>OX578146.1:76883633-77026133 GCA_951213105.1 Amaurobius ferox | reverse complement strand
ATGTTTAATTACAATTTAAATTTCTTTAGAAACCTTTATTTTATTCATTCTTACTACTTTTCCAAATGATAATATTTTAACTCCAATTTTTTCTTTCTTTTAAATTCCTTGGAATATATTACACAAGATTGTGCATGGATTTTTAGATGCTACTGATATTAGATTTGATATAATTTTTTAACTGTCGTGTTTAGTGAAAAAAAGACGAAATTTAAACAGCTCTCAGTTTGACATTTTTCTAAAATTGACTACAAATCTAAATCTAAATGTAATGCAATACTTTAACAAATACAAAATAAAAAACATGCATAAAAAATTTAACACCTATCTCATAATTACAAAAAAAAGGGGCTTTACATTTTAAAAACGTGAATGTTTGACAAAAACGAGCACGGAAGAATGCAAATGTAAAGTTTTCTTTTCTGTATTGTTTCTATATTATAATCGTCCAAAAAAATAATGATTCTTTAAATTGTGAAGATAAATCTCTGGAATTTCACCTGCAAATTTAGAAAAGTTGCAGTTATAATTTGAGCTAATAAACAGGAAATCGTACTTTTTACCATTTTTAGGATACTGTGTCCACGTACAAATTTGCTTTACCTCGCTTATTATTAGTTACTGGCTGCAAGACTTCCAAATCAGTTTGTATTGCAAAGTTAGAAAGATAGAAACAATTTCACGTTAATTTGTCCAAAAAGTACTGCCATTTTTATCTTTTTATATATTCACATTGCCTATGGAAATATTTTTGCCGCGAAGAAGGAACAAGAACTTCTCCAAATTCAGATTGAAATCGTACTATCTGGTTCATGTTAAATTTTCTCAGAAACTAATAATGCTTTCGGTACAAAATTTTCACTGCGAGAAAATCTAATACTTTTACATATTTTATCGGCATGTGTTTTAGTTAATTCAGAAACTTATCCTGATTTCATTTCGGAAAATGTTCCTGAGACGTACGCTGTAAAACATTACGCATTCTTTGCTCATTTTTTTCAGCTACTTTGTTGCTAATTTCAGCAAACTATTAGAAAAACCGCAATTACAAACGTTCATGAAAATCCCAGCTTCATTTCTGAAATCTTCAGCTAATTCTCGTCTGCCGAGGCGTTGTTTTCGTATTTTTATATAAATGTCATCATCTATCAGAAACTTTACTCCCCATTAATGATATCTGATTCCCCGGAAATTTTTAGTAACATGCTTGCAAATTTTTTGCAGTGTAGATATATATTTTATGAGGATAAAGTGTGCCATTGTACAAGGAAAGGTGTATTGGTAAATCAGACATTATATTGAATCACCAAATTTGGTTCCCATGACAAGTTTTTGATCACGACATAAAATAGGTACCTCTACATTTGTTGCATATTTTAGTTATATTAATTACAGTACCAAACCTTTGTAATTAGGAACAATATTACACTGATTGTACACATGTGCCCGGTCGACAAGACCGTTATTCGAATCCATAGCTGAGTCGGGCGGCCTGGAACTTAAATACATTTTCTATAATTATATAAATATTTCATAAAAAAATTAAACTACTTAATATAAGCATTCTATTATGTTGCATTAGCACAGAATCCACCAATGAACTAAAAAGTGTGACATTGGTATTAGTAAAGATATTCAAAGAAATATATATATATATATATATATATATTGTAAAGGTGTCAGAATGAACACGCGGGCACCTTTTGGTAAAAGCAGCAAGTTAATTTTTAAAACTGTAGAAAATCATAAAACAAACATCAAGTAATGTATTTTACAAATAGAAAATCAGAATGGATATGGTCAAATCTTTCTCCAACATTTCTACCTTCAGCTGTAGCCACACATGTCATGTTTTTCTCGTGCTTTGCACTTTCCATTTTAAGAACCTGGTTGTCAGCTCCCCCTGCGTCTGCAATCTGCTCGGCTGCTATTTAAATTTCGACTCTTCTGTCCTCGGGGAAGACCCAGCTTTATAAATAAGAAGTCGAGAATAGAAAGTGTTAAACCTTAAAATGTAAATAAAAAAATAAAATGTTCGGCGTCTCGTTACTTTCCTTATATGCATAATGTATAAGGAAAGTATTGTGACGGGGTCGAAAATTCGAATTCGTGTTTTCAACGGAAGAGCACGTTTCAAGTATCCCTGATCACGAATCAAACATTTTTGAAGTGATGTCTCTGTGTGTGTGTGTGTGTGTTAGTGGGACTGTGGAGACGATAACTGACGAACGAATGGACCGATTCGAACGAAATTTGGTACAAAAATTACAATCCGTAAACCCTGGAAACCTATTAATTTCATAAGCAATCGAATGTTCAGAACCCCCCTAAATTTTCGAGTGAAATTTCGAAAACATCGTCAAAAAATCAAAACCGCTAATAAAATTACACAAATAGACATGTATTATGTAATTTTTCATTAGAAAACGATTTACATAAAATTTAAAACGCTAGCATGAACCGTTCTCGAGATATATCACATTTTTCAAAAGAATTATCAAAAAGTCATATACAATAAAAAAATATATTTCCTATTGAGAAACATGTTCACTTTTAATATGTAATACCATGCGATAAAATGGGTGACATCATTCTCGTGGATCTAGCTCGTTCCATTCATGAGAAAATATACTTCGAGTAATACTTTTGTATTTGAAAGCCAATAGTCATTTATCTGTTATAAGAATAACTTTTTCTCTGTCAGTAAAGCTTGGCGAGATTTTAGCGACGAATTTGGCGGAATGTCGCCAACTTGGCGACTTTTTGAATTGTTGTCAAATTAACGAAAATCTCGCCAAATGGATTAAAATAACGCTAAATCAATGAAAATGACGACTAATTGTCGAAAATTCAATATCTTGAAAATAATATATCTACTATAAAAAAAAAACATTTTTTTACTGTAAAAGTAGTAAATTCATTGCATTATATAAGGAAAGTCATGTGTTGCCCCCGTCAGATTTTTTTTAATTATATTTCATCTATTTTTGTGTTTTTAAGAATTGTTGAGTAGTCACTAGTCTTATAAAAGTCCCATGATTATAGAGTCAGCTCCCGCTTTGCAATTAAGCATTATTGCAATTAACAAAGAAATCACTGCAATCAAATACACTGAAAGCTGGTAATGGCCTATTTAATCTTATTTTTGAGGGGACACAACATAAATATAATATTTCAAATGTAAACCGAATTTCAAAATAATTACTTAAAAACTATTGTCAAATCGAAAAAACAAACTATGTTCTGATAACAGAGAGTACTTTGCCACCATATGTGGGATAAAGTAGCCATTTGATAAGATTATACTCATTTACTTCTTATAAGACATGGAATCAATAAAAAAGTAAATTCATGCAAGAATGTAAATTTATATAAATCGTAATATTGGATAATATATATTTTTAATTTCCTTATATACAATAATGTATAAGGAAAGTATTGTGACGAGGTCGAAAATTGGAATTCGAGTTTTCGAGGGGAGACCACGTTTCAAGCATCCCTGATCACAAATCAAACATTTTTTAAGTATTCTGTGTGTGTGTGTGTGTGTGTGTGTGTGTGTGTGTGCGTGTGTGTGTGTGTGTGTGTGTGTGCGTGTGCGTGCGTGCGTGCGTGTGTGTGTATGTGTGTGTATGTGTGTGCGTGTGCGTGTGTGGATCAGAGAGCCTATGGACACGATATCCCACGAACGAATGGAGCGACTTGAATGTAATTTGGTACAAATATCACAATCCATAAATACTGGAAGCCTATTGTTTTTAAACGCAATCGAATGTTCAGAACCCTCTAAATTTTTGAGTGAAATTTTGAAAAAACCTATCAAAAAATCAAAACCTATTATAAAGTTACTCAAATAGGCATTCCTTATGTAATGTTTTCTTAGAAAACGATTAACATAAACTTTAGAATGCTAGCATGAACCGTTCTCGAGATATTACACGTTTTTCAAATAAATTTATCAAAAATTCTTATAAGTTACAAAAATATATTAACTCTTGAGAAACATTTTCACTTTTCATATGTAATATCATGCGATGAATTAGGTGACAACATTTTCGTGGATCTAGCTCGTTCCATTCACGACAAAATAAACTTTGAGTAATACTTTTGTATTTTAACGCCAATAGTCATTTGACTGCTGTAAGAATAACCTATTTCTTCATCCATAACGCTTGGCGGGATTTCGGCAGAATTTATCGGAATGTCGCCAACTTGGCGACATTTTTATTTGTTGATAAATTAACTAAAATCTAGCTAAATGGATAAAAATGACACTAAATCAATGAAAATGACGACTAATTGACGAAAATTCAATATTAGGGAGATAATAGAAGTATCTACTATAAGAATAACCTATTGTTTTTGCTGTAAAAGTATTAAATTCATTGCACTACATAAGGAAAGTCTTATGCTGTTCACATCAATTTTTTTTCTAAGAGTGAACACTTTAATCACCCGTATGCTATTCAATCTTATTATTATTTATTATATACATTATTTTTATTTATATGAATATATTTACTGTTCACTGAATCTGACAGACAAAATATGACCATTCACATCTGCTACATGTGCTATAAATTTATTCTCAAATTAGTGACTCGTATAATTAACTAGAATATACACAAATTCCTGGATAATTGTAGGTTCAGGACGCTCGAGCATATTCAAGTTCCAAAACAAATTGATATTCATTAATCCTACAATCCAATACTAATGTGTTAAAATAAATTTAGAGAAAAAATAAAGATAAACGAGGATAATAGTAGAAAATTAAGCTTAATATAACATACAAATTGCCCATGTGTTAAATAAAGCACCTTTGAATAATTAAAAATTATAAAATTGTATGTCTAAATAATGTAACAATATACAAAAAATAAAATTAACGATTAAAAACTTACTTGCATTGTTAAATATAATGACTGACAATTACAGCTACAATACAGTCAGTAAAATTAATTTACTAGACATATATTAGTTAAATGCGCAATAAAATCCCACATAATTACTTGCTAACAATCTTTATAATGATCAAGAATTCATTGTTGTGTGTTTAATACGACAAAAAGCAACATTTTGATGTTTCCAGTGACTTTATGTTATGGTCTGTTTGATTTTTATGACTAATTTATTTATTAAATGTGCTTCATTTTCACATTATCTACATTTTGTCATTATCATTTACTGACATGTTAAGAGTAATTGAAAAACAACATTTAAGAAACCAGTAAAATTCATAATTTTCAAGTAAAACCTCTGTTAACGAAATGGATAGATATGAATGTAATACTTATTAAAAATCTATATGTTGGAAATTATATGTGTAGATATATTTTTATTGTCATGGTATGTGTAGATATCTTTTTAATTTCATGCTATGTGTAGATATCTTTTTATTTTCATGCTATGTAATATACTATAAAGAACGTATTGTTTTTATGAAAATTTTTAATCTTCAAATTGTTATACCAGTAGATGTTTTAGGATCCTCTAAATACGTTTTGAATATTTGGAGCAATGTACGTTTGTCTGTAAGTCTATGGTCGTTTCACTAAACTTTATATTTATCTTTCTTATCGAAACATCTAGAGATATATATAATTTATTTGGAGCGAAGTTTCCAAAATTAAACATGTCTTAGCATTACAGCATAAGACAAAATTTGACATAATCATGCACGTAGCTTATTTATGGTTCAATGATCTATATTTTAAATAGTTTCTGCTAATTTACCTTTAAATTCCTCACTTTATGATCACACATTTTTGGAGCTCTTTTTAACCTTTCCAACCCTTTGAAAACCTCCACTATTGATGGTTATTTAAACTTTTATTTTCTTGAAAAAATTTCCACACGATTTGAAAGATATAACAAAGTATGGTTGAATTTCGGCCGAGAGAAAAATCTTGGAAAATTTGTACGTCACAACACATGTTGCAGAAATAATTTTAAAACAAATTATAATACAAAATATGATTATGATACATAATATTTTAACATAATACATAATATTTATGATACATAATTGTGAGACCAGAATATGTTCTCACATGTAGTGAGACAAGTTTAGTTGTCTCACTACATGTGAGAACATATTCTGGTCTCACAATAATTATGATACATAATATTTTTACATATTTTAAAGAAACTTACAACGGATAACAGACACAACACCACAGAATAAATCAAAATTTTAATGACTTTGTTATTTATTTTGATAACATTCGCATCTTACTTTGTCAAATATAAAAATATTTTGCAATAACACATTTAAAACTCCGAAATTATATTTCATTATTCATAAAAATGCTATAATTATAATCCCATATTTCATAACATGATAAAATCTGTAATGTGTTAAAATACAAATGATTGAAATACAGGTAATTTTTTGTACATGTTGTCTTCCAGTTTCACGTTCTATATGCTCTCTCCAATGAGAATATTTAATTACTCATAAAAATGATAAAATTATCATTTCATATCAAACAACATATCCAAATTAATATCGTGTAAAATATAACTAACTGAAATGCAGGTAATTTTATGTACATACTATAATCTAATTTCACATTCTATATACTCTCTTTAATGCAAAAAATTTCTAAAGCATAGGAATTATTAGAAATATATATAAATGACAATCGTGATAAATTATACTTAATTAGCTTCAGTAAATCAATGATGGACGCTTGAGATTATTTTTTTTTGAGCAAATTAATCTCCTACGCGAAACAAACTTCTAAATGAAAGCGATTAATTCCAGCATTAAATGCTTGAGTAATGCATTATAACGGACAATTTTTCACGTTTAATTCATTAACCACATAAAACATGAAGGGAAACAGCAGGGACTTCGTAAGAAAAACAGTTTTATTGGGTTTAAAGAAAAAAAAACTGAAACTTATTGTCCATGATTTTATCCAAATTAATCTAAAATTGTAAAATTAATTAATCCATTAAAACATAGCAAAATTGTTGTAAAAGAGAACGAAAATCATTTGACTAGAATATAAACAACCATAAATAATAAAATAATATGTATGTGTGTGGTGGGGGTAGTTGTGTTGTCTGTATGTATTGGAGAGCCATGAATTTTGGTACTGGGTTAGTTAAACTTCAAGCACGGCAGATCACGTCGAATTTTAACATTTTCCAACATAGTTGAAAAGTGTTTATGAATTTGTTTATTCTGTCTGTCTGTCTGTTTGTTCTCACGAAAAGTGCCGTAAATATGACTTTATCAAAATGAAATTTCTGTATGCTGTTAAGACAGTCAGAGGGACATATGGGAATGTAAATGACTAATATCACATAATTAGTTTTCGATCGAAACCGCGTTGCAAAAGGGAAATAATTTGTACACAATTTAAATTTTTGTAATATTAACAATCCAATTCATAATTCAAACAGTTTTAAGCGAAGTTAAAACTGACAAATTGCTTCGAAAATGTTTTTAAATATTCAAATTATCGCATAAAATATATAATAAAAATTCACAAATTATGTTCGGTAGCTTTTAAATAAAAATTAAACTAATAATTCCACCCATATTATATGAAGAGATCACGTTGTTGTTGTTGAAACCCAGACCGTCCGACCTACCAGAAAGGTGTAAGGTAACAGTTTGGACGGTCGGGAAGTGCCACCCAATTTAGACCAAAACCCAGTGGGGGAAGCATCCACAGGGACCGTACCCTCCTTCTCCTACCACCAACCTCTCGGAAGGACTTTCGGACCCACGTGTTTAACGTGATCGTACTCCGCATGAACACGGCGGCAGTTTTGGCAGTGGCTGGAATCGAACCCGGACCTACCGAGTTCAACTCCAGCGCGCTAACCAATGGGCTACCGCGCCCCTATCTGAAGAGATCACGTGACCCACTTTAAAATAAAATATGACAGCCATCGTTAAGTTCTTTTAAATTTGTATTTAGTGTTTCATCTGTCCTAAAACCGATTCATTTTTGAGCATTTTCTGGGCATCTATATTCTGTGCTAACGCAATTACAATATTTTTTAGCTTAAATGATCATCAAACTTTCATTATTTCTACAACGACGCCTAATTTTTATGGATTCAGAATCAAAACAAGTGATTGTAAGATGAGTTGTATAAGAATTACTGAATAACTTTCACGCCAAACTATTTTGCTCTGGAGTCTGGAATAAAAGTGATGTGAATGAAATATTCATTACTTTTACATAGAGAGCCGGACGATTTATATTTCCATGACTTCATTTGAATAATGTTCCCTTTTCTCGATGAAGTTAATTTTCAAATATAATAAATTATTGTAGTACTGGGATAATTTAAAATACATCAGCTCTGAATGTATAACAATTTAGAAATGTTTAATAACATTGCATTTAAGTTCGAAAGTATTTCATAATCAGTGCTTTATACTTGATTGATCTTCGTTGTTTTTCTTTTCATTCGAAGTTGTTTGTAGTTATTTGATGTTGACTAACTTTTTTGAGCGAATTGCACACACACTGGGCCTTAGTGTGCGAAAATATTATCGCAGAATTCCCAATTTAATATCAATAAAAAACATCTCTAAAAATGTTCCTTTTAATGATCTTTGAACAGAATCCGTAGGGCAATTGTTTTTCACATTTATTTATTTATTTTTAAATGCACCGAAATATGCATTTTAGGATACCTGATACGTATTTCAAAAAAGGAAGATTTGCACAATTCTATATCTTGTCAATATATGGGTGAATATCTACGGTATCTAACAAAATTACAATTTTTTTTAACACTTTACAACAAAGTTGAAAAGTGTTATTATGACTTTGTTCATTCTATCTGTCTGTCTGTCTGTCTGTCTGTCTGTCAGTAGTATATATATGTACGTATGAGCACACATGTACTATATACACTAAAAACTATATTTTATAGCTTATTTTGATCTTTTTTATATATAAAAAAAGGTATCGATCCATATTAATATTAAAAACATGATTTTATATCTAAATAAGGCCTTTTTTACATTTAGACCAAATTTTAACTTTTTTTTTAGATAAATGCGTGAAAATGATCAAAAGAGCCCCATATATAGGACGGTGAAAAGGATTAAATAAATGCGCTTCTAAATGAATCCTCTAAAAAGATACTATAAATTTGAAGATATTAAAAAATATAATGCCATTTTAAATGGCGTCAAAAAAAAATCCTTCCCCCTTATCCTTCCCCCTTATATACCTCTTAAATCCTTCCCCCTTATATATATAAAAAAAAAGGTCCATTATAATATTAAAAACATGATTTTATATCTAAATAAGGCCTTTTTTTTTTTTCAGATAAATGCGTGAAATCAAAGATAGGCCGCTCCATTTTGGGGCTCCCTCATACATAGGTAAATTACGGTGAAAGGATTAAATAAATGCGCTTCTAAATGAATCCTCTAAGCTTTAAAATAAATGGGGGGACCGTTAGTCCCCCCATAAAAAACAAAAGATAGGTATTTTTTAAAAAAAATAACAAAATGGCTCATCTGACCCTAAGGTGATCTGGAACTCTGATTCCACAGCTGTTTTAGAATTCTAGAACCAGAGTTCCAGATCACCCTTCGGATCAGGCGCCAAGGACAATACAAACATATATAAACATACAGGACATAGAATCCACAAGATTCAACCCACCACTTATTATTTTCGATGATTTGTCACTCTATAGGATCTTCGGCAAGAGTGACTGACGTCATTGTTTGGCATTAAATCATCTACCCGAATTGATTACCAACCCGGGCGAGATTTGAACCGGGGGCCTATAGCATGCTAACCCCGCGCGTTCATGTGTTTGCCAAAGGGTACCCATAAAATGAAGAACTATTCATTAATATAACCTTTACATTTGAAATACAACTTAAACAATTTGAAAATATTGACATATTTCAAGCAGAATACTTTTAAAGAGTTTTAGTTTATTTGATTAAAAAATAGTGATGTTTATAAAACGTTATATATTTTTTAAATGAGACATTTTTTAGTGCTGCCATCTAACGGAAAAAATAATGTTTATAATATCCGTTTTTGCTATCACGTAACGAGAAAGTGATAATCGCTTCGTTAGATGTTTTATTATGTGGATGAAAAAACACTGACTGATAAATAATTCGTTCTGATTAAATGTTATATTATGGAGGATGAACGGACGCGTTTTATAGAAAGGAAATTTTATATGAACAGATAAGTATAAAAGACATCTAAAGAAATAGTTTTAAAGAATTGATGTTAAATAATAGTGCTGCCCTCTATATGTGTAATATTAAATCAAGAACTCTGAATTAGTTCATATATAAATGAACTTTTTTGAAGATAATAAGACGAAATTAATCTATGATTCGGAAGAAGAAGAATATTTTTATGTTATCGATTACGAAAGTTTAAAACAAAGATATATTAGTAGAGTTTGTTATTTTAATCGATTAAGAAGGAGATATAATATATCTCAAGAAGTTGAGGATATGTTTTTAAAATTTTTAGATTTTATGTATTATGAGAAATCAATTAACTATTACTATTTTATGAAAAAGATTTGTGATATTTTTAATATTGAAAATAATATAAAAGTTCAAAAAGTTAAAAAGAAATATGAAAAAATATGGAATGATTTCTTACAAAGTATTACAAAAAATGTTTCCTAATAAATGGTGCTTACAAAAAAGTGTATACACTGTTTGACTATGAAATCAATAAATGAGTTTTACATATATCATAGAAATGAAAAAATTTATTTCCAAAGTCATTGCAAATGTTGTGATTCCATAATCAAATATAAAAAATGTAAATGTGAATGTGGTATGCAATATACCTATACACATAAAAAGAGACATTTAAAAAGTATTTATCACAGTAAGCATGGAAAAAGTATTGTAAAAAATGTTTCCTAATAAATGGAGCTCAACTTAAAGTCAAAGACTATTAATGAACTTAGAAAAGTAGTAAAACAATTGAATATTGAACAACCTAAAGGTTGTAAGAAGGTTGATTTAATTAAATTATTAACTAAATATATCAGAAAAACAGGTGAATATAAACCTGTTTTAGTAGATTTATTAAATTTAGATTTGTCAGCATACTTGGAAAAAAAGAAAAAAATATTTATTGATAAACCTAAAAAACGTAAAAAAATTAAAAAGATTTTTGATTCTTTTAATTTAAGATTTGATAAAAATGATTTTAAATCTGTCTTTCCTGAAGAAAATGTATTTACAGTAGAAGAAAATCTTGAAAAATTATTTACAGAAGATAGAAAATGTCGTATATGTGGTAAATATTATGAAGATGAAGAAGAACATATAAAGAAAGACTTAATGATTAAAAGATCAAAACAAAAAAGAAAATGTATTATTTGCGGTATATATTATAAACATTTAGATAATCACATATCAAGTCGAAAACATAAAAAAGCATTAGATGAAGGTGATGTAGAAATTAAGGAATATGAAACTGCTTATAAATCTAGATTAAGATCATACAGAATTAATAATTTTAATAATATTAAAATCCCTCTAGAATTTTTAGAAGAGAAAAGAAAGGTTGTAATAGAAAAAATAAAGCATATTATGAAAGAATTTAATGGAATAAAGGTAAATTTTAAATTGTTTTGTTTGTATAAATTGAATGAAGAAATTCAAGAATTTACATTCAAAACTGAGAATCAAATTATATTAAAATCTAATGATTTACATACTTTTTATGATTATGTTATTGACAACTTAATAAATGAATCTGATGATTTTATATCAAAGGATCTGGTTGGAGTCTTGAAGAAATTAAATTTTTGGAATTGAGAATAAGTAAGTATCAGCCCTTGAGAGGATCAAGTTATATTGATTTACCTGAAAACATTAAATCTAAACAAGCTATAATAAATGTAAAAAATAAAGATAATAAATGTTTTATGTGGTCAATATTATCAGCAATTCATCCTGTAAAAAAAATCCTCAAAGAGTGTCAAAATATGAACAATATAAAGATGAATTAAATTTTAAAGGTATTGATTTTCCTGTTTCATTAGACAATATTAAGAAATTTGAAAAACTAAATAATATATCTGTAAATGTTTATAGTTATGATAGTTCAATTTATCCACTTAGAATAACTAACAATAAATTAGAAAAACATGTAAACTTGTTTTATATGAAAGATCATTATTGTTGGATTAAAAATATGAATAGTTTGATCAGATCACAAATTACTAATCATCGTATATTTTTATGTGATAGATGTTTAAATTATTTTTATTCTGAGGAAAGATTAAAGATACATGTGGAATACTGTAAAGATGCTGTCACAATTAATATGCCTAAAAAAGATGAAGTTATTCAATTTAAAAATCATGAAAGAAAAATGAGAGTACCATATACTATATATGCTGATTTTGAATCTCTCTTACCTAAAATTGATACATGTGAGCAAGATCAAACTAAATCATATACTGTGAAATATCAAAAACATGTAGCAGATGCATTTTGTTATTATATCAAATATGAAAAGGAATACTTTAAACCTCCTGTTGTTTATAGAGGACCTGATACAATCAAAAAGTTTGTATCTATGTTAAAAGAGGATACTCTTAAAATTGAAAAAGTTATAGAAGACAAAACTAAAAAATATGAAAATATCAAATCAATGATAGAGTTCGATGAAAATCATTATAAAAGAACTAATATTTGTCATATATGTGAAAATCAAATCTTAAATGATGAAAAAGTAATTGATCATTGTCATATAACTGGAAAATATAGAGGTCCTGCTCATAATATTTGTAATTTAAATTATCAAATTCCAAAATTTATTCCAGTAAAAATTCATAATTTAACAGGTTATGATTCTCATTTGTTTATAAAAGAACTTGGATTTGATCAATCAAAAATAGATGTTATACCTAATACTGAAGAAAAATATATATCTTTCAGCAAAAAAATAAGAGGTATGAAATTGAGATTTATTGATTCATTTAAATTTATGTCTTGCAGTTTAGATAATTTATCAAAAAACTTGAGACCAGAGAAAGAAAGAAATAGATATCCTCCAAAAATACGAAAAATGAAATATATTAAATACTTAAAATCTAAATTTAGAGAGACATCATTACATTTTCCTGATGATAAATTAGATCTTATTACAAGAAAAGGTGTATATCCTTATGATTATATGGATTCTAGAGATAAATACAAAGAAACAGAATTACCTTCAAAAGATAAATTTTATAATAAATTGAATGAATATAATATAACTGATGAAGAATATAAACATGCTCAACGTGTTTGGAAAGTATTTAATATAAAAAATTTAGGTGAATATACAGATTTATATGTCAAAACAGATGTATTAATTTTAACAGATGTATTTGAAAATTTTAGAGATGCTTGTTTAAAAACTTATAAATTAGATCCAGATTGGTATTTCACTGCTCCTGGTTTATCTTGGGATGCTATGTTAAAAATAACAAATGTTAAATTAGATTTATTAAATGATTATGATATGATTCTCATGATAGAAAAAGGTTTAAGAGGAGGTGTTTCACAATGTTGTAATAGATATGGAAAAGCTAATAATAAATATATGAAAAATTATGATAATAGTAAAGAATCCAATTATTTAACGTATTTAGATGCTAATAATTTATATGGATGGGCTATGAGTCAATATTTACCATATGGAGAATTTAAATGGTGTAATGATTATGAAAAAAATTACGTTAAACGTGAATTATATAATAATAAAATAAAAGATGAGATTGGATATATATTTGAAATTAGTTTAAGATATCCAAAAGAGTTACATGATTATCATTCAGATTTACCATTATGTCCTGAAAATAGAATACCTGAAAATTCGAAACAAGGTAAGTTATTAACAACTTTACATGATAAAGAGAAATATGTAGTTCATTATAGAAGTTTAAAACAATATTTGAAAATGGGTTTAAAGGCTGTAAGAGTACATAGAGTATTGCAATTTAAACAATCAAATTGGTTAAAAAAATATATAGATTTAAACACTGAAATGAGAAAGAAAGCTGTTAATGATTTTGAGAAAGATTTTTATAAATTAATGAATAATTCTATATTTGGAAAAACTATGGAAGATATTAGAAAAAGAATCGATGTAAGATTATGTTGTAATTATGATCAAGTTAAAAAATTAATTGCTAAACCTAATTTCAAATGTAGAACTATTTTTGATGAAAATTTGGTAGCTGTTCACATGAAAAAAACAAAACTATATTTTAATAAACCGATTTATGTTGGAATGAGTATATTAGATTTATCAAAGCATTTAATGTATGATTTTCATTATAATGTTATGAAACCGAGATATAAAGATAATATTAAGTTATTATATATGGATACAGATAGTTTTATATATGATATTAAAACAGATGACTTTTATGAAGATATGAAGTCTATGATTGATTATTTCGATACATCTGATTATCAAGTAAATAATCTGTATAATATGCCTAGATGTAATAAAAAAGTATTAGGTAAAATGAAAGATGAAAATAACGGTGTGATTATGGAAGAATTTGTAGGTTTAAGAAGTAAAATGTATTCAATAAGATTAGAAAAACAGAGTGTTGAAGAATATAATAATAAAAATGAAGACCATAAAAATTTTGAGATTAAGAAGTCTAAAGGTACTAAGACTAGTACCGTTAAAAACAGAATATCATTTGAAGATTATAAAGACTGTTTATTAAATAAAAAAGATCAATATAGAACACAGAATTTAATTAGAAGTAAGAAACATGAATTGCATTCAATTCAAGTGAACAAGATAGCTTTATCAGCAAAAGATGATAAAAGATTTATATTAGAAGATGGTATGAATACTAGAGCTTTAGGACATTATAAAAATGTTTACTAATAAATGGATGAGTGCTTAGGTGATATTCGAGCTTTAAATTTTACAAATTCTGAAGAAATTTACTATATGACTTATCTTTGTAATGAATTGTATGATTTATATATAAAATATGATCATAATAAAAAACTATTATCAGAAAGTTTTCAAAGATTGACTGAATTAATTGAAAAAGAAGAAAATGAAGATATTAAATTGAATGGATTAGGAGTTTTATATGTTATTTCAAAGAATTTATTCTATTGGTCATGAATTTATAAAAAAATGTTTACTAATAAATGGAAGAGTTCAATAGACTGAGAGGTTATCCCAAGACGTTTAAATTAAATGATTTATATCCTGGGGAATATGATCTAATATCATTGAAAAAAATTAAAACAAAATATGGAAATACAGTAATCGCAAAGTTATATGTGGAAGTTATAGAAAAAGATTATTATCTAGCAAATAAACACGGTATACTTTCTGATGAATCTATATATGAAATCAATAAAGGAAGATATATATTTAAGTATTCAGGTATGATTAATGATAAATATGAATATGAATTAGAGAAAGCTTAAATTTTATATTCTTAACATCTTTAAAACTATCTATAGATATTATATTATTTTCTTCCGTTTTTTTTTATCACGACAATATATTTGATGTCCAACTATTAAATTCATCTGGATATCCTAGCCATTTTACAAAATACTTATTTCCTTTCTTTTTTATGATTTTTTCAATTTTATATACATCATCTTTTTTATTATATTTTACCATTTCATTTTCATAAAAAGTTCCTTCAATTTCTTTACTGTTTAAATCTTTTAATCGATAAGTAATTGGATCTGTTTTCAATACTTCAGAAACTATAAAAATCTCTTCAGTGAATGTAGAATCATCTACTTTCCTGAATGTTTTCTTAATGGTAGATATTCTAACACTATCTCCTATCTTAAATTTAGGTTTTTTCATAATCTTTTTAGTATATAAATTTTTATAAACTTGAGATTCATTTTCTCTAGCCTCTACAGGTGTCATTTTTATAGATCTATGATATGAATTGTTATAATTTTTAAGTAATTTAGGTAATACATCAATATATCTTTTAGTATTGTTAGCATGCATATATTTTATAATTTTTTCTCTTATACTTCTATTAAATCTCTCAGCTATTGCAGATTTTATTTCTTTATTTTTAGTTGTAAACCAATGTATATTATTATCTTTAAATAATTTTTGTGTCTGTTTTCCTGTAAATTCAGTACCTTCATCTGTCAAAATGAATTTTGGTATTCTTTCTTTAAAAACTTGTTTAAAACCTTGTACTACTTCTTCAGATGTTTTTCTTTTTATAGGAAAAGCCCAAGCATATTTATTAAAAGCATCTATAACCGTTAACAAATAATTAGTTCCATCATTATATTTGCTATAATTTTTTATAAATAACAAATCAGCGTCAAATTGATTATTACTGTTTGGAACATAAACTCTTCTTCTTTTAAATTTACGAATGACAGGTTTATATCTAGTATATACATCTTGTTCATGTAAAAATTCTTCAACATTAGGTAACCCTGTTTTTCTTTTCAATTCATTAATTCCACAATAACCTGTTTCTGGATTATAATAGACCTCTTTTAAATTCCTAAAAAAGTATTATTTTTACTTCCACAAATAATACAGATACCTTTACCAACAGGTTTATTATTTTTAGAAGTAGTTTTATGATAATTTTTAGTTGGGGTTTTATCTTTACACTTGACACAATATATAGAAAGACCTAATCCAAAAGTTTTTTTAACTTTAATAATAGGTTTAATAATTCCTCTAGCTAATCTTTCTTGAAATGTTGGATCTTGTATAGCATTTAAATTATCTATTAATTTTTGATCAGCAACATGTCTCAGTTTTGTATCTTTTGTTTTATTGTAATCAATATCATGTTCTTTACATGCTTTATCAACTCTATTTATTCCAGGATCACCTCTTTTTAATCTTTTTTCTAATTTTGTATTTGGGCCACAATATTGATATCCTGGTAAATGCATTTCTGGAAGATTTACTTTATCTTGTATCCATCCAACAATATCACCACCTTTCTTTTTTTTACAAACCATTTATTTATTTAGAAATTTATATCCATTCAATTGCATTTGTTTTACGTATTTTTCAACTGGATTAAATTTTTAACTTTTTATGAAATCCTTTTCACACATATAAATTTCTTCTTCTGTCATATCCTTAGCTTTAAACGAATTAATGAGTTCTTTATAAAAATTATAACAATGTCTATATTCTTCTTTCCTTTCTGCTATTTTTAATGCGAGATCTATGGCTTCTACTATACCAACTGATAAACTTAAAAATGCAAGAGGTAGAAAGGCTATTGCTGATAAACCCGTTCCACTTAGAATAACCTTACTTAATGATAATGAAATACTTATCTTTTGATACATATTTCTACTCTTTCTGTAAACATATAATCTTTTTTCTAAATATACATCCATTTATAAAGGATTAAATTTTTTCCTGTATCTCATATCAGGATTCACTAAATCTAACATAAAAAAATCATATTTTTCTTGAACACTTTTATTATACATTTGTTTGAATTCTTCAGTACTTAATAAACCATCTATCTCTCTTATAATCTGTTGAATTTCTTTTGGTTGTAGAGTGAAAAATATATCGTAATTACAGTTCCTTCTTATATTGATAGGTGTTAAAAAATATGACTGAGTTAAATAAATAAAGGATGCGTTTTTCTTTCTACCTCTGATAAATAATTCTTCGATGTTTTTTTGATCTTTCTCAATCACACAATCATCAAAAATAACTAAATTCTTTAATGTAGGATTTAAATCATCTACATTAATAAAATTTTGATCTGAAGAAAATAATACTTTTTTTTTTAATTTATCATATAATTTTAATAATCTTTTCTTATTCTTTATATTCTTACATTTCAAAATATCTTCTCTTTCTATATCTTCAAACAATGTATATTTTTCTTGTAATTTAGAATATTTAGGTTCGTATAAATCTTTTGCACATATATATAATGTATTAAAAAATAATAAATCATAAATCAAATTTAACAGTAAATTTGTTTTACCTGGATCTGAAGTTCCTACTATAAGTAATCTAAATGGATGTTTAGGTAACAAAGGATGTTGTTTAGGATCAGGTAATTCTTCTGGTTCTGTGTAATCTTTAATTTTTATCAAAATTTACTAGCAGTAAAAATAAAATTTGCTGCAGTAAAAAATTAATATTATATAAATGAACTTAGAAAAAGAACGGAAACACAAGTTTTTAAAGCAAATAAAAGATTCAATTAAAATAGTAAAAATAGAAAAAGAAATAAGAAAGAATAATGAAGATCAACTAAAAGAAAAAATAGGTATTCAAAAAACCTTAGAGGAATTTCATAAACCAGTCACTCAAGAAATTGAAAAATATGAAAAATCAAATAAAGAAGTTGTGAAAAGTATCAAAATGTTGTAGAAAATATTACATTTCCATCTATAGAAGAGCCTATTGAAGCTGTGAAAGAATTAGTATCTTATACTTATGATATCGATCAAAATTTAAATTTAAAATATTTAAAAGAGGAAAAATTATACAGACCGTCAGTATTTTTAAATGATCAAGAAAAATTAGAGGAGATGAATGGAAGAACTAAACAGTTAAAAGAAGGATTATCTAAGAAAAGAGGCAACTTAAAAAGTACAATTTCTAGAGCTAAAAATTTTTCAGAGGAGGAATTAAACCAGAAAAAGAATGATATAAAAGAAATTAAAAATAAAGAAAATATGTTGCAAAATTATATGCATAGATTAAATATGATTCGAAGTAGTAAAGAAATGAAGGTAGGTAAAGGATTGCATGTATTATCAAATTTAACAGAAAAAATATGTAACGGAAATAAATCAAAGAAATTGTATAATCAAGTAGCTTTATTGTTAGATATGTTATTAAAAAATAAAGAAATGACTTATAATGATGTACAACGATATCATAAACACTTTCTCTGTTAATAAATGATAAAATATAAAGTTTTTTTGAGTGAAGGTCAGAAAAATAAACTTAAATCAGCTTTTAAAAATAAAGTAGAAGTAACATTACAAATAGATAAATCTAAAACTCCTAATCATGAGATATATTTAACTAAAACTCAAATTAATCATATTAATGATAAAAAAAGAATTACAATTAGTAAAACTCAATTAGATAAAAATGGAGGATTTTTACCATTTCTAGCGGCACTTATACCCTCATTAATAACCGCTGCTAAATTAGCAGTTCCAGCATTAGCAACAGGTGCTTTATCAGGATTAGCTAGTTCAGCTATGCAAAAAAAGGGATCTGGGAAAAAAAAAAACTTGGAAAGGGAATATATCAACAGTGGGAATCAGTGACAAAATGATTATAGAAAATATGAAAAATGAAAAAGGATTTAGAGGTGTGTTTACCTCCGATTTATTACCTAAAACAATAGGAAAATTTGAAAATGGAATCATTAATTTAGATGTATCAACAGGTCCCGGAACTCATTGGGTTTGTTATTATAATGATCCTAAATATAAATATGTGGAATATTTTGATCCGTTTGGTGAATATGACAATATGAAGAAGGACTATATTCCTAAAAATATTAAATCATTTCTTGCTACATCCAATAAAAAAATAGGTTATAATGATAGTTTTTTACAGAAACCTTCATCTGTGAAATGTGGTATATTGTGTATGAAATATATAAGAGAAAGGAATAAAAGTATATCACCTAAAAATGTTCTCAAATCATTTCCTACACAAAAACCTAGTGACTATAATGAAAATTTTGTTATGTATAAATGATTATATTGAAATCTGAAGGTCATGAGAGATCAGAGGAATTTACTGTAAATTTTATTACACCTCTTAAAATAAAAAAATTAGCTTTACACTCATTCTCTATGGAAGTTTCCTGGTTTAATATAAGTAAGAATTATGGAAATAACATATTTAGATTGTATACATTAGGCACAGATATAACAATTACTATCTCAAATGGTAATTATACTATAAGAGGATTAAATGAGTATATGATGAAAATATTCGGTGAGGATCCACCTGTCAAATTTGTTATTATTGAAGCAAGACAAAGAATATCTATTAAACTGAAAAATGGTTGGGTAATTGATTTTACTAAAAGTAACTTTCATAAAATTATAGGCTTTTTAAATCATACATATGGAAGTTATGATGAAGAAACAGAGGTTGAAGGTGAACATATTGCTGATATATCTAATGGAAATGATAATATTTATATACACTGTGATGTTGTAAAAGGATCTTTAATAAATCAATATAATTCAGAAGTCATATATTCTTTCACTAATAAAAACCCTCCAGGTAGTATAATTTTTAAAGAATTTAATAATTGGATATATTTTCCTGTTAAAGAAGATCCTGTTGAAAGAATAAAAATGAGGATTACTAATCAAAAAGGTGAATTAATAGATTTAAATAAAGGAGCTGTAGAATTTAATTTTATTTCTTCTTAAATAAATGAATAGAAGAAAAAGTAAAAAAATACAAGGATTTTTAAAGGTTTTATTGAAACCTAAGAATATATTAAATGTAATATTTTCTATGAAAAAGAAAGGAGGTGGTTTAAAAATTCTTCCTAAATAAATGATTTATGATTTAAGTGATACTCGTTATTATTATAATGATCACATTAAAAGTTATGAATTAAGAGAAATTCATCCAAAAGAACATAGTTCAGATGAGAATGCTACCTATGTTTTTCATATTAATGCTACTAAAGCAAAAATTTTATATTCTAGAGGATATCTTGAACTAAAATTAAAAATTACAAAAAATGATAAATCATCCATTGGAAACGAAAATGTGAGTCTGGTAAATGGTGGAGGTTTTATCAAAACTTTAAAAGTACATATAGGAGATACTGAAATTGAATCAAATACACAGTCAAATTTTTCAATCATGAATCATGTTTTAAGATTAATTCATTATACTCCTGATTATGTAACATCACAAGCTCAAAATGAATTTTTTTATCTAGATACATCTGATTCAGCTGACCGTAATGAGTTCAAATATGATGGTACTTTAGAAGATACTACTAAAATAACTGAGTTTTTTAATAATTTGAAAATGAATAAAGATTATAACGAAGGATTCGTAAAGAGATGGGAACTAACGAAAGATAGCAATGTCATTAAAATATGGACACCTTTAACCACTTGGCCGGCTGAGAAAACTCTATCTTACTGACCCAGTTTTGTTCTCTTTCAAGAAGCAGTTCTGCAGCTAAACTAACCGCAGCGAGACTGGGGAAATGTTTGTTTTCCAACTGAACAGTCCCGTTCCCCCTATCACGCCTGTCAACAACGTAATGGTCATTAGTTTGCGCAGCAGGTGTCTGACCCCACTTTGCTTGCACCACGTGACATGCTCCCCTCAGAAAGGGGAAAACAAAATAGGGTGAGCTACAAAATATGAATTGGATGGATCTTGCTTGACCAAAATATCGTTCTTTTTTTTATAATCCCTTTCAATTTTATAGATAATTTTTTAATAGCAGTTTTCTCCTTATTTTTTAAGCAAACGCTATTTGAAGTTTAAATTGCATGATAAATGAATTTTATTAATAAAATTTTGATACAACATTTTGCTTCATTTTCCTCTTTCTTATCGTAAAGCATGCAAAGAAAATATTATACATTTATTTTACAAATCAAATTTGATTTAGCTTTGATTATCATTTATCGAGGTTTAAGAAAATCTTTTATACATTTTCTATATACTCAAATAGAAACTTTTAAAAACTGTTGATTTATTAGAAGGACCCATAATGTATAAGCCATCAAACAACGAGGTTAAATTATTTTCTTTTTTATTTTCTGTATATAAGAATTAAAATAACAATGTTAATGTGCGGCAGCGTAAACTTTTATTCATAAATTATTTTTATTACGAATTCATACTGTTTTAAAATGCATAATTTCAACAAATATTCCTAAATTTCCAATTTTCTAGAAAGAGATAATCGTTTTAAAAAGTTAATGTTTGCATGGTGAGAAAATTTTTGTTTGTGTCTATTTTCTTATGAATGAATGTGCTAACTGGATGAAAATGTTGGGGATGCTAACTCATTTAAACATATTTAAAATTTCATATTTTTAATATAAATTTATTTGAAAATCATGAAATATCTTAAGGAAGATCCATTCTAGTGTTCTAAAATAAGTACCATTCGTTTTCTGATGCGAAGTTGCATGCGAGATGCTTGTTTGTTAGACATGTTTAACTCCCATTTTTCAAACATCTTTTTCTCAATATTAACTGCGAAACTCTCTTAAAATGATCATCGTGTGTTCATTGCAAACAACATTATCCACGTCCATGGACCGTTTTCACATTTATGTGCTCGTCAACAGTTAATATTCGATAACTGCAATTTCAACAAAAAATGTACTATGTTCCTCAATTCTGTGTGCTTTCACATAATTTTACATACTTTAGTAGCCGGCATAAAGGACTGAATGTGTTGCGGCGTTAATGTTCCACGTAACCGGAGTAAAGCTAGCTGCATGGTTGGATTGAATATGTTGAACATAAAATTATGAAACATACCAAGTCTTTCTACTACTTTTGCAAATATTGACTATTCCATGTTGACGAGAGTAGAATTAACTTTGTCCATAAATAATGTTATTTGCAGTGAGAGCGCGATCCTATATAATATTGTCTATGCCCAGTAAATATAGGGCTTTCAGCCAGCAAGAATATAGTATTCATGGCGAACCCCCATAATTAAAGACATATTGCAATGAAAAAACGTTTTAAGGGCCTTATTGTTGCCGCCTTTTCAGGTTAATAAAATATTACATGCAAAAACCTTTTTCACAAATATAATGCATTTGCGACAAAGTTTTTTCGGTAGGCTCACTTTTACATATACTTTGATATAAAGATGGAGATTAAAAGAGAAGTCCTTGAAACTCGTGCCATTTTGTTTCCATGTGTACATTATTTAGGATGTTTCAAAGGATATTTACCTTTAAAAACGAATTATTTTTAGTGTCTTCTGAGAAAGTGACTATAGGCAAGAAAATTATATCCTACTCTGTAATCATAAACTTCTGAATCTCATAAATTGCATTCAATTACTAAATGTTAAATATTCATTTATTTACTCGTATTTATTTATTTATTTAAAATAGGCAAACTACAGGACAATGTCCCAGAAACATCTTGCAAGATAAAATATAATACAAAATATTAAAAATATATATATAAGAAAAACTAAAATACAAAGTATTTGCAACAAATGATTTTTAAAAGTAATTCCAGATGAATGCAAAACATCAAGATCACCAGAGAAGCTGTTGTAAAGTTTATAAAAGTTATTAATTTAACAATAACTACCAATATTAGTACCAAAAATATTTTTAGCAAATAAACTCAGACTTGGGTCAAAATAAAACTAATCGTCTTCTTTGTGAATTATTTGGTCTTTTTAGCACTGAGGAAAGTGATCCAAAGTGTTTTCGAAATAGTGGTAAATTTAAATTCAGAAATAAAGGGCAGCCAATAACTCAATAACGAATGTTTGTTTCTCTGAAATCGTAAGTGTACATTCATTATCAGAATAATCGAACTAGATTGAATATTTTTATAAATCGTATGATTAGAAAACGAATAATTCGAATTATTACAATGACGTCTTGGACACGCTTACTCAAGAACAAATGTTGGCTTGCTGTGGAATTCATATAATATAAATTTACGTAAATTATATAGAATATGAATATAAGAGAATGTCGACTCCCACTCTACTCTAGATATTTTGTATTGGGTCTGCTAAGAGATGCATGATATACTATATAATATACATAACATCTAACATGATATACCTGTACATAAGCTTTTGAATTTTTAGTGACCAATCTTTGATTATTGTATAGAAACAGATCGTTCAAAAACGTTCAAGGTTTATACTCTGGCTTTTTTGGAAAACTACAATAAGCAATACTGCTTTTGTATGGTTTTCTTTTGTAACCAGTGGTTATCAAATATATAGTTTTATCAAAAATTGGTGGAAAACAATATGCATTAGAAGCTATACAAAGACGGACTATTTCCAAACAAAAGCAAAATAATATATGACATATTTCATAACAATTAAAGTTTTTTATTTAAAGTAAAAATCAATAATGTTAATAATAATAATAATTTTAGTAATGTACATTATATGAAGTGTCTCAAACATTTCAAATATATAAGTTAAATATTTACAGGCGCAAAATACAGTTAAATATTTTTAACTGGTTGTATCGTTTCTTTTTTTAGTATTAAAATGTGCTACTGTGGGGGAACTTGCATGGAATAGAATGAATCCAACAAGTATTTAACCCCCCCCCCCCCGCAGCCCTTTTGCCCGGAGCGCGTTCCTTGCCGCTGATTACGGCGGATTTTCTATGCCCATTCAACCCTCGAGTTATTCTCACGATATAACAAAGACCACCTCAAGTGCTTTCACAGACGTCGTTTTATTGCACAACACAAACAAATATTTGGTGCAATTACGACTTGTAGAAAAAAAATATTTGTGTGGAATGTTAGTCTTCTAGGGTGATTTAATTTTTCTCAAATGGTAACAATTATTAGAAATATATAAATGAACAGTTATGTCTTAGTGTTGAAAATAAATTCAAATAACTCTTTACATGGCAGAATTTGTGTAGTTTGCAGCATAACTGAACGTAATCCCCGAGTCGTTGGTTCAATACCCAACTATGAACGAGTATTGTATGTAACTAAAATATATTACAATTAGCGCTTGAACCAAAATCTTTAATGTTTATAACCGCAGGGTGTTGGTGTCCCATTCTAGCATTGTTTAAAAAGGTGAGAATGTATGCTAATTCAAGTAATTTCGTACATGGCGCGAGTGGTGTATCTGATAGCACGCATGAACACAATCTACGAGGCTCTGTTTTTATTCTTATTGTATTCGTGGAATTTGAAGTTGGTTGCATGGCATGACTAACTTATCAATCACACAGTGTTTCATAAAATATCGGAATATAGCAAGTTCTCTTGTTGCAAATCTAATTATCGTCTACACCATGCTGAAGAGCGGTATAATGGTTCCCGAATGCTGGTTGCTACACTGGAAGCGCGATTCCAAACTTTGGGAATGCGTTTGATTGGTGGGTTCCTTAGTTATCAAAGTACTCTCACTACTGAATGCAGATTACTATTCCTATTCTTCAGAAACATATGCATCAGTTATTAAGCCGCAGTTGAGCATAGGACATTATGTATAACTTAAAATAATTCGGTAAATTACAATTAGTCTCATATATCTTATTTTAAAAGGTATTCTAGCAACATTTCTTTATATTATTTATTTATAATGGTTCCACTTTTCTGTTATAAAATATTTTGCAGATTAAATATGATTTATAAATTATATCATAAGGAAATGAAATTTACGCAAATAATGATTACATATTGTAAAACATTTCACATGGTGATTGTTTCGAAATATTGATTCGATTTTTTTTTAAAACTATAGTTTTTGTATACAATTCAATACAAGAAAGTAAAAATATTAAAATACCTCAAAATAATTATTATATTGGAAACGTTTCATTACTTATTTTTTTATAGCTTTCACATATTAAGTCTTGGCCTCGGTTTCTGCTTTGTGTACCCAAGGAAAACGTTTAATCAAGTCTTATTACACTTCTTTTAATAAACAGCTCATCCTAAGAAGCTATTTGCCCTCCCCCCATTCTCTTAAAATATAGTTTTTGAAATAAAAATTTAAATAATATTATAGAGTATATATATCAAATGTATTTAAAATAAAAATCAGATATATTTATTATAACATAAGTACATTTATTAAAATGTACATTAAACGTATTTTTTAAAATGTATATTAAATGCATTTTATTAAGTTACAATGAGTACGAAAACGAATATTTGTAGAACTGCAATTATAATTTAACTAGTTTGTAGTATAATTTAACTAGATAAGTCCAACCATGTTTTCGGTTTATAAATCAAAAGTTATGAGAATTAAAAGCAATTAAATCATTATATGAATTTGTTATCCTTTTCCAGTATGGTTATGTTAGTATATTTCTTATCTAGTACTTATATCGCTTTATTAAGATTTATATGCCAATACCTTTTAATTTTCAATAGTGAGTAAAAATTATAATACTTCAATTAAAATATGTTTTGACTTTTATTGAGATAAATAACGTTGCGTGTTGTTAGTATACTGTTAAAATAAATAGTAGAAGGTAGTAGATTCCAATATGGTCCACCTAAGATTTGACTGATTTTTTTACCGACTGCAAATTATTTTTCTAAAAAATAAGTAAGCTGTTGATTAGAGGATTTAAGAGGGCAATTAAGAAAAAATACGCTGTTTTTGTGACCGTCACTTAAAAAATGCAATAATCTGCAATATATAACCGAATGAATACCAATCTCAAAGAATTATTTTCACAGCATTTGCTGCTCGTGAAATCGAACGATAAGCATGAAAACGAAACGTTGAGAAAGATGTCCGAGCCTCGTTGGCGGGGAGCAGGCAAGATAAGCGATCTTTGCTTCTTGGCCTTTACAATGACCGGCCATAAATCAGATTCTCAGAACATCCTTTTTTCTTTCCGACATTTGGGGCAATGAAACTGTTGTATTGTAAGAAAGCTAGTCTGCCCCTTTGAAGGGGCTGTCGAAGCTGGTGGTCTCACAGAATGTGTTGACGAGTTATTACGTCTTCGGCCGGCGAGTGGTGAAAATCTTTCAGACGAATTATCTCGTCACAGGCGGTCAACTGGTTAAAAGATATAATCGATTTCTTTAGAGAATATGAAAAGATAATTTCAGGTTTTGAAGTGAAAATAGAAATTCAAAGAAATGAAAATAAAAATATGATATATACTAATATAAGAAACGAAAATTATAAGGTAGTAGTTGAAGGTTTAACCTTACATTTACCTTATATAGAATTAAAAAATTCTGCAGAAAGTTTGTTTCTGGAATCATATCTATCTAATAAAGATATAGAGGTAAATTGGGATCGACATAGATTTAAGATGGTAGGCCCTTATAGAAGCAACAGTGGATCTGTGACAGCAACTACAGCGTCAGATGAAGTTTTAAGTGTCTATGTTATTCCTCAATATGTTGAAAGAGATAGTAATTATGAAAAAAATAATATGATATTTGATCATATAGATATGGCAGAATGCTGGTTGATGATTAATAATAAACAAGTTCCTCTTATGCGTTATAAAACAAATTTTGCCAATAAAGATTATATTCGAGTGTATGAAACTCTTTTACATGAAGGACTTTACGATAATAATACAGATACAGGACCTTTGATAAATAAGGAGAATTTTGGTAAACTGTATCCTATTTTTCCTTTTGACTCATCAAATCATGAAAACTATACCGATTTAAATAATTTAGATATTGAATTTAATTGGATAACGAATAGTCAAAAGGAATATAAGTTTTATTTTATTTTTAAAGAAAGAAAGAGATGTTTTATAAATTAAAAAAATAAAACTATAACAATGGTTAAGAGTTTAAAATCTTAAAATTAAATAAATGAGTGCTTATTATCCACCTTATGATGATCAAATGAAAGAAGGACCTATTGGACCTCCCGGTATAGGTTTTAAATTAATGAATGACGGAAATTATGATATGGAAAATATAATTTTAAAAAATTGTGAAAATCCTATAGATGATTTAGATTTAACCACTAAAAGTTTTGTTTTGAATAAAATAGAGAATAATCATCATGAATTGAGAGATCTTATAAAAACTAAATATGATGAGGGTTTTTCAACCTTTACTGAAGAAACAGGCAAGAGAATAAAAGAATTAAATGATACAACTTTACATTCTTTAGAAGGAAAAGCTTTTGATGCAAAAGGAAAAAGAATAGGAAATGTTGCAGATCCTAAAGATGAAATAAATGTTGTGAATAAAAGATATTTTGAAAAAAATTCGTTAATATTACAGAATGATAAATTTGATGTAAAAAATAAAATAATTACGAATGTTTCTGAACCTGAAAATGATAACGATGCTGTCAATAAAATATATTTAGACAATAGAGATATCTGGATTAACGTAGATGATCTTATTTTTATAGATGAAAAATTTACAAAAGTAAATTTCAATATGATGAGTTCTAAATTACTGAATCCAGAGATGCGATTAACTACAGATATGTATATGAAAATATCTATATATATAGCTATATATGTAGAAAAAATATATATATATATGATAAAAGTCCACTGATATCTCTAGAAATCAATGGTAAGGAAATTTTAAATGCTAATACAAATACAGTAACATGTTTTGCTTACGGTAAACGTGATGATATCATCACATTATGGATAAAATCTGATGGTAACACTTTAAAACCTTATATGTATATTGAAAAAATTTCTTTCTAATAAATGGATATTGATTGGAATGAATTTTCCAGAAAAAATTTATCTGAAGATGTAATTAGAAATCTTATTAGTCATGTAAATTGGGATTTAGTTTTACAATATTCAACACTGTCTGAATCTTTTATTGAAGAATTTGCTCAACCTGATGATTGGCCTAAAATTTCTAGATATCAAAAATTATCAGAAGATTTTATAGAAAAATGTAAAGATATAGTAGATTGGGTAAACATATCTCAATATCAAACTTTAAGTAACGAATTTATCATAAAATTTTCTGATAATTTAGATTTATATAAAGTATCAATATTTCAAAAGCTTACAGAAGATACCATGAGAGTATTAAAAGATGATTTAAATTGGTTGTATATAACTAGATATCAAACATTTAGTGAAAATTTTATAGAAGAATTTATGCATAAATTAGATTTTTGTTATTTGATTAAATATAAATTTGAGCTATTACCTGATCACTTTTTTAATGTTTATTGGAAAAAAGTACAAGCAATACAGATGAGTGAATTAAATAAAAAGTTTGGTCATCATGAAATAGAACCTTACCAAGAGAAAATTATTGAAGAGATATATGAAGTTAAATCAGTCTTGAGAGAGAGTGTTTATCTTTTGAGACAATTAATTAATGATAAATAAATATTTAATAAAAATGTTTCTATATAAATGGATGTTACATATAATAATGGTATGGAAAAAAAAACTATGTCTATCTTAAATATAGAGAATCCTACTGAAGTGAAATCTATTTTTATATTTGATTCTGTAGGAAATAAATTAAAAAATCTTGAAGGAATAGAAAATTAACCGAATTTAAAAGCATTATATTGTGATTCAAATATATTAACATCCCTTGAAGGAATAGAAAATTTAACTAATTTAGAAACATTAAATTGTTGGGGAAATAAATTAAAATCTCTTGAAGGAATAGAAAATTTAACGAATTTAAAAGCATTATATTGTGATTCAAATATATTAACATCCCTTGAAGGAATAGAAAATTTAACTAATTTAGAAACATTAAATTGTAGGGGAAATAAATTAACATCCCTTGAAGGAATAGAAAATTTAACTAATTTAAAAGTATTATATTGTAGGGGAAATAAATTAAAATCTCTTGAAGGTATAAAAAATTTAACTAATTTAAAAGTATTATATTGTGGAGGAAATAAATTAACATCTCTTGAAGGTATAAAAAATTTAACTAATTTAGAAACATTAAATTGTAGCGAAAATAAATTAAAATCTCTTGAAGGTATAAAAAATTTAACTAATTTAGAAACATTAAATTGTAGCGAAAATAAATTAAAATCTCTTGAAGGTATAAAAAATTTAACTAATTTAAAAAAATTATATTGTGAGGGAAATAAATTAACATCCCTTGAAGGAATAAAAAATTTAACTAATTTGAAAGAATTAAATTGTAGAGGATATATATTAACACCCTTTGATAGAATAGAAAATTGTAGAGGAAATATATTAACACCCTTTGATAGAATAGAAAATTGTAATAAATTAACATCTCTTAAAGGAATAGAAAATTTAACGAATTTAGAAACATTAAATTGTAGCGAAAATGATATTACATCTCTTGAAGGTATAAAAAATTTAACTAATTTAGAAACATTAAATTGTAGCGAAAATAAATTAAAATCTCTTGAAGGTATAAAAAATTTAACTAATTTAAAAGAATTATATTGTGAGGGAAATAAATTAACATCCCTTGAAGGAATAGAAAATTTAACTAATTTAGAAACATTAAATTGTAGCGAAAATGATATTACATCTCTAAATGAATTAATATTTTTGCCTGGAATATATGAAGTATGCTATGATGCAGATAAAATAAATTTACCACCGATTTTAAGAAGACAATTATTTCATAATAATGTATATAATGACTCTCAAAATGTACATAATACATATATTCAAAAATCTTTGAGAGAAACTATCATAAAATTATTAAATACAGAAATTACATATGATTTAGATGAATGCATTAAAGAATTAGGTATAAAAATTAAAAGACACTTACTGGAGGAAGAATTCCATAATATTAAATTTAGAGAGATATTAGTTGTTGTGTTTAATAGAATTTTAAGAAATGAGAATAAAAACGAAATTATAAAAGTGTTAAAATATGAACTAAAAGAGGCTGATGATAAATGTTTTGTTGGGAAAGTAACTAGAATAATTAATGTACTAAATGGATTTGATCCTGATGTTTCTATTACAATATCTGATAATGAACAAAAAAATATTATAGCTGAAAAAATATTTAGAGAGTCAAAGTCTGATGAAGAATACAGAGAAAAACTTAAAAAAGAGATGGAAGAAAGAGGTTTTACAGATTATGAAGAATGGATGGATTTATAAAAAAAAAATGTTTACTAATAAATGGAAGCTAAAATGTTAAATGATTTACGTCCAGGAGAATATGAACTGATATCATTGAGACAATATGGAGATTCAGTAATCATAAAGTTAGATGGTGAAGAAAAAGAGTATTACCTTCCAAATGTAAAACCTTCTGATGAATCAATAAATAAAATCAATAAAAGTAGATAGATATTTATATATTCTGGTATGATTGGTGGTAAATACAAATATGAATTAGAGAGAGTTATTTATTCTATGATTTTCTAACCTATCATGTTAAATCACTTTATTTTCTGACTTTTTTATTTTGTCTTTAATTATGTTTTAAAAAATCTTTAGATCTAACTTTTATGGGGGGACTTATGGTCCCCCCATTTATTTTAAAGCTTAGAGGATTCATTTAGAAGCGCATTTATTTAATCCTTTCACCGTAATTTACCTATGTATGAGGGAGCCCCAAAATGGAGCGGCCTATCTTTGATTTCACGCATTTATCTAAAAAAAAAAAAAGGCCTTATTTAGATATAAAATCATGTTTTTAATATTATAATGGACCTTTTTTTTTTAATATATATATAAGGGGGAAGGATTTTTTTTTGACGCCATTTAAAATGGCATTATATTTTTTAATATCTTCAAATTTATAGTATCTTTTTAGAGGATTCATTTAGAAGCGCATTTATTTAATCCTTTTCACCGTCCTATATATGGGGCTCTTTTGATCATTTTCACGCATTTATCTAAAAAAAAAGTTAAAATTTGGTCTAAATGTAAAAAAGGCCTTATTTAGATATAAAATCATGTTTTTAATATTAATATGGATCGATACCTTTTTTTTTATATATAAAAAACATAAAAATAAGCTATAAAATATAGTTTTTAGTGTATATAGTACATGTGTGCTCATACGTACATATATATACTACTTCTGTCTGTCTGTCTGTCTGTCTGTCCGTTAGCACGAAAACTGCCGTAAAAATGACTTAATCAAAATGAAATTTTAGTACGATGTTCAGACGGTCTATAGGACCTATGGGAATATAAATGAATAATATCACCCAATTAGTTTTGGATTGAACCCGGGTTGAAAAAATGGAATACATTGAGCCCTATGGGACATAATTTTTCAAGCATTTTTTAAGCGGATTTAAAATTCCCAAATTACTTCGAAAATTTTAGGCAATATTCAAATTGTTCCATAAAATATATAAAAAAAAATTCAGCGAAATATATTCAGTTGTTTTTTAAATAAAAATTAAAATAATAATAACACCTCTTATATGAAGCGATCACGTGTCCATGATATGAAACGATCACATGACCCTCTTCAAAATGATATATGGCATCCATCTTGTGTCAAAATCGTGATTTTTAAAGTTCTTTTTAATTCATATTGAGTGTTGTATCCGTCCTAAAACTATTTTATTTTTGCCTAAATTCTGTGCATCTACATACTAAAACAACGCAATGACAATATATTTCAGTTTAAATGCTCTTCCAAATTTCATTATTTCTAATATTAAGCCTATTTTTCACCTATGTAAAATGTAAACAGCAAAATATGTAGAATGAGTTGTATTAGAATCGCTGTAATTCTTTAACACAAAATCATTTAGTCCATGGAGTCTGCTTAGCTGATATGAATGAAATATTCATTGATGTTAGAAAGAGAAGGACGATATTTTTCGATGAAGTTTTACGCATTGAGTTTACTTTCTTGTAGCTCAATGGTCTTAATTTTTTAATAAAATAAATTATTATAGTATTGTGATGAATGACATGAATGGGGGAATTATTTATGAATGAAATGTTGCTTTTATAGAGAGAGCCATGCGTGTTATTTTTTTATGACGTCATTTGAATGAATTTCAGTTGTTTTCGATGATGTTTTCAAATATAATAAATTATCGTAGTATTATGATAATTCTAAAATTATTACCGAGGAATGTATCACATTTTAGAGATGTTTAAACCAGGCAATTTATACTTTAATGCCGTCATTTGAATGAAGTTAATTTTTTTCGATGAAGGTTTAAGGTGTCAAATATAATAAATTAATGTAGTATTGTGATAAGTTTTAAAATATTACCGAGGAATGTATTGCATTTTAGACATGTTTAAATAAAATTGCATTGAAGTTGGAAAGTGTTTCATAATCAATGCTTTAAGCATGATTGATCTTTCTTGTTTTATTATTGTAATTTCAATTTGTCTATTATTTTTCTCATAAAAGATTAAAAATTGGGATTGTAGATAAATTTTTCGCATTGTACTGTCTGTTATGCAGTGTGCGTTGCTAAAGTCTCCTATATAGGAATCGGGCGCCTTTGCTCAAAGGAGACTGGCGCATTTAGAATATCATTTTCACGTTGGTTTACTATTGCACATTGGCCTGATATCATGCATTATGGTATAAATTAGCAATAAAAAGGAAAGGTCAATCATGCATAAGCATTGATTATGAAACACTTTCCAACTGAAATGCAATTTCATTTAAAAATTTCTAAAATGTGATACATTCAGTGGTGATATCTTTTACATTATCACAATACTACAGTAATTTATTATACTTAAATATTTAAAACTGTATCAAAATATAAATCATCTGATTCTCTATGCAAAATCAATGAATATTTCTTTCATGTAACTTGTATTCCAGACTCCAGAGCTAAATAATTTTGCGTGAAAAGAATTCAGCAATTCTTATGTAACTCACCTTATAATCGCTTGAGATATTTGCATTCTGCATAAGTTAAAATTAGGCTTCGTTGAAGAAATAATAAAAGTTTAGAGATCATTTAAAATCACAACTATTGTAATTGCATATTCACGGAATTTAGATACACAGATAAAACACAGATACATAGATAATATGTGTGTTTGTATGTGTGTGTATGTATTCAAAGTATTGGAATCGTGCCGAAGATCGGAACTCGAATTTTCGAAGGATCTACACGTTTTGGGACTTCTAGAACACGAAAAAACTATTTTTAGGAGGACGTCTGTGTGTGTAAGGGTGTATCTGTGTATGTTTCTGTGTGCCTGTGAGGATATTACATCCACTCTAATTGAGGAACTAATGGACCGAATTTCTTAAAATTCGGCAGGTATGTTTTTTGTGGGAAACCATGATGTTCACTATATTATAGTACGATTTGTAATAAAAGAATCTGCCTTCTTTGCGAAATGGCCCGCAGAAATTGCCTTTATCCACTCTAGCTAAAAACTAATGGAACAAATTTAACAAAATTTGGTGTATAATATTTCAATAACCTACAAGTGATTTATATACCAAATTTAACAAAATTTCGTATATAAATCATTTGTAGGTTATTTTAGTACGATTCGGGAAAAAGGAATGGGCTATTATTGCGAAATGGCCCGCAAAAATCGTTAAATATAAAAATGAAAAACTACGTGTGCTCAATTCAATTAAATTCCTATTTTATACGTGATTTTTGACAACAAAAATAATAAGACTAACTCCATTACTCTAGGATTAGCCGTTCTTGAGACATTCTAGTTTTTTCGCGTTTTCGCTGTTCCTCCTTTGACAATAAGTCCAGCTATCAAATGAGAACCAAATTTAAGTTTAACGTGCAAATGCAATATCATTTAAAATACTTATGATTGTTATTTTATGCAGATAAACTCAAATTATTTTTGAAGAAATAAAGAGAACGTGAATATGAGTCTGCAGGGAAAGACGTGCTGCCCACATCAGAATTTTTAACAATATTACAGCAATGATTTATAGAAGTGAACGGGGACTATTTGCAGGCCATTTCGATAAAAATTTATGATCTATATTTAAAGATCCACCAAATTTTTGTAGAATAAAATGTTCAACAATTTAAGCTGTGTACCAAATTTTAACTCTCTAGGACGTAAGAAAGTGCATTAAAAATGCCATCAAATAAGTATATCACGAAGAGTTATATAAAATTTAAAAAAAATGAAAAATTGTTATCTACCAAATTTATTTTAAAATGTGAAGCCTTTCTCATATACAAAATGATTAAACTCTTGGAAAGATATTTTTATATAATATATATCTTTTGTTTTTCTGGAGGATATCCCCAAGGTCAGAATTTAATTGAATTTGTTTTTTCCCTATATTAAATAATTTTTAATTAAAAAACTACTTAATATATTTTACTGAATTTTTTTTTATATATTTTATGGGATAATGTGGATATTTCCTAAAAATTTCGAAGCAATTTGTGAATTTTAAATTTGCTTAAAAAGTGTTTGAAAAATTAGGTCTCATATGGTTCAATGTAATTCATTTTTTTAACCCGGGTTCAATAATAAACTTAATGGGTGATATTATTTATTTATATTCCCATAGGTCCCACAGGCCGTCTGAAAAACATATTGAAATTTCATTTTGATAAAGTCATTTTTACGGCAGTTATGCTAACGGACAGACAGACAGACAGAATGAAGATGGTATTAAACACTTTCCAACTATGTTGTAAAGTGTTGAAAAGGGAGGTTGTTCGGTTGTAAATTGTTCTAATAATTCCCGAAAAACAAGAAAGAAGAAAAAAATTAAATCTAGAATGTATTAATGCAGGAATATCGTGTTTTCGTGAGTTGGCGGCGATAAGCGCACCAAAACAGGTGCGCTACAGAGATCAGCAAGGAGATGTTGGATGTGGATGATGCTGTTTCACTCTTTTTTTCGTCAAAGCGTTTCTGACACTGATTCAACATATTGCGCATAGGTCAGTCTGCGTTATAGAAGCTCTGCGTTGCTACTGACTGCACAATATTTCTTTTATGATAATTTTCAAACATTGACGAAATTTTTCGATGACAATTTTCGAATGCAGTTTTGAACTAAATTGCTGTTCGAACAATTTTCAGCGTTGTATTAGTACGTTATCAGAATAGTAAATATTGATATTTTTATGTGAATGTCCTTAAGTTTACAGATAATTTCTAAATTAATTGTACTCATATTAATAAAAAGTATTGAACGTCACTGGTAATTCAAGGAGGTAATCCGTATATCCGAATTACATGAGTCGGCCAAGTTATCGATGGTCTGCAGATTTCTGTGCGGGATGACTGGCAGCCATTTTTAAAGTCCAAAGAAATACAGCAATGTCATTAGAGTTTTATAAGATTTCGTCTAGTTTGCTCAGGTCGGCCAAATTCAGGGCGTCCGTGGTAAAATAAAACGTGTATAATTAAAATGACTTTAAAGGGCGCCTTTCTCACAAAAAAACGATATTTAAAAAATTTGAAATGCTGAGAATGTAATATCGTTTTTAAACAATACAAAATATTTTCAAAATTAAATATAGAAAAAAAATACAAAATACATACCTTCCGTAGAAAGAAAATAATATGTTAACAGTATCATAAAATTACATTGCTTGTAAGGCAATAACTTTCTTGGTGGAAGCAGGCATGTTATTTATGTGCCAATTGTTTCGAAGGCGTTATAAGACCTCTTTTTCAGGCCAAAAGCACCAATAGAACAGTATCCGCCGTTAACAATCACTAAGAACGAAATGTATGTTTGCTGAGCGAACAGTTCCTTCTTATTTTTAACTGTGTTTATTTAGTAAGTATCAAAAGAGATTATTTAATGCGTATCAAAGTCGTTTCTGTATTATTTAAGTAGCGGGCGCTGATTTAGGATCCGGGCAACACCGAATAATTTATTCTAGTATTTAATAATAATCCAAGCTAATATACATATGCAATACATAAGACAGTACATTTACAAGTTTCATATATCTATACTAGTATTTAAACTTATTAAAAACCGAAAAAATAACAAACATTAAGTTGCAACTGCTTTCTTAATATGTTTTATCTTGTTTAAAAATGTATGTCACTTAATGTCGAAAATATTCATATCATCCAAAAATTGGTTCTCTTCGGTTATGCCCCAAAGTTGACTACATGAGTGTTTAAAGTTTCTGCCTTCTAGGTCACTGGGAAGGGGATGAAGGATTTATAAAGCATTTTTGACCTCTCGACTTATTTATTTATTTATTTATAATGTTCCTTCCTGCAACAGAAACCAAAAATCCAACTTAGTTAGGTTCTGTCCCATGCTTGTTACTATAAAGGTGCAAAGGACGAATTTTTTTAGGAAAATGGGGTCATTCTGGAGTAAATGAAATTACAATTTATCTGTCTTCCTTCTTTCTTCACCTCCGGGGGATAAATATTAAATACGAATCCGTTATTATACGTATGGATATACATATTTTTAATACGTCTTTTAAGTTATATTAAAATAACAAACTCAAGTCGTATAATAGGCGTAGCCTAGAACTCGAAAAGAGGGATGGTCGACTGCTGAATTTCATTTTCCAATACGAGACGCCTTTCAAAATGTATCTCAATTTTTTTTTACCATCGAGGGAGGGAGCGGATTTATGACCGCAGTCCTGCCCACGCCACTAAATCTTATACATTCTCCGAGATTAAAAATACTTTTATTATCACAGCTACACTTTTTTACTTTTGTTTTAGGTACTGAAATATTTATTTTACAATAATCTGAGAAATTAATACATTCAAAAGTAACCTAATTTATGACTGCTTTCATGTGCTTATAAAACTTGAATTCGGAACCTATTTTTGTATTAGACCATTAAATTATTGTAAATGCACATTAAATATTAATCTCCCGAAATTTCAAGCCAGATGTATATTTTCCTTGCTAAAATATCGCTTTAAAAACTATTCATTTTCAATAGAAAGTCTATGGAAGGATCAAAATACAAGGGACCCCTTAACTGGCCGCTGTCCATCGATTTTTAGTTGATGCTCTCCCCACCCACCCTGTAATGCTCCACGCGTTCATAAAATGAGAGGAACAGGGCTCCTCCTGACATTCCACACTCCTTGATTGAATCCTCGCAGTAAGTAATTTATTACGTTCCTTATATACAACAATATATAAAGAAAATATTATGACGGGGTCGAAAATTCGAATTCGAGTTTTCGACGGGAGAGCACGTTTCAAGCATCCCTGATCAAGAATCAAATATTTTTGAAGTGATGTCTGTATGTGTGTGTGTGTGTGTGTGTCAGTGAGGCTGTGGAGACGATAACTGACGAAAAATGGAACGATTCGAACGAAATTTGGTTCAAAAATCACATTCCGTAAACACTGGAAGCCTATTGTCTTTATACGCAATCGAATGTTCAGAACTCCCCTAAATTTGTTTTTTACTTTAAAGGCACGTATTCTGACGGGGTCGAAAATTCGAATTCGAGTTTTCGACGGCAGAGCACGTTTCATGCATCCCTGATCAAGAATCGAACATTTTGAGGTGATTTCTCTCTGTGTGTGTGTGTGTGTGTGTGTTTTTGTTTTGCATATTGTTTTTATACGCAATCAAATGTTCAGAACCCCCCCCCCCTAAATTTTCGAGTAAAATGTTGAAGAAATCGTCAAAAAATCAAAACCTCTAATAAAGTTACGCAAAAAGACATCTCTTATGTAATTTTTGATTAGAAAACGATTGACATAAATTTTAGAACGCTAACATGAACCGTTCTCGAGATATAGTACATTTAAAAAAAAATTATCAAAAAATCATATAAAATAAAAAATAATAGTTCCTATTGAGAAACATGTTCACTTTTCATATGTAACACCATGCGATAAATTGGGTGACATCATTCTCGTGGATCTAGCACGTTCCATGCATGAAAAAAGATACTTTGAGTAATTATTTTGTATTTGAATACCAATAGTCATTTATCTGCAGTAAGAATAACTTATTTCTTCGCCCATAACGCTTGGCGAGATTTTGGCGACCAATTTGGTTGAATGTCGCCAACTTGGCGACTTTTTAAAATGTTGTTAAATTAACGAAAACCTCGTCAAATGGTTAAAAATGACGTTAAATCAATGGCGACTCATTGATGATGACGACACGGAAAATGACAACTCATTGATGAGAATTCAATATCTTGGATAGAATATAAAGTAATCTATTTTGTTATTGTAAAAGTAGTAAATTCATTGCATTATATAAGGAAAGTCATATGCTGCCCACATCAAATTTTTTTGTTGTAGACGGGCGATCGTAGAAACGTGCTTGGTGTTTAGAAAATTCGCTATATGTTACTCTGTAATTTTACTCAGATGCTTGCTAATTAAATCCTTGATAACGACGAATATATTTTCTAGTATTTGAATAACAATTGAAAATAAATAGTGTTTTAATTATTTTACTAGACAGCACCACATTGTATGCATGCAATAATGCAGAGAAAACTCTTGACTTCTGTTATACTGTCACAGTTTGTTCATATAAAATATTTTCTTTTGAATAATGTGCTGTTTAAAATAATATTTAAACTTGTGTTTAGTGAATGTGCCGTTTCTGCATTGCAGGTATCCGCATTTTTATGCAGACAAACGCAGAAAATTCACTATTTAGTATACATATTTGCGGATTGCACATAACTTATACACATATGATAAAAAGTCATGTAAAAAATAGAGTATTGTACTGCATCATTTCTTTGCCCTTTATATACAATAATTATTTTTTACTGCAGATATTATAATTCTAAAGTTATCGAAATTTGCTAATTACATGAATTTTTATCATGCATTTTTCTCGTCATTCTTTCCGGAGTACTTAAATATAACGTGACATCGGCATAATTGTCACTTCTCGTTGAACTTATTCTTTATATTCTGAGTATATTTTTCGTCCAAACCATGTGCATTTCTAATTTGAATAGCGAACAATCTGCAACTTTATAAAACTTTCGCCAATCTAACTTCATTTTAAAGATCGAAATCTAACTTCTTGTATTCGCCACTAGAGACGCTACAAACTTACTCAATTGATAGCGTATACCTGCTTTTCCATTAGTAGACTGTGCTGTGGCAGTTCTATACTTCAATCGAAAATTACAAGGATGCATAAGGACTTATGAGCGAATCATGTGTATTTACCAGTTTTACACCATCCACACAATAATTTGTAGTTAGTAACTGGATGAAACTAACGAAGTCGTTCTACAGTTTGACTGGCATTAGTAATTAATTACGGTCATAACTTAAGCAGTGAATTACGATGATCGACGCGGACAAACTTAGAGAATTACTGACAATAGTTAATCCTCTGATTCTCATTTGAGTATCATGTTTCCCAAAGGCAATTCTTATGGAAAGGATAGGATCAAAAATGAATCTATATTTATTAAGGAAGCAATAACAGAAAATTATCCTTTAATATTTATTTGTCAGTGTTACAATGTGGTACATAGTAAAGTTTTCGATGCGTCCAGTAAGGATTTTGACAACACCTTTATTTCAGGAAATAAAATGGCTTCGATACAGCGAGGAACTATTTATTTAAGCGTGTAAAATTGACGTGAGTGATTTGGATGGAGGTAAGGTATTTGAATTTGTAGTTCGCATATTTTAAGTAGGTTTAGTTTTGTGTCGTTTCAATTATATTGCTCTTATGTTGGGGGATTTTTTTCACTTTACGTTTGATATATACTTCGTATGGGCGTCTTCTGTTTTGACGTTGTACTGAATTTAACCGCAGGTAATGCATGGCTCCGTGAGTGTTGCCATTGGTGAAAAAGTCGACTTGTAAACGGGAACTAGGGGTCACAATCCCCCTAGGCCTTTTATGTATTACCTGTTGGCTGACTTCATGTCCAATCTTTCAATTTTTACTATTATATATATATATATATATATATATATATATATATATATATATATATATATATATATATATATATATATATATATATATATATATATATATATATATATATATATATATATATATATATATATATATATATATATATATATATATATGTATATATATATATATATATATGTATATGTATATATATATATATATATATATATATATATATATATATATATATATATGTATATGTATATATATATATATATATATATGTATATATATATATATATATATATATATATATATATCTATATATATAAATATATATATATATATATATATATACATATATATATATATGTATATATATATATATATATATATATATATACATATATATATATATATATATATATATATATATATATATATATAGATATATATACATATATATATATATATATAGATATATATATATATATATATATATATATATATATATATATATATATATATATATATATATATATATATATATATATATATATATATATATATATATATATATATATATATATATATATATATATATATATATATATATATATATACATTATAAAACTTGAAAAATTTATTTTCCATTTTAGTGAACAGATTAAAAAGCTAAATGCAAAAAATAATATATAATACAACTTGTAAAGCGCTATGCTGCAATATTTACATGTGTATTCCTATAAAAATTCCCAAAAAGGACAAGTAGCAATGTACTCGTTCAGATTCTAGATGTGTGACAGAAGTACCGGCCGGGGGGAGTTGCGACCCCCAGCACTCCGGTTAAAGCTTTTTCCGCCATGGCAAACGCTCCCGGTAACCGATACTCCCTACACGATTTCCTTCATGACCCTTTATACTTCCGTAAAAATTACACACATATACAATTTCAATAACATGTAAAAAGCTAAAAGTTTACTTTTCCACGCTAAAACTATCCATGAATCATGTTGTAAAAATATAACAATTAATTTAAAATACAAAATATTCAAGACTATTAAAATCCCAGACTATTAAAATACAGACACTCTGATTGTATTTCAAACATTAGTTTTGATCCTCTCAGACTGGGATTTTAATAGTCTTGAATATTTTGTATTTTAAATTAATTGTTATATTTTTACAACATGATTCATGGATAGTTTTAGCGTGGAAAAGTAAACTTTTAGCTTTTTACATGTTATTGAAATTGTATATGTGTGTAATTTTTACGGAAGTATAAAGGGTCATGAAGGAAATCGTGTAGGGAGTATCGGTTACCGGGAGCGTTTGCCATGGCGGAAAAAGCTTTAACCGGAGTGCTGGGGGTCGCAACTCCCCCCGGCCGGTACTTCTGTCACACATCTAGAATCTGAACGAGTACATTGCTACTTGTCCTTTTTGGGAATTTTTATATATATATATATATATATATATATATTATATATATATATATATATATATATATATATATATATATATATATATATATATATATATATATATATATGTATATATATATATATATATATATATATATATATATGAATATATATATATATATATGAATATATATATATATATATATGAATATATATATATATATATATATAGATATATATATATATATATATATATGAATATATATATATATATATATATATATATATATATATATATATATATATATATGAATATATATATTTATATATATATATATATATATATATATATATAATATATATATATATATATATATATATATATATATATATATATATATATATATATATATATATTCATATATATATATATATATATATATATATATATATATATATATATATATATATATATATAAATATTTTAATAAATCAATTTCATAGAATTTTTAAGTTATGTGAAAATACACAATACAGCATTGTTAAATATCAATTTAGAAATTTTGAATACTATTTATAATATTCTATTTATTGTTTTAGTCTAATTTGAAATGGCTCTTGTATACTTTAAACATTAAAATATTCTTTGAGATTTTATTGTCTTAGTAATAAGTTTTGGACACATATTATATAATTGTGAATTGTTAAATATTACCTAGTATATTTTGTAAACATAATTTTCTTTTATTTTTATCTTTATATCTCTAATTTTTGGGTTTGAAACATATAAATTTGTATAGTCCATTGGTTGAAACATTCGAAGTATTTCCTACAATTCACAACAGATGGCGCGCTCTTGTACTCTTTCCTAATACTTTGTTTAGTGTAACGAAATATGTGTCCTGTATAATGGTGATGAAAGGTATGACTTTAATTCTATCTGAATCATTGTGGATTGTTGGTTAGATTACTTATATGTATGCTTTATGCACTTTCATCACATTTATTCCAATTTCCTTTTGTTATTTTTTGTTATTTTCATTTATGTTACTGTCTGGAAATGTGTCGGATCTTTTGACGATATTTCGGCCATGTGGCTGTATCGTTGAAGGAAACACATTTGGAACCTCTGTGGATGCAAAGATCCTTGAAAAGCTGGATCCACAGAGCTTCTATCCAATTTCATATTTTCGGTTTGTACATTTTATCTTATTTTGTCATTTTAATATTTTGGGAATCCGGATTTTGATGGTCCTTTGATGTTTGGGCTTGATTTGTATGCGTCGCTCTTGAGTGTTGATAAATTCATGTGTATTATTGATATTTAAAATTAAGATCATTTTGTTTTTTTAGGTAGCATTGTTTTCCTTTTGTCTGATATTTCCTTTCATATCATCTTTACTTAATTTTCCTCCGTATATATTTTGAACCAGTTTACGACACTGTTCATGTTTTAACTTAGTCTAGCTATTTTTATTTTTAATTTTATTTTTTTATTATATATATATATATATATATATATATATATATATGTATATTTAATTGAAGAATTATTATTTTACTTGTAGTATATATACCTAAGATAGATCATTAATAGAGAATGTTCTTCATAAGTGAAAGGAAGATGGACAGAAATGTATCATCAAAAATACTATACGACAAGCCATTGAATATTTAGAAAAAACATGATAAGAAAACATTATAAATAAAACAGGTACTAAATTGGTATAAAATACCCATTTTTCCCAAGTTAAGGAATGAAATATTAATTACATGTGGTAAAAAGGGGTGAATAAATTTTTGTCCAACACATTCAGACGAAATTATTGATATAAATAATATATGCAATGCAGGTACTTAAGGTACTAATCCCCTTGTTTCCTGCATAAACATGCATGGTGTAAATGCAAGAAATATGTTTAAAGATGAAAAGTTGCAAAACAGAAACATTGTTTTGCACAATGAGCTAGGCCTTTTCTAGCTCCCAAATTTTATTTTTCAAATTGAATAAATTCGATAAATTGATTAAAGTGAAAAGCATTTCCGATACTGTGTACGTTATCTAGGGCCATACATGTTTCGTTGATGCGGATTCTACGTTACTGAGTGCATTACTGCAAATTGTATTACAAAAATAATGCACATAACCTGACGTAGAGGAAAATACAAATTGGATCAGATATCGTTCGGTGCCACTCCTGAGGTGCTTTATGGGCGATATATTTTGATAACACAATAAACCGAAGATGGATCGATTTTTAGGTAGCGGGATTTAGGGTATGTCTAAAATTTTCAATTTCACCTGTACCCAACAAAGGATATACATTTTATATTTCTATGTATATATTATTACGTAATATGTATATGGGTGATATTAATTATTGTGATCAATTATGTATCATGGTATACACACACACACACACACACACACATATATATAACTCCTCTAATGGACATATTATTACTGGGGATCTCAGTATAGTTCAGGATGATATACTTAGGGATATTATGAATAAAGGGTCTAAATTTCGCATTCCATTCTGCCATCACCCTAAACAACTTCTTCAGCCTATATCATTTGATTTTGATAAATTCATATATCAACTTGCTTGTTCACATTCCATTCCTATTGAAGCATTCCATCTCTGGAAGTATACTACCTTACATCGACTTAAAAATGTTATTATAAACATTAAATTAACGAAGCTTAGGTATCCTTATAAACAACTCCTATCTGCTATTAAAGAACTACAACAACATTTTGTGATAACTTATGTAGATAAAGCTTTTGATAATTATGCCATCATTTGTAAAAAATATTATGTTCCTCTGTTACACAATTACTTAAAAAATAATGAAATTTTTAAACCCATTAATAATCAGTCTATCAGAATCAAAACTAAAATGCTAAAATTATATACACAATTAAATATTAATTGTAAGTTTTTAAAATTTCTTTATGTTACATACTTTGGTGCCTAAATTCCATAAATCACCTCTCAGTTTTAGAACAGTCACTTGTGGACATAATACCTTTACCACTACAGCTAGTAAGTACTTGCTTAATGAATCTCTTAAATTTAGGAATTCAGGATATTTCATTTTGAACAATAGTTTTGATTTAGTAAATCACCTTTGCAAGCTTCCACAAATTCTTGGTTTCCATACCTTTGATTTTTAAGACTTATTTAATAATATTGTCATTAAAGATTTATGTAAAGTTATTATCTCTCTTTATCATGACTATCTGTCTACAATAATGTTGCATTTAATGTCAAAAACTTTCCTATGCTCTTGCACTTTGTGTTATATAACAATTATATTATCCAAGGTCATAACATTTGTTTACAAATATCTGGAGTACCACAAGGTGGCTGTAGTAGTAGTATATTCGCTAATTTATATCTTTATTATTATGAATGTCATTTTAACTCTAATTCATATATTATATATAGATATGTTGACGACTTAATTTGTATTATCATTGATGATTCCTATCCAATTAATATTGATTTTTACCCATCTAGCCTAGAATTAATTCCTAATGAACCTAGCGTTAGTCAATCTGTAAAATTTTTAGAGCTAAATTTAGATACCCTCAATAATCATGTAATTACCAATCTATATGATAAAAAGATTCTTATATCTTCACTATCATAAATCTGATATCATATCAATCTTGTAATTCTATTCAATTGTTTCGAAACATCATTTTAAACCAGCTATTTCGAATACATCGACTTTCTGATCCTCGGTTTCACTTTCTCCACATCAATATTCTTAAACGCAATTGTCAAAATTACCAATATCCGGAAGTATTTTAAAATAATATTATTAATAATTTCAAATATACCACGTAATAAGTTTACACATGCATTATTTATTTTTGATTGGATAACTCAATTTTGAAAATTCACCCATTCTTATCACCTAACTTACCACTTGGCCTGAGTCTAATACTGTTTACTATTTTCGAATGACTATTTTCCACTTATTCTGAGTCCTATACTGATTACTATTTTTGAAAGTCTCCATACATATTATGTATCGTTCAAATGTATTCATTCCGGTGTCCACTCGCATTGATGAAGTGAGGTGAAATGCTCAGTCGCTTATTCAACTTACACGTGGTAACAATGCTTGTGAGTTCATATTTCTGTTCGAGGAGGTATTAATTTTCTGATTTGTAATTCAATTGACTTATTTTTCTCCTTCCACTAGCCTGTAGACAGTTCCAATGGTGTCTATAGTTAAATACTATCGCCATTGTCAGAAACTGGCTATTCTATCGGTTTTAATTCGAATTGTATGGCTGTCCTGGTGAGAATGCAATTTCGAACTAACCACCATTTTTTGTGTAGTTTCAATTGAGTGTTCTCTATGTCTTAATCTTTTATCTTGGGCGAATTATTATTGCCTTTTCTCATTTTTGCCGTGTTTTCTTTTTCATTCTTTTTTATATTTATATACTTTTAATTGTGATTTTTGTATCCTAATATTCTTCTCATCCCCTTTTCCATTGTAGTGATATGTTACCTTCTATTTTTATCCTTAGTCTTGGTCTATAGTTACTCATTTGTAACAGATATGCTGGAGATGGGTTTTTCTGTACATACAGTAATTTATGCATAGTTTTCGATTAAAATCTTTCAATTTTTATTTATATATATATATATATATATATATATATATATATATATATATATATATAATTGAAGAACTTTTATTTTACTTGCATTATGTATAGAGATAGATCATTAATAGAGAATGATCTCTATAACATAAGTGAAAGGGAGATGGACTGAAATGTAAATGTGGCATCAAAAATACTATACGACAAGCCATTGAATATTTTAAAAAACATGATAAGAATACATTATAAATAAAACAGGTACTGAATTGGTATAAAATACCCCTTTTCTTCTTGTTCAATATAAAAATTAAGGAATGGAATAAGAAAATTGCATGTGGTAAAGAGGAGTGAATAAAATTTTGTACAATACATTAAGATGAAATTATTGATATCAATCATATATGTAATGCAGTTACTTAAGGTACTAATCCCCTTGTTCCCAGCAGAAAAATATATGGTGTAAATGCAAGAAATGTGTTTAAAGATGAAAAGTTGAAAAACAGAAACATTGTTTTGCGCGATGAGCTAGGCCTTTTCTAGCTCCCAAAAAATGTTTTGAAATTCAATAAATTGAGCAAATCGATTAAAGTGAAAATCTATGCCGATACTGTGTATGTTATCAAGGTCTATACATGATTCGTTAATGCGGATTCTACGTTTCTGTGTGCAGTACTGTAAATTGTATTACAGAAATAATGCACATGACCCGACGTAGAAGAAAATACAAATTGGATAAGATATATAAGAAATCAAATATAATAATCAAATATACCAGCGTGTAGCTAAGTATTTAAAGGAGAATATAAAGTAATGAAAAGGTATAAGAATATAATAAAATAAAAGTCTTTACCCCTTGCACTGTTTACCTGTGTAGATTAACTGATGCTGACTAAACATTTTTACTTAATACAGGTTACATTTAATTTTATATACTAAGGTTTCAACTGTTGGAAGTGAAACATGGAAATTGAAAATTATTTAAAATTGTTTGAGAATGATTTGTCAATATGTTGCTGTAATTGTAGCAAGGTGTTGAATTTAAAATTAAAATGTGTTTTAATAAAAGAAAAAATAAGGTTTGGCGGATAGGTGTTTTGGACAATGGTGTTGATGAATTTAAAAATATGTTCTTTCTAGTAACAAGGTGTACTTAACATTTTTATTCTTAATAACTGGTTATTAATAATATTTTAATATACTGATTTTGAAAGATTGGATGAATAATGTTGAAGTTTATTTACTTTGAATTTATAGGTTTCAGTTTTGTAGTATATCTTAAATTTTAATGTGTCTGCATTTTGAATTTTTAATCTAACGTCTAGATAACTGATCAAGTTTGATGCTTATATAGTTTCAATTAGTTGTAGATTAGTTGGACAAAGTTTAATATAGGTGCTTCATTAGTAATTCCAATAATATTTCGGTCATTAATAAATCTGTGCATGTTATGAGTGTTGAAAGGGTATTGAATTTCGTAAAAATGTATATAAAGGTTGGCCAATATTGTAGATGAGATTCCTCCCTGTTGTATTCCCATATTGAATTTGTATATGCAAATTCCTTGAGATATATACTGTTTGAACAGAATGAATTTTAGTAATGTTTTGAAATTTGGAAAAGATATGTTTTTTGAATGATTAAATTGTTCATATAAATGTATTATGACTTTATATAAATCATTAATATCCATGTTATTAAAGAGGTATTTGAAATCAAAAGTTTTAATATCATGTATGTAAGGTACTTATTTTAGGTGATTTATCAGTTCTAAATTATTTTTGATTATATGTGTTTGCTGTGTAGTGAAATGATCATAAATATGATTTAGTATAAATAGAAGTTGTTTTCCAGTAGCATTAGTGTATGAATTAAATCCTATAGTAAAATTGGTGATTTATGGAATTTAGGTATGAGTATCAGGTAAGGAAAATTAAGATTGTGTTTTTGTTTAAAATGTTTGTAGTAAGCAATAATTTTATTACTTACTATAGTGATATTATATCTTATAGGAGTTAATGAAATTGAGGTATGGAGTTGCAGTTTGAATTCGTCCAAATATTTTTTTTTTGCAAATAAATGCATAACTCCTTGATGCTTTATCAACGTAAGTGATTACAAATTTGTCTTGCAATAACTTGATCTCTTTAAAGATGTCTTGGTAATTATGCGTATATTTTGACATAGGAAATTGTAGAATCAATTGATTTACATGCCAGGTGACTTGTACTTGCCAGCTCTTAAAAGCTTCAACAGGGCAGTGATATTTCTCTGAAATTCCATATATATATGTATCTAGATCAATGCCAAAAGCATGTATTATTTGCTCTTTATGATATAGTAGTGATAGTCAGTATTTGGATCCATAGCGAAGAAACTGTTTGAGATAAGGTTCCTGAATTAAATTGAGATTGCTGGGGATTACATGTCCATGATGTTGGTCAATAAAGGGTAGATACCAAGATTCAGTACATGGACAAGATACAGAGTTGTTCAACTTTTTTGAAAAAATATTGTTGTTGTATATTTTACATAACCAATATTACACCTTTACGTATAGCTCAAAATTTAGTACATGATACATCATACTTATAAAGATGATACTTATTTTGAAAACTAAACTTTGACTTTTTATACATATACGGTGCAATTAATATAAAATAAATAGCATGTCTACTTAAACATATAGATCTAAATAATCAGATGCAAAGGCATTTTTTTTTATTTTAATGCAGTTTAACAAACGCGGTTTAAGGTGAATTAGTATGTATCAATAATTCTTTAAGGATAATGTATTTCTACAATTAGTATTTCTGCAAAATATCTGTATTCGTTTTGTAAATTCGTTTTGTAAAACTTATATATAAAGTTTTATTAAAAGCTTATATATTTTAAAGAAATGAACTCCGGATTATGTGCTATTCAAAATAACAAAATAAAATTAAAACATCATCTGAGATGTACATAATATAAGAGGTTACATTCATTTTACAATGACCATCACATATAATGCAGCTATTTATTTATACTCATATTTACTACTAGCAGCATACCCGTTCTTCGTACGGAGTTTATAATATAAAGAAACTTAATACGCAAAAAATTAGAAAAATAATTCGTAATCATGTGCGAATACTGTTAAAATATTAAATTTATTGCTCCTAAAGAGAAGTTTACGAATATCTGTTCTCACTATGCAAAATTATCTTCACGGACAGATCTGAAGAATGAAACATCCTGGCCCCTTTTGTAAGCAAATTTACAAAAAAAAAAAAAGAATAGAATCAATATATGCAACCCCGTACTACTTATATTGTCGCAGATAGAAAATATGCCAGTGTGTTAGTAGAAGATTACCCGTATTAAATTATGAGTCTCAAAAATCGTTGCCAAAATAAAAGAGATACAGTTATAAATTGAAAATATCAATAATCCCCGTACTCTGTATACCAGAAGGTCGTAATTGATTCCAATATATGCCAATATATATCAAAACATATGCCAATATACCTGTACTACTTATATTCTAGTAGATTAGAAGATATACCCGTGTATTTGTAGAAGATTACTCATACAACGTGAAATATATGAGTTTAAAAAAATTTTGCCATAATAAAACAATTGGATAATAACTTAAACTATCAATAATCCCTGAATCAATAATCCCCGAAAATATCAATAATAATAACGTTTAAACATGAAGATCATAATTGATATTATCCAGTCAAAAATGCTATAAGAAAAATCATATTGTTCTTTTCTAAAATATGTTTTTATATCCATTTATTTATTATTCAATTCGAAAAAATAATAATTAAAATTAACAGACAGATTAAATTTAATTTCCTTTCTGAGCAACATGATATAAGATGGAATCGTCCTCATAAACTGCGAAATTAAATATCCATTTTGATTTCTTTATACTTTTCATTGTTCAGTAAAAGCTTGTGAAAAATAAACCAAGGAGATAGATTCCCCATTTAAATCATGTTTCAAACAATTCATGTTTTCAGAATGTGACTAGTTAGCGCAAAAATCTCCCATCAAACGCAGAGATAAAGTTTTAATTTACTTTCAAACGATTTTCAAGCTTTTTGTTTGGATAAACCACGGAGTTTAAGAGTAGAACTCCTAGGGAAAAGTTTGGTTTTTCATTAATATCTCGACAACCCCTGGTCTTAAATACTCGAAACTTAAATACTCGAAACACAAAATTTCATCAAATTCGGTTCATCCGTTCGTCCGCGATGATGAGACAAACCAAAATTTCGGTTTTTACTAATATATCGAGAACCATTGAACGTAGAAACTCCAAAAATAGACTAAATTTTAAGTGGGACTATTTCCAGGCTACCCACAAAATTTCATCTAATTCAGTTCAGCCGTTCTCCTGTGATAGCGGGACAAAGAGACATATTTTCAATTTTATTTATATAGATTATTAATTTCCTTTCATTATTTGGTATGTTTGCATTCATTTAATAAGAATTATAGTTACATTTTTTTTACGGAAATTTCCGAAATCACATCAGCAACAAGGTAGCACATAATATATTTAACTGACAAAAATGTGACCAAAGATGATGTTTTTATTTCAGGCACATACCTACAAATTCCCACTTGATAGAAACAAATGAAATGTAAACACATACAATATATGAAATATATACAATATAAAAAATGCTCAAATCCAACAGATAATAGAAAAAAATATTTTGAAGCGCTGAAAGAAACGTTTAGGGATCAATTTTAAAACTTACGATGTTTTGAAAAGATAACTTTTACTATTTCTTTTCCCTATCACTCACAGTGATATATGATAAAGCGCGAAAGCGTGGAAAGAACAATAAGTACACAGTAACGTGACATGAAAACAAATACTTTAAATAACTTTTTTTCTGCTTTTTATTTAAGGAGAGAAATGGATTTCAAACAATCAATGATAGTTGAAAACGTAAAATTTGAAATACACAACATTGTCATAATATTATTTTGAGGCTTTGGATGCTTAAAGAGAACTTTATAATTCACTGGCAGTTATCTGTTCTTCGTACGAAATATATAATACAAAGAAATTTAAAATTCAGAATTGACGGTGAAATTTTAATATTTGGAGTGTGACTTCGAAATTCTATAGTAATCCTCACAAAAAAGAAAAATACATGAATTCTCCAGTGTTGAGAAAAAATATAAACAGGTAGAAACTCAACCTGCATTTTTGTTTTTATAGATATTAAAAAATTTACAATTAAACAGTAACACAATTGAAGATTACGTTTATGCACTTCTTATTAAGAACACAAACAGGGTTTCTCACATTTGTAGCCTTTGATACTAAAGGGTTTATTTTTATATTGTTAATTTATAAAGCTTCTATATAATTTTAAAGACTGATGCATAAACAAAGTTTGGGACACATCACAGGATTTTAATTATGTGTCACCATATTTACTGTTCAAGGTTTTGTTAGGACAAAAACACTAGATTAGATATTCTAATGATTGGAGTGATAAAGTTGCTCAAAATGTATTTTCATACTGTGGTGAAAAAAATTGAATGGGCTTATTTTTTAATAAATTTTAATTATTAGTATTAAATTATTAGTATTAATTAAAGTGGTGGTGAATCCTAACATTTGCACATTGCTATCGTGGCCGCTAATCCCACCATTACACTTTGTGTAAGTTCCTTAACATCATCATTGCATCATAACACTACACATCAAAATCCACAATTTTTAACTTTTAAAATAAATTATAATTTATTCACATGTCTATTATTATTATAATTAAAATTACATCAATTTTAAGAAACACTTGAGGAGGAGAAAAGCACCATGTGAGACCAGGTCTTTTGACTCCCATTCCAAAGATCAAAAATTGACCTAACGCACATGAAACCTGGCAGATACCTCTGTATATTATGTTTGTAGCTCATCATGTGACTGCACATTTTTCCGATGCTTTTCCTGACATTTGAAAACAGACTTCGCCTTTTTCTATAGCATTCTTACTATTTAAATGAATAACGACTCTCTATGAATGATGTGCAACTTGAAAATCACAACTGTATTCAACTCTGGAATTTCATGTCTATTGAAATCACGACTATTTCTCTTCGCTTTTAAAAAATCATTCCCATTCATTCATTGGCTTAATAACTTGTAGGCACACCATTTGGCCTGGGGTTCAGGTACACCCTCCTTCCTCTCATTGGATGCTCCAATATGCGATGTCGCATTTTTGTATTATTGGTTCTTTCTGTTTCCAATGCAGTTTGGTATAAGCCTTCCCCCTATCATATCTTGTCCCAATCACACCTGCAATTTGTATGACGTGTATTTATTGGAGTCATGATTTTCCTGACCAAGACTGTCATAAAACCGTGACAGGAAGTCTGCGATGACTCTGCGTCAAGGGGGCAATTAGACGCAAACTCGAAAACGCCTAATTTTATAATGGGTGAACTGTTTATTTACGAGGAATAAATGAAGAAAGACATCAAGGGAAATACAACTATGCATTCAAGCTAGCCCTTGGAAATCAGAGAATATCCGATGAAAGAAAATATAGATCTCGCCCAGATGGCTAGAACAAATTGGTACACAGATACGGTGGAGCCAATGAGAGAAAAGTGCGAAATCAAATTTAGTCCTGTCCATCAAGTGAAGTTTAAGAATCTCAAAAACACTCTCGAATTTTTGGATGTGAGTTAATCATATCAAAAATGTGTTCCCCAAAATCTCGATGATGTTCGCTGTTAATTAAGCACATAATACCGCGTTTCACCCTTCGCTAAAATTGCGTCACCGAATAAATACGTAAAGAAAAAGTGCTTTTCATGAAGGTGGTCTAAAGTTTATCTTTCGGTGCGACAAAGAACCAAAAGTAAATTTTTGTATCGAAATATGAGAAATTGTGAAACCTGACGAGAAGTTAGTTGCAAGTTGCAACTGTATCATTAAGGACTTTGTTAAGTTAGACAAACCATAATGCTGTACAGAATAGTAAATTACAAAGATAACTATTAATTTAAAGTAAAACCATGCTAAGATTTAATATGAATTATAATAATTAATAAATTGTGTTTGAGAGGATTTAATGTCTGTTTATTGGATAAGTAAATTTAATTTGCTATTTAATCAAATTGCTTTTCAGAAACACGGGGGAAGGGGGGGCAACATGCAAAATATAACTATGTTCGTGTCACTTTTGCGATGTACCATAATAAATTCAGTGCCATTCTTAATGTTAAAATAACTAATTCAAAGTTTAAAAAATAAATCTAACTATAAAATACGCTTTTATTCGTTACAATTTGGTATAATTTGTTTGGAGGCTTATAAAGATCAGGCAACGTTCAAAGAGAGGCAATGGTTGGAGAGATATTAAGACAGACAGACAGACGGCAGATGGACGATTTACTGTAAGTAGGGCCCTAATAGAGCTACCCATCATAGTTTCATGAAATTTGTTTCAGTAGTTCGAACGTGATGATGAAAACATACATACATGTATTTTCAATGCTATTTATACAGATAAGGTTTGTTAAATTCGATGCTTGCATACTTAATATCAAAAAAATGTTCAACATTAAACACAAAAATGGCGCATATTTTACAGTTTTATTTACAGTAAAATTTCTGTATGTTAATTAATGTTTCATATCCGATTACGGTATATTGCCTAATTTTTACATTTTCAGACATTACTCTCTATATATCTATCTATATATACTAATATCCAAGTTTCCGTCTGTCTGTCTGTCCGTCCGTTTGTCCGTCCAAGTGTCCGTCTGTCACGCATTTTAGGCGCTTCCCGAATGAATAGAGACTAGCAATTTTGTACACGGCTCGTTCGTTCGATAAAACCCCCTGGAAAAATCGAAATTTTCAAAAAAGTTCTCTAGAGAGGGTGCTCCACACCAAAACGTTCGAAGAGGGAAATGATAGGAAAGCATGCTTTGCTATAAGATAGAGACTTCAAATTTGGTGTATGGGTAAATTGTTCGAAAGGAAGAAAGTGTGCAATTTCAGATTTCCAATATTTTCTACTTAAGGAGGTGCCACACATCAAAATGTTCGATTTACCGAATAAATGAAAAAATGTTCATTTGAAATTTGATAGAAGCTTGAAATTCGGTATATGGGCTAACCATTTGACGAAAACACCCAAGACGAATATAGATTTTTAAAATGTTCGTTTCAGGAGGTGTTCCAGAGAAAAACGTTCGAAAAGTGAATTAATTGATCAAAAACCTTGCTTCGGGATGAGGTAGAGGTATCAAATTTGGTGTAAGGATAGATAGCTTGGAAGAAAGAAAGTGCGTAATTTCAGTTTACCAATATTTTCTACTTTAGGGGGTACCGCACTCCAAAATTTTCGATATTCGGAAAAAAGGCAAAACGCCCCATTTAAAACGTGATAGAGGCTTGATATTTGGTATATGGGCGAATCATCTGATAGAAATCACAAGAAGAATAGAGTTTTCAAAATGTATATTTAAGGGGGGTGGGTACTCCACACAAAAGCATTCGAAAGGTGAGATGCTAGAAAAGCCTGCTTCGTGATGAGATGCAGACTTCAAATTTGGTGTAGGGGTAAAAAGTTGGAAAGGAGGAAAGTGTGGAATTTCAGTTTTCAAACATTTGCTATTGTAGGAGGTGCCGCTATCTAAAATGTTCGATTTACCGAACAAATGAAAAACGCCTCTCTTATAATGTGATACAGGCTTGAAATTTAGTATATGGGCTAGCTATTTTACAAAAAAACCAAAGATGAATACTGTTTGACAAAAATGTTCATTAACGGGATGCTACACAGAAAAATGTTCGAAAGATTAAGTGATAGAAAAATATGCTTCGCGATAGGATAGAGACTTCAAATTTGGTTTACGGGTAGATAGTTTGAAAGAAAGAAACAGCAAAACTTCAGATTTCCCATATTTGCTACTTTAAGGGGTGCCGCACACTAATATGTTCGATTATGGGAATAAGTGAGGCACTCTTCCTTTTAAATGTGATAGAGGCTTGATATTTGGTATATAAGCCAATAATCTGATAAGAAACCCAAGACAAACATAGTTTTTTAAAAATGTTCATTTATGGATGTGCTTCACAGTAAAACGTTCGAAAAGAGAAATAATAATATAGCATGCTTCGGGATGAGATAACTTTAATGTGGTGTACGGGTAGATAGATCGAAAGGAAGAAATGGGCAAATTAAATTACCCAATATTCTCTTCTTTAGGGGGTTCTGCACACCAAAATATTCGATTTGCCGAAACGCGACTTGTTCAAAAATTTTCATTATTCAAGGGTTGCTTATTGTGAGACCGTTGATTTTCAACGGATATTCAGCTAGTATATACCAATTGCCCAATGTCCGTCTGTCCGTACGCCAAGCAGTTTTCAGGCATGTACCAAGTTGATAGAGACTCCCAACAGCGTTCCAATATCAGTCGTTGCATACAATTCCTGAAACGAATCGAATTTTCAAAATTGTTCATTAGTTGGGGTGCTCCACATCAAAACTTCCGAAATGCGAAATAATAGAAAAATGCTTCACAATGAGATAGATACTTTAAATTCACTGCAACAGTAGATTGTTGACATATAAATACTGCAAAACTCCAGCTTTCCAAAATTTTACACTTTATGGGTGCGGCACACTAAAATGCTTGATTTTCAAAAAAGTGCCAAAAGTGCTTTATTTGACGAATATACAAAATATATTATGGTGAGATATAGATATATAATTAGGTGAGATATAGATATTAATTAGGCCAGTGTTTAAAATATCAATATAGAAACACGGAATTTAGTACAAGTTATATAGTTTGACTAAAATGGCCTACTTTTCGCAAATTCTAATGCAAATGAGCTCTTAATTGTTTTTATTTATGGGTTTTTATTTTAATTGTTTTCGTCGGAAGGGGTTTACCTGCTTTCAGTGTGATATAGTGGTTACCTCTAAGCCTCCCCTCCTCCATGGTTACTCCTTCTCAGACCGAATCTTCGGTCTCCAAATTCGATTTATTCTATGTCATACAGCTTGGACTTATTTTATTGTCTGGTGTGTTTACTAATTTATGACAAGAACTCTTAATTTTAACTTTGCAAATCTTCAGTCTCCAAATTCGTTTCATTAACACTTTGAAACATAGTTGAAAAGTGTTTATGACTTTGTTCATTCTGTCTGTCTGTATGTATGTCTGTCCGTTAGCACGATAACTGCCGTAAAACTGACTTTACGAAATGAAATTTTAGTATGTTATTCAGACGCTCTGTGGGACCTATGGGAATATAAATAAATAATATTACCCAATTACTTTTGGATTGAACCCGGGTAGAAAAAATGAAATACATTGAACCCTATGGAACCTAATTTTTCAAACATTTTTTAAGCGACTTAAAATTCACAAATTGATTCATAAGTTTTATGAAATATTCAAATTATCTCATAAAATATATAAAAAAAAATTCAGCAAAATATATTCAGTAGTTCTTTAAATAAATATTATAATAATAATTACACCCTTTATATGAAGAGATCACGTGATCATTATATGAAGAGATCACGTAACCCACTTCAAATTAAAATATGGCATCTATCTTGTGTCAAAATTGTGATTTTTAAAGTTCTTTTTAATTCATATTTAGTGTTGTATCCGTCCTAAAACCGTTTTTTTTTGCTTAAATTCTGTGCATCTACATATTGAAACAACGCAATTACAATATAGTTGAATTTAAATGATCACCCAAATTTTATTATTTCTACAACAAAGCCTACTTTTCTTTTATGGAGAATATAAACACCAAAAGATGTAGAATGAGTTGTATAAGAATTGCTGCATTTCTCTAACGAAAAATTATTTAGCTCTTGAATTTTGCAATATAGTTGATATGAATGGAACATTGACTGATTTTACGCAGAGAAGAAAAGGATTTTTTGATGAAGTTTTAAGCATGAGTTAAATTACTTGTACCTCCATGGTTTTAGATTTTTAAATAAAATAAATTATTATAGTATTGTGATGAATGAAATGAAAGGAAAAATATTTATGAATGAAATGCTGCTTTTATAGAGAGAGCCAGGCGTGTTATATTTCGATGACGTCATTTGAATACATTTCATTTGTTTTCGATGAAGTTATTAAATATAATAAACTAATGTAGTATTATGATAATTTAAAAACATTAACCAGAACTATATCGCATTTCGGAGATATTTAAGCCAGATAATTTATATTTCAATGCCGTAATTTGACGGAGAAGTTCATTTCTTTCGATGAAGTTTTATGTTTTCAAGTACAATAACTTGTGTAGTATTATGATAATTTTAGAAATATTACCGAGGAATGTATCGCATTTTAGAGATGTTTAAATAAAATTGCATTGACGTTGGAAAGTGTTTCATAATCAATGGTTTAAGCATGATTGATCCTTCTTGTTTTTTAATGTCATACCGCATGGACTTATTTTATTGTCTTGTGTGTTTACTAATTTGTAACAAAAAGGCTTTATTTTTACTTTGCTATGTACCCTCTCAATTTTCTGTAAAATACTGATTGCTATAAAAACTGGTGATTATATATAGTGACAGCCATTCTTTCCTTATAAAACAACATTAGTTTATTCTTGAAACTATATCTGATTAAAAAATGAAGTCGGTTTGTACATATAAATTGTTTTCCAATTTCAATTTCCATACTTTATGCATATATAGATAAAAAAAATTCTAAAGAAAATAAATCATGGGAAATATCTATAACTGACACTCATGAAAAATTAACCCTAATTTGATTCAGTAAATCAATGATGAAATACTAGACATTTTTTGAGCGTATTAATCTCCAAGGCGAAACAAACTTCTAAAAGGAAGCAATTAATTCCAGCCTTAAACACTTAAGTAATGCATTATGATGGACAATTTTTCATGTTTAATTCATTAACCACATAAAGCATTAAGGAAATTAATCCGCAGTAACTACCACAGAAAATCTATTTTAATGAGCTGAAAGATAAAACCTTAAGTGAATTTAAATTTATTGGTACAATTCTTATTAGGATTATTATTGTATTGTAAAATGAATCGCTATATTAGAATAAAATGTAAGTGTTTTAAAAAGAGATTCAATATCACTAGAAATTAAAAAACGCAGAATTTTATCTATTTATTTTTCTCTATTTACACCTCACCTTTAAATTTACAGATTTTAAATATTAGTAATTGCTCGTCCATAATCATAAACATATTTTAAAATTATTTTTTGATTACATGTCAACAATTGCAATCTTTTAAATATGCATGCGACTAAAATGTAGAAAACACGTTTGTAAAGACATATTGTTTTTCAATTTATCTTTTTTATTAATTCTCTTATGCAAATTATTCCCCTTATTAAAAAAATAGCTGACATTAGCACCGACGCCGGTGTAGACGTCGCTCTTTATCATATATTGTGTTCCTCTTGTTTCGTGTCTCATACCGAAGAAAAAACTTAACATACAAAAATTTGAAATTCGGTACACTTATAGAGGAATATTAGAGGAACACTTTAAAATAAGCTGTTTTTATGTTTAAACTTTGATTTAAGATATGTTTAATGCCACAATCGAAAGAAGATAATTTGAGCTGCGAGTTCTTATCCTGGAGAGACTAGAAATAAAAATACCACATATTTTTCACCCACTTATCTACATTGTTGAACTATATATCTACATAGTTGACCATATTTAACGTAGTCGAATTTTTTATTTACCCTGAAACAGAAAGAATGAAGGTTTTAAAAATATATTTTCCGAATCTAGTTAAGCCTGCCACGGGAAACATTGACCAGTTTTAAAAACTTCTCCCGTGGACATGGCTCAATTTTTGCAATTTTTACAAATTATTTTATATTATAAACACCAGTGTTTTTCAAACTTTTTTGCAAGCAGAATTGGCAACAATTGATTATACAAACAAATGGACTTATTGAAAAGGAACGTGAGGTTCACATTTTAGTGACAGTGTGTATGCATTTTTGGCTATGGGTTCCACTAGTAATAAATCAAAATTTTCATTAGGTGTTAAATATCTATCTTTGGAAAACAAGAATTTGGTGAATTTAATTTGGATCAATGCGCATGTTGGTAATATGGGTGATGAGACAGCAGATTACCGTGTAAAACTTGCGGCCATTGAAGACGTTGAGATATATTTACCTGTTCTTTATTCTTTTATTACTCATTTTTGTAAAAATTAATTATTGAAAATTGGCAACTTTTATTGGATACCTTCTTAAATTCCAATATACCTCCTGATAGAATTACGCCGTTTCTGTCTGTGATTGATCCTAACCTCAAACTATTAATAAATATTTCATATTTTCTGTTACAAACTGATTTTTAATTGTTGTTACGTACTTTAAAATTCCCAAAAGTTTTAAATGAGCATGTTCATAGCAGTAGAAGAGATGGTGATTGATTAGGTGCCGTGATCTATTTATGATTTTTTTTTGTTTCGAATGCTATACTGATCAATGTCGTTTGTCCTAATTTTTGCGCCTTTCTGTTAGATTATTTATTCCATATCCTCCTATTTGAAAGACTATAGCAAAATTACCTTTTCCATCAATTACTTTTGAAAGTGTATATTCCTTATCCTTTTAAGATATGCCCATTTCTCACTACAACATGTAATTGTATTTTATATGTCTAAGTATGTCGCTGTATATTGCCTTTGCTTATCTGATTACGTTTATGTGTATTGTTATTTCTGTGTTTTTCCCAACCGTACTTTGGAACTAAACTATATCCTTTAGTTTAGCTAGATCTGGGAAATGAAAAAAGTAAAAAAAAAATTTTTGGTCTTAGAACACTTTTTGAAATATAATTTGCTGTCGATACCTCAGACATATTTAATGTAAAGGGTATATAATTTATATATCTAATTAATTTACCTGTTTTAAAGTACTCGTAAATATTCAACCCTTTCGTGACGGTTGGCACGCCCGCGTGTAGGCTGCTAACTTGCAATTCAATGACGAACGGCACGCATTCGTGACGGAGAAAACTTTATCCTACACTGGAGGTGAGGCGAGTGGCACGTATGCGTGATTTCATATGGAACGTTTTAATTTGTCTACTAGATGGCGTTAAGAGTCCGTGGAAACAACTTCAATGTATTTTGCAGATAATTGACCTTGGCATAAGGAGGATCCAATGAATTATTTCGGTGAACATGTTTTTGTAATATAAACAAATAGAGCACTTCTCGCAGTATCAACAATTTTATAATTGAGTTTCGGGTCTTGTTTTGATTTCAGTTTTATGATTTCGTTGGTGAATCATATGAATATAAGAGAGAATTTTTTTTGTTTGGGTTTTAGAGGAAGTGCAATTATTCATTTATTTCGGATAAAAGAATGGGAGCAACTAACGAGTATTTTGTACTCAGATTTGTATGAAAAATATAAATCAAATAGAAAGTAACTATCTCTTTTATTCCTGAAAAAAGTAGTTATCTGTGTTGAATAGGTGATTTTTAGTGAATTTTTTTTCGAGAGTTAGGCTTAGCGTAAAAAAATTGCCGTCCTCTGGGAACAGTTCGGAAGCAAAGCGTTCCGTCCTTGGGGCCGCGGCAATTCCGGAATGCCGCCGTCGCGAAACCGTTCTATTGCAAGGTGTACATATTAACTTTACTTTAACATAAAAATATAGCTCGTTAATGCTAGTCAAACCAATATGATGGTACAATCTTATATTAAAGAACCTTGCACAGACTTACAATGTTACACAACATTTTCGGACTGAGTACTGCTTTATTTCTTTAGTAACTTTATCGCATCTTGAAACACCTGAAACATTTTCGCAGAACCCCAGGATTTTTAACTACTTTGGAATACAACATATAAAAATGACTATCCACGATGACTATCCACGGAGCGAAAATGAAACTTAAAAGCGCCAGTGGACCTTTATTGGTGAAACCGATGAGGTGAGGCGAGAGCACAAGAAGGACTTAGAAGTTATAAAATAACATTTAATAAACATCAATTACAGTAATGGCGCAAAAGAGAGGGACTACCAATCTGAATCTGATTGCACGTTTCACAGAGCCGATAAAGGGCTTGGCAAACTTCTCAAACACACCGGGCATGTCGCGACCTTTGGCAGCAGCAGTCACAATTCTGGCAACAAGTTCTTTTACAGATTCAAGGAGAGTGTCATAGACGAGGCTCTTGAGATATCCACACAAACAGATTTCAAGACATGACAGATCGGGTTATCGGCATTTCAAATGTTGGAGCTGCGAATAATGGCTTCAACTGATAAGGCCATGCATTCATTGCTGCGAAAATTTGCATAACGGTACTTCTTTTTCTCCGCATAAAATGTACATACACGGTTTTCTTCTTCAACTCGAAACTAACAACCATAATGCGCTTTTAATTTTGCGGAGTTGCCGCTTCCCAACGAGTAATCACCTTGTAACGTCTTTACTTTTCATTTCCAACAGGGTGAACTATGGCGAAAAATGATTGGACTTGTTTGTACTACCACCTCTTTAAGTTTGGTCCACCTTTTTTTAATCACTATGTATGTCATTTTGCGATAATAATGCATTGTTGGATATAATTTATTGAAAAGAGACTGGACATCTGAGTTTAGAAATAGCCATGTGCTACACAGATCATATTTTTTAAGTACTGAAGCATTCTTCAAAGGCACAGTATTATACAGTAAACACACTAATTTTAGTTAACAATGGATAAAACTAGTGAAGTAATTTTCTATTTATGCTGGCATTTCTAATTAATGATGGATATCTTAGGCCCTAAAATACAGTGTTCGACGCTTATATATACAGTGACATTAGTTAATCATTCACATACGCGGTTTTCTTCTTCAACTAGAAACTAGCAACCAGAATGCTCTTTTAAGTTTGCAGAGTTGCCGCTTCCCAACGAGTAAGCCCCTTGTAACGCCTTTACGTTTCATTTCCGATCCTGTGTACTATGGCGAAAAATGATTGGACCTATTTGTACTACCATTTCTTAAAGTGTGGTCCATCTTTTTTTAATCACTATGTATGTCATGTTGCAATAATAATGCATTGCTGGATATAATTTATTGAAAAAGACTGGGCATCTGGGTTTAGAAATAGCCATGTGCTGCACAGATCATATTTTTTAAGTACTAAAGCATTGTTCAAACGCACAGTATTATACAGTAAACACACTAATTTATAGTTAACAGCTGGACAAAATTAGTGAAGTAATTTTCTATTTATTCTATTATTTATAATTAATGATGGATATTTTAGGCAGTAAAATACAGTATTCGACGCTTAATATTTCGCTTAATATTCAGTGACATTGAACTCATTCGACGCTTAATATTCAGTGACATTGGTTACTCATTTGATTCAAATTTGAGTGCCATGTTACCGGAAAGCAATATTACACAATTCACTGAAAAGCCACGAATTATATACTTGGATTGTTTTTGTAATATATAGGCCAAATCCACTCTGTAAAATATACATAGTGAATGATTGAAACTATGGTGGATTGTTTTTGTAATATATAGCCCAAATTCACTCTGCAAAATATACATAGTGAATGATTGAAACTATGGTGGATTGTTTTTTTAATATATAGCCCAAATCCACTCTGTAAAATATACATAGTGAATAAAAATTTCTGGTTTAAATAAAGCTATGCTAATGCACCATATTGGTAATTATATTTAATTGAATTTATTTGCCATTTTATTACTGATGGCAGATTACATTCGCATGGATCGTATGTATTCGTGGCAGATAAGATATGGTTCGGATATGAACATGGATACAATGAGTGCAAGTTTTGCATGTGAATTAAATGAAAATGATCTTTTACAACTATATGCATACTGTTATGTGATGGGCTTACATTTCTACTATAATGCTAGTTTTTAAGTCTGTCAAAAAGGGAAAACTATATCTTAAAATAAAATTATTTATTCTGTTTTGAATAAGTTTTTTTTTGCTTAACAATGCATTTAGTGTCGAGAATATTTGTCTTAATTTAAATTTGACGCAGTTAGGTTCTGTTTCACGGTCTACACTATAAATATGCAATATTTTACTATTTTTAGAATACTAGGATATTTCTGGTAGATATCGAAATATATATTCTAAGTGCATAAAGAATCTTTGTAAAGGATACAAAATTCTAAGACACCAAGAATATTTTGTAGGGTGTAAAAGGTCATCTGTCTAAGTCAGAATAGGTATCTGTGAACTTTAAAATAGTTTTATAAAAATACTATTTACTACACCCCCAGGTGAAAAAATTTAAATAATGTTTTGTTAGGCTATTTTCTGATGATGGTGCAGGTTTCTATGTTCATGAAACCTGGAGAGATTCGAAAAGGAGTAGAAATAATTTTTGAAAACAAACTCAAAGTTTTCTGTACCCTTGGAGAATAAAAACTTCTGCTTCGTCATGTTTTTTCTCATGCTTAGTATTATAAGCTTCTAAATAGGCAGTCTTATAGGTCACCGCATTACTTCAGGAAAGACAATTCTTATTTATTAGACAAATGTTATATAGATATATGTATTTGAAATTTTTGGATATTTTAGTCCATTTAGAAATTTGAATTATTTAATTTTCCTATTGATACAGAATCGTATACAGGGAACTACATAAGATAGAACAGGAAACCACATAAGGTAGAACAGGGAAATACATAAGATGCATCGCCGATGCTATTTGATCAGATTAGTCGAATTTTTTAAAACGCATAACTACAAATACACAGTAAGACAGAAACAAATGTAACGTTACCACATCTAAAATACAAAATGTATACGATATAATAAAATTTAGATGGAGTGCGGCCGAACTCGTCTTTCTCATACCAGAATTCATTTTCAAGTTTTACAAGAAAAAATTTGAGAAATTCCTATCATTGGCCCAAATGATTCCAAATGTAGCGTATTAGCATTCACTTTACAGAGCTTGAAAAACATTTCGATTGATACCACACTTGACAATGTACCCCGGGGGGTAACTTACCCTCAAGGGGCGCTAATGACTTCACGAAAAAATGCAATTTGTATCGCCGCTATTTTTCACAACAATGACAGAAACTATTAAGTCTTGTGATAATTGAGCCACAGATAAACCCTTTTATGCATGGTTATGTCAAATTTTGTCATATGCTGCCATTTGAAAATAATATAAAATTTTGAATAAAATTCAAAATTTTCGCTCGAATTTAAAAACATTCTATCAAGTTCTATGTTTTCTTATAATAAAGCCGAATATAAAGTTTCGTAAAAATCTATGTATATTTGAGTCTGCTATTGTGTACACAAGAAATTGACCACAGATATCGGACAGACAGACAGACGGGCATTTCTCCAAAAATATTGAAAACCTGTTCAGAAGGTCATATATTGGCATAAAAATCTTGAAATTGAAAATTTTCGGGAAAACAATACTTATAATACTCAATAATATCATAATACGTATGAGAAAGTAAAAATCCAATGAAATGTAACAAAAAACAGTAAAAATTTGAAATGTTGAAAAAAACGTTTTGTAATCAATTTTAAAACTTACTATGGTTAGGAAAGATAACTTTTCCTTTTTCTTTTCCCTATTACTCACAGTGATATACGGTAAAGCTCAAATGCGTGGAAATAACAATACGAACAGAATAACGTGGCACGAAAGCAAGTAATTTAAATTCGAAGATGTATGTTTTTATTATTTATTTAAGGAAGGAAATGAATTGCAAGCGATTGGCAGTTGGACACGTAAAATTTGTAAGACAAAGCTGTGGTGCTGAAAAATGAAAAGAAGGCAAAGTATATTTTTTAAATTAATATATTTCTTATGGTCGTACATCGTATAGTCGTAAACATTGCATTCTGCCGCTTTAAAACCCACCATTAAATATTTAATGCAAGTTCCAGGAATAAAATATAATAACATAATACTGCACAATTAACTTTACCCATTTTAACTTTAAAATACATATTTTTAAGCACCTTATTATCTGAATGATATCACAACAATTATAATTTTATTACAATATAACAATTATACTTATATTACAGCAGTTACACTTATATATTTGTGGAGGAGACTGAACAGGTGAGATCAAGCATACAAAAATTCCCAAACAATGACATTTTATAATCTGATTTTCACATACCTTCTTGTTGTATACAGATGTTTGGCCTGCATTGGATTGATAATCGAAACTCGAAATTTGTTTGCTTCACCATCTCTAGTTGGCCACGGCCTCTTATTGATTCATACTCGCATCTCGCTGTTGTGCCTGTCTGTCGCTGTGTGGAACTTAATGTGCATACCCTGCCTCTATGTGAAACTTAATGCATATCTTTTCTGACTGCACTGTATGAGGACCTTGATGCATCTCTTTATGCACATGTGCCGAACTTAATGCATGTATTCGCATTTTGCCTGTGGCTCACTGCTCATCCGAGCGTCTTACTGTTCTCCACTACTCTATTCATCCCTGTAGAACTTTTTGAATGTCTGATTTCCGACTCTTAGAGTTATCCCCAACTATATACCTATCATTCTTCTATCTGTTGCCACCGTCTTTTGCCTGAGGTCTAGATGCGCCTCTATTGCTATCACTGATTGACCTCAGGGCGCTGCGTCAACAATTTTCTTTATTGGTTGAACTCTGAACCAATCTCGTGAATTCAACTTTAGCCCCCTTTCTATGGGTTTCCTGACCTCTCGAGTCAGGGGTGATGCAAAATTGGCTTCAGCCAGACTGGCCTGTTAGATATCATAAATAATCATATAAACCTGTCTATGTGTAACCTGAAGCATTACATTACACATATGTGTAACCTGAAGCATCTCACAAAAGCATTGATGAAAGTACTTTTAGTATTCGGATAAGTTAAACTTCATAAATTATTTCAATTTAGCAAGTTCTCACTTTATTTTCTGATTATTAACCATAAAAATGATACGCTTAAATTTTTTATGGGGTCTAATACTCGAATTAACTGGAATTTGTTTTTTCAAGTTTTAAAGATCGCAGAACAAAATTGAAATTTTTTTAGTTTGACAGCTGTGAAATTTTGTGCCATTGAAGTTACATGTGACTGTCCGTGTCTGTGCATGCTGGTCTATTGTCATACGGCGTGCACGACATTTTGTAATTTCAATTACGGATGCCAACCAAAATAATGAACTATCTAAATGCTGCAGAGGGAGCCAATGACAACACATGCATACATAAACAGTGGTCATCCCCTGCTGCATCAACAACGAATGGTAGATGTGGTAGGAAACAATGGGGGAAAGAAAAAAGCGCCTCCAAAAAGTTCAGTGGACTTCAAATTTTCGAACGAGCTAACATCATGTTTCTTGGTTTTGTGAAAAAAGTATATCGAATGTGAGCGATAAAATGGAGCTTGTTGCAGTTATGACATGTGTAACGGTTTCGTACATCATTGAGATTGCACGTATAAGTACTTAACACAAAAGAGTAGAGGTAAATCAACTTTCAATTTGTCACTAATTAGCACGGAAGGCACACATTTTTATCGATTATTCAATTAATGAACAATCAGTTCGCAAGAGATATTAACGAGTTCTTAGATATTGAACTAAAAGAACTATTTTGAGTGTCGATTGCTTAAAAGAAACTGTTTTAAAAATATATGTCAATTTTATTATGTGTGTAAATATGTATTAATGAAATATTGTCAGTGTTATATGTCTTATAATAATAGATTTAATAATAGTATCATTACTCAAGATACAATGGATATCTATAACTTAAAATATTAAAATAAATTGATCAATTAAGTCAAGTGTATTTATTTATATTTTGTGTGTTCGTCTCTCCAGTTTGAGAACCGGGAGCTTACATGCTCCACCCTTAGTGGCGGCATCATAGGTAAGTCCTATAGTGGTAATTTTGATAAGGACAATTTTACCTTATGACATCTATCAATACCAGAAAGCAACAATTTTTACCATTGGTGAACATCTGGCAGGTGTTTAAAATTTTTCGGCAGACATTCGCAAGAAACAGACATATACATTATATACACAATTTCATTTAACATTAAGAAAGATATATATATATATATATATGTGTGTGTGTGTGTGTGTGTGTATAACATTGAAAATCTGCCTGTCTGTCAGTTTTTCCCCTCATCACAGGAGATGGGCTGAACCGAATTTGATGGCATTTTGTGGGTAGCATGGAAATAGCCCCACTTAAAATTTACTCCATGTTTGGAGTTTCTACGATCAGTGGTTCTCGAGATATTAGTGAAAAACAAAATTTTCGTTTGACTCATAATCACAGGAGAACGGCTGAACCGAATTTGATGAAATTTTGTGGATAGCCTTGAAATAGCCCCTCATAAATTTAGTCCAAGTTTCGAATATCTAAGACCAGCTGTCGAGATATTAATGAAACCGAAACTTTTTCCTAGAAGTTCTACTCTCTAACTCCTTGGTTTATCCAACCGAAAAGCTTGAAAAATTTTGAAAGTGAATTAAAATTTAATCTCAAAGTTTGATGGGAGATTTTTTGTGCTAATTAGAGATTTTTTTCAAACATGAATTGTTTGAAACATGATTTAAATGGGTAATATATCTCCATGGTTTATTTTTAACAAGCTTTTACTGAACAATGAAAAGTATAAAGAAATCAAAATGGTTATTTAATTTCGCAGTTAATGAGGAAGATTCTATCTTATATCGTGTTACTCAGAAACGCAATTAAATTAAATCTGTCTGTTAATTTTAACAATTTTTTTTCGATTTGAATAATAAATAAATGGATATAAAAATATATTTTAGAAAAGGGCGATTTTATTTTTTATAGCATTTTTGACTGTATTATATCAATTACGGTCTTCAGGTTTAAACATTATTCTTATTGATATTTTCGGGGATTATTGATTCAGGGATTATTGATATTTTCAAGTTATTATGACAAAAATTGTTCAAACTCATATATTGTACGTTGTACGAGTAATCTTCTACACATAGACTGGTATATCTTTTAATCTACGAGAATATAAGTTTTACAGGTATATTGGCATATGTTTTTATATATATTGGCATCAATTACGACCTTCTGGTATAAAGAGGTCGGGCATTATTGATATTTTCGATTTATTACGTCATCTCTTTTATTTTGGCAAATATTTTTGAGACTTATATTGTAATACCGGTAATCATCTACTAACACACTGGCATATTTTGTAATCTGCGACAATATAAGTTGTGCGGGGTTGCATATATTGATGCAATTCCTTTTGTTTTTTATAAATTTGCTTGCAAAGATGGCCAGGATGTTTTATTCTTCAGATCTGCCCGTGAAGATAATTTTGCATAGTGAGAACATATATTCTTAAACTTCTCTTTTGGAGCAATAAACTTAATATTTTAACGGAATTTGCACATGATTGCGAATTATAAGTTTGTTTATATTATATACTGTGTACGAAGAACGGATATGCTTCTACTACATTAATATACATGGTTCCTTCCTGGGCCCCATACATTCTTTTATATTTTGATGGGGTTATGTAAAAGCTGCTATAGCGTTGCCTGCTAATTGGAACATAACTATGCGCCATAGAGTGAGAAAGCTTGCAACTACTCCTAACAACAAAGAGAATTATTTAGAATCCCTACCTTTAAAACGGAGCAAAAATGATAGACGAAAATTCTCAATTGCGAAGTTGTAGAGTGTTCTTGGTTTGGTATAGAAACAGTGGCCTAACCACAGACATCACAACTTGTGTAACGTGCAATTCCGCTGTCAGATTACCTGCAATGTGCACCAGAGCTATCAGTTGATCGAATATTATACCGCCACAAACCATGATAACCGATATGGGACCGGTTTGACGCTCGGTGATATGTTCTGGCAAGTGTTCAACAGGAATCAATCACGCCCGTCCACGGCTGTCATTTCTTCACAGGCAGAAGCGAGATTCATCCATAAACAATACCCAATACCATTCATTGGTCAAGTTGCGATGACGGCGACACCAAGGAAACGTGCATCAATCTGTCGATTGCTTAATGACATCCAACTGGCTGTTCACTATGAGTGCAATTGTACTTCAGGCAACCTGTTGCGACTAGTTTGTGCCCAAGCAGGTGCGACCGTTAATGGTGGAAGGCTGTTTCGGATGTCACTTGCCTTTGCGAACGGGTGTTGATGAGCCGTTCGGCGAATCTGCTGATTTGCGCGCTCTGTCATGCGTCTGTCAGATACACTCTCTCTTCGGTGTATTCTCTGATGTTCCTGCGACCATCGTGCCACACATGGCTGGACAGTACTCACGTCTTGTCCAACACGCGTGGTAATTGCAAGCACCGACAAACTTATGTCACGCAGTTCCATGATACGGTCTCGTTAACTGCTGGTATACAGCTCGCTGATGTCTTCGATGCATCGATTCTTCACTTTTTCGAAAGTTCGGCTGCTGCAAAACGTTGCAGATAATATTTAGGGGACGAACCGTCTGCTGGACTTTATCATCCGAAACTGTGTGCCACATGACCAGATACGAACGAAAACTTAAACATTTGCATATGACAATTTCGATTTTGACGATATATATATATATATATATATATATATATATATATATATATATATATATATATATATATATATATATATATCGACAATCCCCGTTGGGAGGCTGCGTCTCTCACTTTCTGCTCTCGTTTAGCTCGCTTCATACCCGCATTTTCTAAAAATCCTGCTATCAAAAATCCCCCTTTTCTATCCACCGCTATTTTCCACAGAAGGTAAAAGCAGGGATTCTTATCAAGCAGGGAATGACTGAATTACTTGATCCTTGGTCTAGAGATGGCTTAGCGAGCAATTTAAAGACCAGCAAAAATTTGAATCGGTTAAAGGTTTATTTCATCGTGTTACCCTACTATTTCTCGACAAATGTACAGAATTTCATATTTTAGTCTGCTATAAATTTTGCGGTACGAGACAGAGAATCCGCTGTAAGTGCCGATATGAAAGAAAATTGTTCACTTCAGGAATGCATAAAATTTAAATATTTCGTAAACTACATCTATTTAAGAAGTGTACAACTATGTAGATACACTGCCTGCAAAAGTTCATGGTCTTGCTTTTGCTATTCTACAAAGGACGCGAAATCGCAGCACAGATATTTTTTCTCTGACTTTTAAATAAATATTTCTTAAACTACAATATACACTACGTGACAGTGAAGGCAAACAGAGAGAGACAGCAACGAACAACAAGTGATGTTTATTGCAACATGATACACCTATATACTGAGCGATAATTTCGTCTGATCAGAAAGTTGTAGGACCACTGTGGGCGACGAATCAGGCAGCAACACGATTAGGTACAGAGTCAATGAGCGTGCAGAGGGTGTCCTGAGGGTTGGCGGCCCATTCCCTGTCAACCATTTGCCAGAGTTCGTCTTCTAAACGCGGCAGAGGCAGCGCATTCAAGCGACGTCCAATCACGTCCCAGACATGTTCCATAGATGTTGGATCAGGGGAGACTGGTGGTCAGGGAAGCACCTGTGCATTTTGTAGGGCATGTTGGCTGATGCGTGCCGTGTGTGGTCGGGCGTTATCCTGCTAGTAAACGGTATTGGGCACCCCTTGAAGAAGGGGTAGTGTCCGTAACCGGCCGCAGCACGTTATCCACGTATCGTTGGGCCGTCACAGTACCCCCAATACGGACCACAGGTGACTTTCTATCGTAGTCGAAGGCGCCCCAAACCACGATGCCGCGTTATCGCGTGGTCCTGGTCGATATAGAATCATCGAGGGTGTCCTGAAGATGATGAAAAAGGGTAACGGAAGTTGCCTGTTAATGTGGCTCTGTTTAAAATGTGGTACTGTTTAAAATGTGGCTCAGTTTATTGGGAACTTCACAGAAATTACAGGAACTTACTGTTTAAAGTAACGGCCAACATATATAATAATTGTTATTGCACTCGTCCAAACTAAATGGCAAATATACAAGCTACTACAATATATTAGACTGGTAATAATGCTTACTAGGATACGCATTTACAACGCTTATATTCTTACCCCGACATTATGTTACTTCGCTCTGTATTGCGACCACTACTCGAACCCTTCATCGTCTACTAAAGAACCCTTCTTTCGTTCCAAGAGCCCTCTACTCAATAACACTCTACTCAAGAACACGCAACCACTACTCACGCAGACACTACTCACGCAGCCACACTCAAGAAGACAGTGAAACTCTGACGATCCGAAACAAATTTCTACTCCACTTTTGAATGCAGAAGATGCTGATTAGCTCGGCGTGATTGGTCTATCAGCCGAACCAGTTAGACTTGTTAGTTTAAGTAAACATAAACTATAATGCAGACTGATTGAAATAATAAGCGAAAAGTTGTTTAGACCTCATAAACTCAGATAAATTAACACAGATTATCTCTTTAAACATAAAGCGAATAAAAATGCATTTTAAAATAAATAATCTCTCAAACTCGATAGAAATAAATTCAAGCAAAGAAAAACACCAGGTAACTGAGCAGAAATAATATGAATGAGAGTTTATTGCACTTTAAACACAAACTCAAATGAGGCATTATACAGAAAAATAACCACTTTCACTTTTTGAAACTTTCCAAAAAATTGAGCGTGAAAAATTGTGCAAATGCTAAACATTGTAACATCTCTTATTTTCATTATGTGCAGTACATTTATCACAGAAAATAAAACGGAAAATTTGATTTATTCTGAAAATATCTGTTTTCATGTTGAGAAATGTGTTTACTTATTTAGTTTGTGGAAAATGTTTTTACGTATATCACTGTCATCGACAGGAACAGAGAAAATATTGTTTTTTTTTAAGTTAACTTTCAATTTCAACGTAAATGTGACTTGTTTGTTGTTTGTGTTTATTTCCCGTACAATAGAAAATATACGTATATAAATAATGCATTAATATGTTTAAAAAAACCTGAATAGTAATGTATTCAGACGTTTATATATTTTGAGAAACCTTGAATACGAATGAATGAATTTAGGCTATGCACATAATATATAAATATGTCTTTATGTTAGAATGACATCGTTTTCACAAAATTACTTATTTAAATGAATCTGGGAACGATTGTTTCTTTCCCAACATACATGGTAATATATGGAGAACGTACTTTGAAGGAGTTGCAGACAAATATTTGGCGGAAATGCACGTTCCTTTGAACACGAATCGAACGTTCTTTGGGGTGTATGTATACATGTTGGTATGTGTATGTATTGCTACGAATGTGTAAAATACACTCAATGAAGTCACTTTTGAAAACCAGACGGAGAAAATACCTCCATACAGGACACTTTTCCTATGACGTGAATCTAGGGTTGCCAGATGAAGTTCGGAAGAGGGTTGCCAGATTTGGAAATATTTCGCGCCTTTTCGAAAGTTCGAGAAACACCTGGAAGTAATCGATATTCTACGAGATATGAATGATTTTCAGAAATTTCTATAGAAAGTCTATAAAAAGAGTCATCACTTAGTTGGAAAGCAGTGGGCGTGATAGAGTTACATTAAACTGTGATTTTCATCAATGTTTTAAGAATAGTAGAGATTGTTTTGTGAAATGAAATACATCAGTATTTCAAGAATTGTATCGGTTGTATTATGAAATTAGTGGAGCATTTACGTGCTGTTTTACTGCATATTGTGCTTGTGAATAAATTATGTGCTTGTGAATAAATTATGTGCTTGTGAATAAGTTATATGCTTGTGAATAAACGTGTCAGTTATCCAGAAATTTGGAGTCATTCCTGCATCTTGAGCGTACATCCGTGATTCTACATGATATGTCGTAACAGTACGTTACAGTGTGCATGAACATATTAGCGTTTGCATGTACATGTTAGTGTGTGCATGTATTTTATTGTGTATGTTTGTAAGACATTGGATACAATATCCCGCATATGATTGGAGCGTTTCGATCATAATTTGGTACGATTATTATATGCAGTTAATACTGGAAATTCCTTAATTTAATAAGATATTAAATGTTCCGAATATCTCATACCCAGACTTTAAATGATTGTTGGAAAAAAATATTTTAATCAATCGCCATTGTGAACTGTGAAATGGCAATTTTGGCCGTCACTTTGAGCATATACTTTGAGTCCTCTGGTGTAAATAAATAGAATTGTGCAACTTATGATTACGCTAATTCTCCTTATTTTCAATGTTGAAAGTTCAACTTTAACTTTACACATTTTTGACTCTTAGAGTGGAATGCGACCCTATGTTCCATAGTAAATATTGTTGGTCTTGATGGGTACTATCACTCCTTTTATTTTGTCAAAACAGTTTATATTTACTCTGTATATATATATATATATATACATATACATTATATACACCCTCTCTCTATATATATACACATGCCATCATTTGTAAAAAATATTATGTTTCTCTGTTACAGAATTACTTAAAAAGTAATCACATTTTTAAACCCATTAATAATCAGTCTATCAAAATCAAAATTAAATGCTAAAATTATATACACAATTAAATATTAATTGTAAGTTTTTTAAATTTCCTTATGTTACTTTGGTTCCTAAATTCCATAAATCACCTCTCAGTTTTAGAACAGTCACTTGTGGACATAATACCTTTACCACTACAGCTCGTAAGTATTTTCTTAACTGTTTAAATAGAATTAATGAATATCTTAAATTTACGAATTCAGGATATTTCATTTTAAACAATAGTTTTGATTTAGTAAATCACCTTAGCAAGCTTCCACACGTTCTTGGTTTCCATATCTTTGATTTTAAAGACCTTTTTAATAATATTGTCATTAAAGATTTTTATAAAGTTATTATCTCCCTTTATCATGACTATCTATCTTCCAATAATGTTGCATTTAATGTCAAAAACTTTCCTATGCTCTTGCACTTTGTGTTATACAACAATTATATTATCCAAGGTGATAACATTTATTTAAAAACATCTGGAGTACCACAAGGTGGCTGTAGTAGTAGTATACTCGCTAAATTATATCTTTATTATTATGAATGTCATTTTAACTCTAATTCATATATTATATATAGATATGTTGACGACTTAATTTGTATTATCATTGATGATTCCTATCCAATTAATATTGATTTTTACCCATCTATTGATTTTTACCCATCTATCATCAATTCTTAATGAGCCTAGCATTAGTCAAACTGTAAACCTTTTAGACCTAAATATAGATACCTTCAATAATCATGTAATCACCAATCTATATGATGAAAAAGATTCTTACAACTTCACTATCATAAATCTGCTATCATATCAATTTTGCAATTCTATTCAATTGTTTAGAAACATCATTTTAAACCAGCTATTTCGAATACATCGACTTTCTGATCCTCGGTTTCTCTTTCTCCACATCAATAATCTTAAACGCATTTGTCAAAATTACCAATATCCGGAAGTATTTGTAAATAATAGTATTAATAATTTCAAATGTACCACGTAATAATTTTACACATGCATTATTTCTCTTTGATTGGATAACTCAATTTTGAGAATTTACCCATTCTTATCACCTAACTTACCACTTGACCTGAGTCTAAGACTGTTTACTATTTTCGAATGACTATTTTCCACTTGTCCTGAGTCCTATACTGATTACTATTTTTGAAAGTCTCCATACATATTATGCATCGTTCAAATGTATTCATTCCGGTTCCCACTCGCATTGACGAAGTGAGGTGAAATGCTCAGTCACTTCTTCCACTTACACGTGGTAACAATGCTTGTGAGTTCATATTTATGTTCGAGGAGGTATTAATTTTCTGATTTGTAATTCATTGACTTATTTTTCTCCTTCCACTAGCCTGTAGACAGTTCCAATGGTGTCTATAGTTAAATAATATCGCCATTGTCAGAAACTGGCTATTCTATCGGTTTTAATTCGAATTGTATAGCTGTCCTGATGAGAATGCAATTTCGAACTAACCGCCATTTTTTGTGTAGTTTCAATTGATTGTTCTCTATGTCTTAATCTTTTATCTTGAGCTAATTATTATTACCTTTCCTCATTTTTGCCGTGTTTTCTTTTTTATTTTTATTTATATTTATATACTTTTAATTGTGAATTTTGTATCCTTGTATTCTTCTCATCCCCCTTTCCTGTGTAGTGATATGTTACCTTCTATCTTTATCCTTAGTCTTGGTCTATAGTTACTTATTTGTAACAGATATGCTGAAGATGGGTTTTTTTGTACATACAGTAGTTTATGCATAATTTACGATTAAAATATTTCATTATATATATATATATATATATGTGTATATATATATATATATATATATATATGTATATATGTATATATATATATATATATATATATATATATATATATGTATATATGTATGTATATATATATATATATATATATATATATATATATATATATATATATATATATATATATATATATATATATTAAACTAGAAAAGTATAAAAATGAAAGAAAGCAATATATCAAAGAATGGTTGTGACCCCCACTCCCCGGTTGAGCTTGCTTTGCGTCTAGACAACACTACCGGTAGCCGATATATTGCACAAAAATGAATACCGAAGTATCAAAAATTTAAAAAGGATTTAAAAAGGATTTTAAGGTGGAGGTTGCAAAACAAAAAAATGTGTGGAGTACTCAGAAGACTCGTATACTAAACTGTACTATTGTCTAACCCTAACACAAAACATATGGCGTTAAGAATCCAAACATATAGATTTTAATTATCGAAGCAGATACCGTACCATAACCCAAATGCAGCATCTTGACGAATCCAGCACTAATACATTCACCTGTCAATTTCTATTGTAAAAAAGAGTGTACTCATTCTTTACCTTTGTAGAGATGGCACAAACTCCCAAACGTAATTAATACACGAGAGGTTCAGTATCCAAATATATCTGGTAGCCCTCAGTTACGGTTATACTATAAAATTTGCATATAATGTTACACAGAAAACGTTTCGGAAAACCATGTGAAATTGCACCATGGAGGAAGTTAATATCGCTATTGTAAGGGTCATTTACTGTACTGTTGATTCTTTTGCTTCTCAAAAGATGGTTTAAAATTATGTTTCTGTATACATTTCTATGTAAGCAAGAATACCAAGGTACTATAAAATTTATATCAAATTTAAAATCTCTACGTTTATCGTAGAGACGAAATCCAGTTGATCCATTAGGAAGTTTGTACAGAGACAAATCAAGAAAACTAAGACTTTCGTCAGAGTTGTATGGTGTTTCTGTTAAAGTTAAACATTTTGGATAAAATCCAAAATCCAATAAAAAATGTCTTTCTTTACAGGCTAAAAGGATATCGTCCACGTAACGAATGTATAGAAATTTGTTTAAAATCTGTGTGCCCTCTTCATATTTGTTGAGGTAAATGTCTGCAAGAATAGAGGAACACCCACCTCCCATGGGTATACCATGGAGCTGTTTGTAAAAATTAGTACCATCGTATAAGACGATTTCAAACAGAACAAGATTGACTAAAGCTTTAAATTTACCTATAGTAATAAGTTTTTGCATATTATATTTTTCGTATACTTCCATTAAAATAGCAAAAAGATCTTTAATATTTATATTACTGAACAAATCATTAAAATCATAACTTTTATAATGTAAATCTTCAGATATGGTTTTTATTTTTTCTATTACTTCAAGACTATTACTTACAAAATAAACTCCATTATTTTTTATTTTAATCATAACTTCTTTTAAGATTGAAAGTAGTTTTTTATTTGCTATTGTTAAGTAAGTTTTATAACCATTAGTAATGGGGCGGAATTTCACAGGAACTTTATGCAGCTTGGGTATTAAAGTAACATAAGGAAATTTAATAGATTTCAAAGTGTAACCTACAGATTTATAAAAGGCCCTTATACGGTTTTCTATTTCGTTCTGTGAAAGATGTAAAGGTCTATATACATCACGATCCCGGTAACATGCAATCAGTAATTTATTATAAAGATGATGACATGTAAATGCATAATTTGATGTAACTTTATCAACGTATGTAATTACGAAATTCTTCTGTAAAGTCATCAATTCATTCCTATTATAATGTTTAACAGCTTCTTCCCTTCCAATTTTATTGTATGATTTAAAAAAAGCATTTAATACAGCCGATTTCCACTCATTATATATAGAAGTGGGTACACTGTATTTCACAGCACATCGATAAATGGTTACTACTAATGGTTATAAAACTTACTTAACAATAGCAAATAAAAAAACTACTTTCAATCTTAAAAGAAGTTATGATTAAAATAAAAAATAATGGAGTTTATTTTATAAGTAATAGTCTTGAAGTAATAGAAAAAATAAAAACCATATCTGAAGATTTACATTATAAAAGTTATGATTTTAATTATTTGTTCAGTAATATAAATATTAAAGATCTTTTTGCTATTTTAATGGAAGTATACGAAAAATATAATATGCAAAAACTTATTACTATAGGTAAATATAAAGCTTTAGTCAATCTTGTTCTGTTTGAAATCGTCTTATACGATGGTACTAATTTTTACAAACAGCTCCATGGTATACCCATGGGAAGTGGGTGTTCCTCTATTCTTGCAGACATTTACCTCAACAAATATGAAGAGGGCACACAGATTTTAAACGAATTTCTATACATTCGTTACGTGGACGATATCCTTTTCGCCTGTAAAGAAAGACATTTTTTATTGGATTTTGGATTTTATCCAAAATGTTTAACTTTAACAGAAACACCATACAACTCTGACGAAAGTCTTAGTTTTCTTGATTTGTCTCTGTACAAACTTCCTAATGGATCAACTGGATTTCGTCTCTACGATAAACGTAGAGATTTTAAATTTGATATAAATTTTATAGTACCTTGGTATTCTTGCTTACATAGAAATGTATACAGAAACATAATTTTAAAAAAATCAACAGTAATGTAAATGACCGTTGCAATAGCGATATTAACTTCCTCCATGGTGCAATTTCACAAGGTTTTCCGAAACGTTTTCTGTGTGACATTATATGCAAATTTTATAGTATAACCGTAACTGAGGGCTACCATATATATTTGGATACTGAACCTCTCGTGTATTAATTACGTTTGGGAGTTTGTGCCATCTCTACACAGGTAAAGAATGAGTACACTCTTTTTTACAATAGAAATTGACAGGTGAATGTATTAGTGCTGGATTCGTCAAGATGGTGCATTTGGGTTTTGGTACGGTATCTGCTTTGATAATTAAAATCTATATGCTTGGATTCTTATCGCCATATGTTTTGTGTTAGGGTTAGACAATAGTACAGTTTAGTATACGAGTCTTCTGAGTACTCCACACATTTTTATGTTTTGCAACCTCCATCTTAAAATCCTTTTTAAATCCTTTTTAAATTTTTGATACTTCGGTATTCATTTTTGTGCATTATATCGGCTACCGGGAGTGTTGTCTAGACGCAAAGCAAGCTTAACCGGGGAGTGGGGGTCACAACCCCCCCCCCGGCCATTCTTTGATATATTGCTTTCTTTCATTTTTATACTTTTCTAGTTTAATATTAAAATCCACATTGTAGTGCAGCATAGCGCCTTATTCGTGTGATTTCTGGAATATTGTAACATTCACTCATTTATACATATTTATATATATATATATATATATATATATATATATATATATATATATATATATATATATATATATATATATATATATATATGTATATATATATATATATATATAAATATATATATATATATATATATATATATATATATTTATATATATTTATATATATATATATATATATATATATATATATATAAATATATATATATATATATATATATATATATATATATATATATATATATATATATATATATATATATATATATATAAATATATATATATATAATAAGGGACATCAATTTAAATTTAATGTAAAATTAATCCTTCATTATTATTCTTGCCTTAGTAAATAAATTTTTAAAATCCTAATGAATACATATTTGCTCCGCTTCAAACGCCTGGATAATAATAAGTGTATACTATCACATACTAATAGCCTCAAAAGTCCATGTTATGTACAATTCTCCAAACTTATTTGTAGTCCGCAGTATAAGTATAGGATACTCAATAGTAGTGGAAACACCATAAAAAAAAACAGCCCCTGTGGTCCAAAATAAAAATGTGCAAATATTACAAAAACAGTAATTTCGGTTACACGAAAAACGTGCAAAATTTTAAGTAAACCGCCTCGGCGGTTAAAAAAAAAGTTTAAAACGCTAATAAAACCGTTAAGGTGGATATTAAAAAAGCACATAAAACAGAAACAGGCTGCGATATATACAGGTTATATACAGATTACGATATATACAGGTATATATTATTACGATATATACAGGTTATCCATACTTTAAATATTATGAATCGTAGTGGTTGGTCACTTCACGGTTAGTTTCTGAACTCTTCGGTTAGTCTCACCGGAAATAAGTACAACTACTGCACATGAATCTGTACCTGTTAATGGGGTTATTCTGAAATATCAGGCTTTAAAATTTAATAAACTCCTTAGTGGTGATGATTCATTCAAAGCTTCGAATTGGTGGCTCTCAAGATGGGAAAACTCGACATGGAATCTAACAAATAAATATGGAGGGGAAGCTGCATCTGATGACATCGCTGCTGCTATTGAGTTTCCAACCCAACTAAGAAGTGTGATTGAAAATGGTGGCTACGGAGATGGACAATTGTACAGTTTTTTGAGACTGCCCTCTACTACAAACTGCTGCCAACTAAATACCTGGATATGAAAAAAGACTCTAACGAATCAGGGTTTAAATTATATAAAGATCGAGTAACACTACTCTTGTGTACCAATAAAACTGGCAGTCATAAGTTAAAACCACTATGGGTCGGAAAAAGCGTTGTTTGAAGCATATCCGCGTTGTTTGAAGCATATAAACATGAAATCGCTAATAGTAATTTATGAGAACGGTACTAACGCGTGGAGGACCAGTGAAATGGTTCAAAGATGGTTTGAAAGTGAATTTGCAGCGTCTGTTAGGACACATTTGCGAGTTAAATAGCTCGAAGAAAAGGCGATTCTACTTTTTGAAAATTGCGGTGCTCATCCTTCTGCTGATATTTTGAAATCAAGAGACGGAAAAATAAGAGTAATGTTTTTACCCAAGGACACCACTTCTCTGATCCAGCCACTAAATCAATGCATAATTCGGGCCTTCAAAGTCCGTTACTGCGGAGGACTGCTTAGCAAGATGGTGAACTCTGAACTACAAATTACAGAGTTCCTGAAAACAGTATCTCTAAAAGACGTCGGATATAGAATTGGTTTGTCTTGGTGTAAAGTTAGAACCCAATCAATTGAGAACTGCTAGGTAAAATTTTTCGGGAAAAATAAGGGAGATGCAACTGAAACTTTAAGAGAGGATGTTGTGGTTTCAGATCGTGACATGGATGTCACTTCACCCATCTTGGAAACAAGTCTAGAAAAATATGTTCTTGAGGATTGGACAAATGCGGACGAAGGTGTTCCAGTTGTGAATCATCTGAGCCATGAAGAAATCGCCAATTATGTGAAAAAAAAATGAATTCAATGCACAATTCCATTCTATATTCCATGTACAATTTCCTTTAACCCTGAATAAAAATCGGTTTCACTTTAAAAAGAATCTTGCAAATTGAAAACAAAATAGGACAATTTTCTATCTTTTCGGGCTGATTTGGAACTATCGATTTCAGCATTACAAGAAAAGGTTTTCGTTTCTGACCAACTACTTCAGAGAGGGAAAATACCCGCTGGAACATTATAAAAAAATAATTTTGGAAAGAAAGTTAAAGGTAGAGCATTGGAGCATACATAACTTTTCCTATTTTTTTTATTTGTAAGATTCTTAAAAGTGGGAATAATAAGATTTTAAATAAATCTTAATTGTTATAATAAAAACAAAATGTAATTCTTTTTTCAATCTCAATCAGATATATCATTGTATCCTTTTACAACAAGTTTGGCACATCTGAAAGGAATTTGACACTCCGGAGATCAAACAGGTAATATTATCTAAATGTTAAAGAACTGAAAAAAGCACTATATATTTTACACTATACAATATAATTAAAAAAGTCAGTGCAAAAAAAACCACCATATTTTCTTAACCTTTGGTGTATTCTAACTATTTATAAAAACAGATGATATTTCTACTTTCTCATACTATGTAATATAATATAGATAATATATTATTTACGCGAAAAGTTTCGAATACGCTATTTTGATTTCAATATATGTTTAAAAACCTCCTGAATATTTTTTGACTATATTCGGAGTGATTTCTGTCAGTCTGTATGTCTGTGGTCGAATTTTTTGTGCACGATAGCGGCCTCAAATATTAATGCATTTTCACAAAACTTTATATTCGGCTTCGTTATCTGAAAATATAGAACTAGATAGATATATTCGAACATTTATATTTTTATAACATGGTGGCATACGACAAAATTTGATATAATAAATCATAAAAGGGTTCATTTATGGCTAACTTATAACGAGACATAATAGTTTCAATCATTGTTGTGAGAAATAGTTGCGATACATTTTTTGTTCGTGACGTCATTAATGCTTTCCCGTCATTAATCCCCCCACGCCATTTTCCAACACTTGTTGGGCAGGTTACTTCCGGGGTGTAGTATACGTTTTCAAATATGGTATCAATCGAAATATTTTTTCAAGCCCTTTAAAGTAAAGGGTTACACTCTATAATTGCACTCATTTGGACCACACCGATTTCTCAAAATTTTTCTTGAAAAATTTTAAAAATAAGTAAATAATAATGGTCTATGTCATGAGAAAGTCGAGTTGAGCTACACTTAAGTTAATTGTATTACGTTCTATCTTTAGTGTGTACACTGCAATATAGTTAACCGGCATTTGTCACAGATGCAAAGAAACAGAAAGTTAGGTATTTTCTGTTATGAAACAGAATAATTTACGAAACAAGATTCATTTTTTCAAGATTACTCCGATAAGTAAAAATAATATTTCTAAAGTTTTTAGAAATAAAAGCTCATAAATCTAAAGCAACGAGAAAATTAATCTTCTATGTATCTTTTAAAAAATATGCCTACCGCCTAAAATATGTCTGAAAAAAATATAGTAGATTCAATATGTCATTTAATTGATATGAATTCTCGTTGGTCACGACACATTTTTTGAAAATTAACTCGAGTGGGGCTCAACTCGACACATTCTCATACCATAATCCATTTTTAAAGAGATAGTGGGCTTTTTCTTTTTCAAATTTTACAAGTAAAATTTTGAAAAATCGGTATTGTTGATCCAAATGATTTCAATTACAGCGTGTTACCTAATGACATCAGGAACACTAAAAACATTTTTTTTTGTCACAGTGGTTGAAAGTATTAAGTCTTATGATGATTGAGGCATAAATAATTCATTTTATGCAGGATTATGTTGAATTTTGTCATATGCGCCATGTTAAAAACATAAAATTTTGAATAAATGTCGAAGTTTTCGCTCTAATTTAAAATAATTCTATCCAGTTTTAGATTTTTGATTAGAAAGCAAGATGTAAAGTTTCATGGAAGTCCGATAATATTTGTTGCAGCTAGCGTGTAATCGACCACAGACGTAAGACATACAGACAGACGGACAGCACTTCAAAAATAGTCAAAACGTGTTCAGGAGGTTTTGAAACATATATTGGCATCCAAGTCTCGAGATCGAAAATTTTTGCGGTATTCAAGAAGATGTATTTCTACTTTGGTTAAATTTTACCAATTCAAATATGCAAAAAAGTTAAAATACGTTTAATTTAATTTATATTGCTATGATAATACTTAGATATATAGATAGATACACTGTCTCAGTATAGTAGTTAGGTATCTTAGTTCTGAAGAGATATGTCTAGATCATGTTTTCAAAGATCATACAAACAAATGTGCATATCCATACGTGTATTAAGTGAAAAATATTGATTACAGTTAAAAAATAATCATGAAATTTAGAAAAATTAAAAAATGTTAGTTAATTTCTGATAACTTTACATTACACAGAGTAATTCATTTTCGAAATTATATTTTTGTTTATATTCGTTGTTTTATCAGTAGAATGGGGCAAGTGAGGGAGAAATTTTCGACCATATATCGATGTGCTTAAATTAAATATTTCCGTAACTACAGATTCACTTTTGCAACGTTTTCGTATGATAGAGTATTGAGTCATAAAACATATTGACAAGTCCCTACTTGTTATTAATTAAATCCCCTTTTAAAAAATCTGACGTGGGCAACACATGACTTTCCTTATATAATGTAATGAATTTACTACTTTTACAATAAAAAAATAGGTTTTTCTTATAGTAGATACTTATATTCTTTCCAAGATATGGAATTTTCGACAATTAGTCGTCATTTTCATTGATTTAGCGTTATTTTTATTCATTTGGCGAGATTTTCGTTAATTTGGAAACATTTAAAAAAATCGCCAAGTTGGCAACATACCGCCAAATTCGTCGCCAAAATCAAGCCCAGTTTTACGGACGGAGAAATCAGTTATTCTTATAGCAGATAAATGACTATTTGCGTTCAAATACAAATGTATTACTCAAAGTATATTTTCTCATGAATGGAACGAGCTAGATTCACGAGAATGATGTCACCCAATTTATCGCATGGTATTACATATGAAAAGTGAACATGTTTCTCAATAGGTTTTTTTTTATTTTATATGACGTTTTGATAATTTTTTTGAAAAATCTGCAATATCTCGAGAACGGTTCACGCCAGCGTTCTAAAATTTATGTCAATCGTTTTCTAATGAAAAATAACATAAGAAATGTCTATTTGCGTAATTTTATTAGCGATTTTGTTTTTTGTCGATTTTTTTTAAATTTCACTCGCAAATTTAGGGGCGTTCTGAACATTCGATTGCGTATAAAAACAATAAGCTTCCAGTGTTTGCTGATTGTGATTTTTGTAACAAATTTTGTTCGAATCGGTCCATTCGTTCGTCAGTTATCGTCTCCACAGACTCACTGACACACACACACACATACTTTTACCTACACACACAGACATCACTTCAAAAATGTTGCATTCGAGATCAGAGATGCTTGAAACGTGCTCTCCCGTCGAAAACTCGAATTCGAATTTTCGACCCCGTCACAATACTTTCCTTATACATTATATATATAAGGAAAGTAATAAATTTAAGGGACTGGCGTACAAATGACCAACAAGAACAAAAACTAATCCAGTACAAATGACCTGATTTGAGAGGAGATGCTAGGCTATAGCTGCTTTTACGATAACTTTCATTGAAATAACGCCTATAATCATGGTATACGACTGAAACTGGAGAGTTACGAAAAATATAAACATTTGGGACTTATACCTGCGAACCTAATAGGTAAAATTCGAAACAATTAATACTTGTTTTATGCGAAATAGTATACACAAATGATTTCTATATTTTAATATTTTGAACTATTTATTATTTTTCAAAAAGTAAAGGTTTCGACTGAGCGAGTGTTTGCATCACTTTAGTTACTTCACTCGAATTATATTCTAATCATAATGAAATATATATAAACAGTAAACGACAAGAATGCTTAGTAGGAAATCCGAAGACTAGATAAATAATTTGTTTCTACAAATCTTTTATCAGTTTTGAGCAATTGTCTTATCAATTTGAAGTAAATTGAAAAATGTTCATTCTTAATATTTATATAGCGAATACCGTGCAAACGAAAAGTTCTAGCTATAAACAGTGATTGATGAATATATTTTATTTTCTTTGTCCCACAGGAGTATGCAATTGAATTTTAAATAGGTTTCATATTTTTTAAATAAAGTAGTATTAATGTCAATATTTTGATATTTTAAACATTTTCAAAAATTTCCAAAGATGAACCAAGGTATTCTCAATACTAGATATCCTCTGACAACTAAAATCGCGAATAAACGTATTAAACTTATTAGGAAGTTTATTTTACTAGACATTATTCATGCTTTAAAACCATTTTGCCTCCATCGGACTGAAACCACTGCACATTGATCTGTTTTATAGCATTTTACTGATATTTTAGCAGCTTTTTTTTAAAGGAGCGTTCATTACTGTTCATTTTAGAGAAAAGTTAAGTCATACAACTTTCCATATGGGATAAACTTAAGTGTTCATCAAATGTGGGCCTCATTAAAATCTACATGATATCCTTATATATATAAGTGATTAATCCTCATGGAGCTATAAGTGTTCCCTTTTGAAATACCCGAGACTTAAGCATTACTTCTCAGTTGCGAAATAACCGTTCTTAAAATGATTACGTCAACGTGTATCATATCAACTGAATTAGTCTCTCTATGAAAACTTCCGGAATTCTCCATATCTCTAGACTAATCGTTATTTCGCGATCCTTCTCGAACGTATGGGAAGTCGCCAAATAGGAAATAAACTGCCAAATCAGCCAAATCATCCCTTCTTTAAACTTCTAAATTCCGAAAACCCTAGGATCACGTCATGGTGTTTTTTCCGTCTGGTCTTCAAAAGAGAGGTAAGAAAAGACGCAAGTGAAGGAATATCACACGTTCGTAAAAATATCATATATACCCTGTACACTTAATACGGCTTGATCAGAAACATAATTATGCGCTACACAATCAGGTTTTTGGTAACAATACACATCTAGATCTCTGAAACGATATCTGAAAAATAAATAAAAAAGGCCATTTTTTCCCTCTCCGATGGTTATCGTGCAGCCCGTTACTTCCCTATATTTACTACATGTCAGACTACTAAACGGGCAAGCTGAAAGAAGTACTTTTCAAAGAAATATTTCATCTTATGTCGCAAGGTGCTGCCAGAAGTGATGGTTAACGTGACAGTACATTGCAAGCAATAATATTCAATATATATTTTTACTTTCCCTGCAATACATGGTAATGTATAGGGAAAGTATTGGAATCATGTCGAAACTCACAACTCGAGTTTTCGACGAATCTACACGTTTCGAGACCCCTAGAATACGAAAAAAACCATTTTTAGCGTGACGTCTGTGTGTGTGTCTGTCTGTCTGTCTGTGCAGATTTTGTATCCACTGTAACTAAAAAACTAACAGACCGAATTTCACAAAATTTTGTAGGTAAGTCACTTGTGAGCGAGTCTGGTGCTGATTAGTTTTGGGTACGATTCGGGATATAAGAACCCGCCTATTTTTGCGAAATGGCCCACAAAAGCTTGTATCCACTCTAACTAAAAAACTAATGGACCGAATTGCACAAAATTCGGCAGATGTGTCATTTGTGGATCACTCTGGTGCTGATAAGATTTTGGTATGATTCGGAAAAAAATAACCTGCCTTTTTTTGCAAAATGGCCCGCAAAAATCGTCCAAATCTAAACTAAAGAACTACGTATCCTCAAATACATCCATTAAATGCTTGTTTAATACGTAATTTTTAGCGAAGAAAAGAATAAGACCAACCCCATTACCTTAGGATCAGCCGTTCTCGAAATATTTTAGTTTTTCGTATTTTCTCTACACCACCTTTGAAAATAAGTCCGGTTACCGAATGAGAACGAAAATTGAATTTAAAGTGAAATAAATTTAATTAAAATAAAGAGAACGTGGATATAAGTCTGCAGGGAAAGTCATGTGCTGCCCACATCAGATTTTTTTGTTTTATTACACTATTGCTGCCAATATTATGTCCCACAAAGGATACTGACTTTAGTACGTGTAAATTTTATAACTATGAAACACGCAGGGTCTTTTTTGGGACCACTATTCGTGAAAGAGGATTTTTTAACCTTGATTTAAGAATTTTGTCAAACAAATATAAAGCCATAAATTCTTTTGAATTTTTAAATAACCAAGATCTTTAACAGAATTGTAGCTTTCATAAGTTACAGAGCATGATTTACGGCAACGATAACTGAGTGATTATAACTTTGGGATAGTCGCATGCGTTTTACTAATAAAGATAACATTTTAAAGTCACCATTTATAATTAATTATTCAACATGTATTTTATTGTTTCATTGTGTTGTTGAGGTCAATATTTTGTCTAACAATGATATAATGAAATTAGTAAGTGTGTATTTTATAACAATAAAACATATGAAATATTCTCCTGAGCACTTTTCCTAAAATGAAATTATTTTACCTGGGTTTTAGTATTTTATCAAATAAATAAAAATCTATTAACTCTTTTAAATATATAAATAACTTAGAATTTTTAACTAAGAATATTTTAAATAACTTGATTATTTTAATAATAGATACCAATCATGATTTTGAGCAGCACTAATTAGCTGAGGACAAGGTTAAAATAACTGCGTACGTTTTAATAGAGTGGATAACATCCTGCATCCACTATTTATAATAGACGTAATATATTACATTCCCTGCAATACATGGTAATGTATAGGGGAAGTATTGGAATCATGTCAAAAATCGCAACTCGAGTTTTCGATGGATCTACACGTTTCTAGACCACCAGAATACAAAAAACTATATTTAGCGTGACGTCTGTGAGTGCCTCTTTGTGTCTATCTGTGTGTCTGTCTACCTGTGCCGATTTTGTATCCACTCTAACTAAAAATCTGATGGATCGAATTTGATAAAATTTGGTAGGTAAGTCACTTGTGGGCGAATCTAGTGCTGATTAGTTTTAGTTACGATTCGGGTTAAAAGAACCGGCCTTTTTTTTTTTTTTTTTTTGCGAAATGGTCCGCAAAAGGGTGTATCCACTCTAGTTGAAAAACTGGTAGACCAAATTTCACAAAATTTCGTAGATACGTCCCTTGTGGGACACCCTGGTGCTGATTAGATTTTGGTATGATTCGGAAAAAAATAACCTGCCTCTTTTTGCAAAAAGACCCCTAAAAATCTCAAGAATATAAAAGAAAAAAATACATATGCTGAAATATATCCATTAAATTCTTGTTTAATACTTTATTTTTAAAGACAAAAATAATAAGACCAATCCCATTACACTAGATCTAGCCGTTCTCGATATATTTAAGTCTTTCATACTTTCTCTACGCCGCCTTGGAAAATAACTCCAGTTACCAAATGAAAACAAAATGTAATTAAAAGTTAATTAAATTTAATTAAAATAACGAAAACGTGGATATAAATAAGTCTGCAGCGAAAGTCATGTGCTGCCCACATCAGATTTTTTTTTAATTTCAGCATAGTTTGATAAGAATAATATAACTCCAAAAAATTCTGACTTAAAATCATAACACATTAAATTGTGGCGTTTTCAATTTTGTTTTATTTTCGTAAATATATGAGGGGAAATGTGGTACACGGATGAAGATATATTAAATCAAATGTCTCCACTGATTTTCAACAGCTGGTTTGAAGACTGGAATGGCCGTCAGCTGTGAACGATAAATGGTACTCTCATGTCTTCCTGGCTTTTAAATGTATTCTTCCCCGTTGTCTAAGAGATCGGGGATCAAATACAAAGTGAAAATATCTGTCCCTCATTTATTGCTGAATATCCTCTTTCTCATAGTATTCTGTAGATAAAGTATCACTTTCCTATAGCGTGACGGATTTGAAATTTTGACGGATTCCCACGTTTTAATATGTCATGAGCATGTTTCGAACACAGGCGGAAAACCGATATGTGTGTATTTCTATGAGTTGTGGGCACTAAACAAAGATAATGAATTGATATTCTATACCATACATCCAACAATACCTTTCTTATATGTAGGAGATCATTCCTGTCTGTTGTAATTCATTCATTTTCCCTCCAAATTAAAATATCTGATGTGGGCAGCACATGACTTTCCCGGCAGACTCAAATTCAGATATTCTTTATTTTTTTAATAAATCATTAGATTGAGTTAATTGCACCAAATTACACGAAATTTTCATTTTCAATTAATTTTTGTTTTTATTTGTTAATTGGACATTTTTCTTATTACGGCGTATAAAAATAATTAATTAGAATGGATTTAATTGAACCAATAACACTAAATTTGCATTTTTAATTCAATTTTTGTTTTTTTTTTGGTAAATGGACACTTTTCAGTAATCGGGGTCCCAAAATTGCAAGAAATCTCAAATATCTTCAGAACGGTTAGCCCTAAAGTATAATGGAGTATGTTATAGTATTTTCCTTCTCAAAAATTGTGTATAAAACAAGAATTTAATTGATACATTTCAGCATATGTAGAGTTTTTTTTTAATTTCTGGCGGTTTTTGCGGACCATTTCGTAAGAAAAGGCAGGTCGTTCGTTTCCGAATCGTACAAAATCCAATCAGCACCAGAGTGTCCCAAAAGTAACTTATCTACCAAATGTTGTGACATTTGGTCAATTAGTATTTTAGCTAAGGTGGAAACATGAAATTTTTGCTGACCATTTCGTAAAAAATGGCAGGTTGACCTTTTCCGAATCGTATCCAAATCTATTCCGCACCGGAGCTTCCCACAAGTAACTTATGCACCAAATTTTGTGAAACTTGGTCAATTAGTATTTTAGATCGAGTGAATACATGAAATTTTTACGTGCCATTTTGCAAAAAAAGGCGGATTCTGTTTTTATGATTCCTATCAAAAACTAATCAGCACAAGGGTCTCACCCAAGTGACATACATACCAAATTTTATGAAATGCAGTCCATTAGTTTTTTAGTTAGAGTGGATAAATACATTGAACAGACAGACAGACACACACAAACACACACACACACAGAGACAGACATGCACACACACAGACATCACGATGAAAATAGGGTTTTCGTATTCTAGAGGACTCGAAACGTGTAGATCCGTCGAAAACTCGAGTTGCGATTTTCGGCATGATTCCAATACTTTCCCTATACATTACCATGTATTGCAGGGGATGTAAAAATGTATACTTACATTGATAATCATGCAAACGGAATTAAAATTGTGATTGATTTATTACTTTTAAATGTCAATTGTCACATACATTTTAATACTCCGTCCCATCTTTTCAGACCTAAATACCAAACAGTGCGGTACATAAAAGAAGACATAAAACTTGGCGATGTGTAATAGAAAGTTTTTATCGACAAATTACATATTCAAAACCTGGCAATGTGATTTGGCAAGAAAATGCAAAATATGGAAAAAAATACTTGTAGAAATTGAAAATAAATTATATAAAGTCTTAAGCATTATCCGGAGAAAATATTGAAATTTAAGACCGCAACACACTAAAATATGAAAGATAGAAAATGAGATGTGAAAAACCATTAAAGAGTATTATCGTGACAATGGATATTCCTTAACCGTGGACGGCAACCCATACTAGCTAAATATACTGTTTATATTAACAGAACACTATAAGCTAAAAATAGCCAACCGATATTGGTCCAATATTGTCAAAATGCCCTCGTTTTCAAATTGGTCCAATAGTATGTCATATTGGCTGCCAGTGTCGACTTGCTATTAGAAATACACAGTTTTTATTTCACTCTGATAGGACTGTGATTCAAAATGATCTATAACACTGTGCAATTTGAATGCATAAGAAAAACGAGTGGAGACATATTCTTCACAAATTTAATAATAATGGAACACTGAAAAGAAAAGATAAACAACGGTTATTTCTCAGTGGTGTAACTCTCAAATCTTTGGCAATAGAATAGAATTCGCAGCATTAGAAGTTTTGATTGCTGGCTAATACGGAAACGAGGTTAACCGAATGTGTAGTTATTTATTTGCTGCGAGATTGGCGATTTCATTAATGTTAGACATTCAATGGCTTGACAGGAGAAGTGTACGGAAGACAAGAAGATAGAGAGAAGCAGTTATTGGCTGGACAAAGAAACCGGGACGGAGAGCATTTATTACCGGCATATCAGGATTAAGAATACTGGATTTACGGTCACAGTTTTTGTTATTTTCTTATCAGGCTTCATACGAAATTACCTGATATTCAATTAACTATTTGTTATATAGAAAACATAAATATTGTTCACCATTGATCTTTATTTTTGTTATTTTAAAACGTTTTAATAATGTATTAATTAATGTATTTTTACTTTCCTTATATACATAATGTATAAGGAAAGTATTGCGACGGGGTCGAAAATTCGAAACCGAGTTTTCGACTGGAGAGAACATTTCAAGCATCCCTGATCACGAATCAAACATTTTTGAAGTGATGTCTGTCTGTGTGTGTGTGTGTGTGTGTGTGTGTCAGTGAGACTGTGGAGACGATAACTGACGAACGAATGGACCGATTCGAATCAAATTTGGTACAAAAATCACAATCCATAAACACTGGAAGCCTATCGTTTTTATACGCAATCGAATGTTCAGAACCCCCCTAAATTTTCGAATGAAATTTGGAAAAAATTCGTTAAAAATTCAAAACCACTAATAAAGTTACGCAAATAGACATTTCATATGTAATTTTTTATTAGAAAACGATTGGCATAAATTTTAGAACGCTAATACGAACCGTTCTCGAGATAATGTACATTTTTCAAAAAAATTATTAAAAAGTCATATAAAATAAAAAAATATATTTCCTATTGAGAAACATGTTCACTTTTCATATGTAATATCATGCGATAAATTGAGTGACATCATTCTCGAGGATCTAGCTCGTTCCATTCATAAAAAAATATACTTTGAATAATACTTTTGTATTTGAACGCCAATAGTCATTTATCTGCTGTAAGAATAACTTATTTCTTAGTGCATAACGCTTGGCGAGATTTTGGCGACGAATTTGGCGGAATGTCGTCAACTTGGCGACTTTTTTGAAATGTTGCCAAATTAACGAAAATCTCGCCAAATGGATAAATATGACGCTAAATCAATGAAAATGACGACTAATTGTCGAAAATTCAAAATCTTGGAAAGAATATTAGTATCTACTATAAGAAAAACCTATTTTTTACTGTAAAAGTATAAAATTCATTACATTATATAAGGAAAGTCATGTGTTGCCCACATCAGATATTTTTCATCATATTATTGACACAGTGACTGTATAATCCTTTATCTACTGCATTATGAACTACTGAAAATTTCTTCATAAATATATTTTTTTTAGCTGCCATATTGATAATTAAAGAATATACAAGAAAAAAAATGTCCCTGATTCGAAATTTAATTTGTTAGAACTAATTAATTAAAGTGGTACTTAAAAGTACCGTCAGTGCACTATGTATAAATTTCCTCATAATAGAAAAAAATTACGGATGATATTTCTAATGAAATTTAACCTCTTAAAAATGCTAAATAACCAAAAAACACTCATAAGAAAACAAAGAAATTATCAAATTGACATAATTTTATTTTATACATAATAAAAGTAGAAATGCACATTTGATGATAATCATAAAAACATTTTTTTTTTCATTTACGCACAAAAATATATTACAAGTTGAGCATTTTGAATGTGGTTTTGATTGAATATTTTTGAGTGCACAGAATTCACAACGTCCTCGATTCGACACGAATGTTGGCCAATGGCATCCTTTATTTTCTAAACGAACATCATTAGAAACAGACAAATTTCCTTTTCATCTCTTTTTTGCACAAAAAGTTTGTTCATCTCCATTAGATTTAGGTCTCCCTTTTCGTTTTGGTTGTGGTTTTGTTAGTAATCCTTTGGTACTGCAGCGCTTATATTCGAGGGACGTTATTTTCTCACGACGCACTTCCACATATGTAATATATGAATTTACATATGCCATTTCTAGCATAGCAAAAAAAAAGCCTGTGCCACCATTTTTTCGATTTCCTGTCCCTATCATAAATAGAACGTAACATGTCGGCTTTATCAATTCCCCCCAAGTGTCCATTGTAGTCTTTTACAACAATGGGTGCGGTAACGTCAATTTTGGTACCATCTTTGAGTCTCCTTTGGACTTTGCAAGTGTCGTTTCCATGATAATTCGAAAGAAAGTGTACGGATGGATTGTCCTTCCATTTGAAGAAGGATATTCCTTGAACAGATATTTGATAATCTAAGTCCCCTCGTTTCATTTTTTATCATCAATAAGTTTGGGTAACCCAAGTCTATCAGGACGAATGGTGCCGACTGCATATATATTTTTCGTTTTCAAATACTCAAATAGTGGCACGGAAAAAAAAATTGTCCATGATGATGATATGGTTTTTGCCTGCCAGACTATTTGTCATCTCATCAACTACTGTCCTGCCCATTCCAAATCCTCTCTTTGAGCTGTCACTATTGGTCTGCTTCCCTTGATAAACGTCAAATTCATATATATATCCGGACATATCTGCCCGGCACCAAAGTTTGAAACCACGCTTGATGGGTTTTTTTGGGTTGTATTGTTTTAGAGTAGAACTCCCCTTGAATAGCACCATTCTTTCATCAATTGACTGGATTTTAGTGCCTATCCTAAAGTTCTGAAAATTATCATTCAAACTAGAAATAAAGGGCCCCAGCTTGTACATTTTATCAGAGTTATTTTCCGGCATTGATAAATTGTCATATAGATGGATATTTGATAATATTTGAAAATATCGATCACGTGTCATTGTTTGGGGGACCACATTTACTGAAGTATCTGTATCAGATGACCAGTACATGTGAGCTCTAGGTAATCTGTGGTATCCGAATAAAAATTGTAATCCTATAAACCCATAGATCTCTTCGGCAGTTATTGGCGTAATTTGTTTGTTATTTTGGTTTATACATAGATTCGTCTGAAAAACTATATTTTCACCAATAAGGTCATCAAAAAATTTTAGAAAGAAATCTGTTGGAGTAAGCAAAGAATCAAAAATATTATCTACAAATCCAGATTTTAGAGAAAAAATGGGAACCTGAGTCTGAACATCTCTTTCCTTCCAACGTCTATCAATCTTCCTTTTACATTTCGAGGTAGGGACTGCTTTTTTTCCAGGACTTGGCTCCTGGTTTTCCTTATCACTGCACCCAGGGTCTTCTCCAGTTACCGAGTCAACATCTTCAGAATCTGACGAAAACTTCTGTAATATATTGCCTGAAAATTCTTCATCAGATGAATCATCAGTGATATCACTATTTTCTGATGGCAGGTTTTCAACATATCCAAAGCCTCCTGAATGTTGAGACCTTTCTTTCGTGGCATTCTAAAAAAAAGGAAAGAATTTTTTACTATTGCTTGAAAACTTTTTATGTGAAGTACATTACATTTACCCACACACACTAAAAAATTAAAATCTAGCTTATTTTTTTATCCGGAATGCAAAAGCAAATTCACATGCAATACTAGCATTTTCAAATGCTCTTGACAGTGTTAGTAAAAAATAAATAATTAAAAAAAATCTATAATTGAAATCTATAAAAAATACTAAAACATATTGCTACACTACACTTTCATAATTACATTATAACAAACAGAAATACTATAGATAATTACATGGACAAAATGAAAACAAGTTTTTCTCCAACCACCAAGTACCACCGAATAATTCGACCATTAATCACATCACATAATCTGTGATCGTATAATGATTGGGCAAATAATATTCTAAGACAATACAGAATGAATAAAAAAAATACAACACTTACCTTTGGTTTGATATTATATATTTATAGCAAAGAAAATATAAGAGCGGCAATCCGTTCAAAATGGCAGCAAAAGAACACAATGTCCGTTCGAAAATAGCTTTCTTCCTCGCAAAATTCATCAGCCTAGAACAACTACTGCCATCTATCATGAAAAAGTAGAGTTAAAAGACTCTTTCTAAAACGTACCATCAGAATATAAGTAATGGCTGTTGTCCTATAAAGTTTTAAAGTGATTGGTACTTATAAATAAGTACCGTCAGTAGATAAAGGGACAAACTGTCATTTGAGAATCAAGGAGCTGAACAATGCGCTAATATGAATTGAATGTATCAATTCGTTTACGTTAATTTTAATCATTTGTGCGGCATATTAACGTATATTTTTATGTTAAAAGTGTTCTTCCGTCTTGTCCATCTTGGTTGGTAGTCGTTTTCAGAAAGCAAACACCACACATCTAACACAGAAAGGTAACAAAATATAGATATATGCTCAAAGAATTGTTCAATGATATTCAATGTATGCGTATATATATGCGCACTTTATATATATATATATATATATATATATATATATATATATATAAAATATATAATATAAAGAAAGTGGATTATCAGAAATATATGTGTTATAGTAATTATGCGCAAAGCAGCAAGAGATACTATACACCATATAATGCATTAAAAATGGAATGGATAAAAAGTGAAAAAAGGAAGGAAGGTTTTGCAAAAAGCTTACTTGATGGCGGTGAGGAGTTGTGACCTCACTCCCCAGTTTTCAACGAGCTCGTCATAAATGCCGCGGCATTGCACTCCTGGACGCCAGCATTTGCTCAAGCCCACCTCCGGAGTGACAATAATAATTGTCACAAGACCTTCAAAAAGGAATGAACCGAGGACGAGAGAAAATTCACTACCGTACAAGCGATCTGTGCTGCTGACTGCGGTAAAATGTATACATCATCTTATGATCGTGCTGCGGTCCTGTCATATGCATGATGCGATCCTTCATTCTCTAATTGAATATAAAAAAGACTTGAGTTTTACACCATACGCTAAATTGTTTCGGTATAAATTATCGATATTTTTAAGCATAAAAGGAACTGGATATTTTTGAATATATGCTTGCTTTAAAATATATATATATATATGAAATATGTAATAATAAGAATTATGTAAAAATAAAATAAAAAAAAATATATAAAAAAACAATTCAAGTAATATTAACATCACCATAGAAGCAAATTCACAGCCACAATGCCGATAAGAGAAAAGAACAGCACCGTCCCAAATTCGATGATTAATCAGAACTAAATTCATCTTCAGGCCTGAGTATTTAATTCTAATTAACCCAAACAAATGCCTGTTTCAGATTAAGCAATAGCACATCACTATAAATGCTTAAACTCAGACTCTATATATATATATATATATATATATATGTGTGTGTGTGTGTGTGTGTATATATATATATATATGTATATATATATGTATGTATATGTGTATATTATATATAATTATTTATTAATTATATAAATAAATAAAAATGAAAAATAATAAACTAAGTCAAAAACATTAGAAAAATCAAAAAATCGGAAAATAAGATGCATTAACATTAATGTTTTGAATTTTATTTTCGCAAAAAAATGTAATTTTTGTCAGTATTGAAACTACGTTTTGAGCGCCCTTATAATGGTGTATAGTGGCATTCTCGTTTATCCAGTTTTCCTATGAATTACTTGTTTAGTAGGAATTTTCATCTTTGATTCATATTCATATTCAGTTCTGCATGTTTGGGAAGTTGTATTCTGAATTGCTTGTCCAGTCTCCAGCTTAGACTCACTGGACGGGTTTGGGAGTATTTCCGTGAACGTTCGTACTGCCTCCCTGGTAGAATTTCGACTTGTTCATTCCGGTGCTTCTAGATTAAGCTGTTGAGGTTGAACGTGTATACACGTGGTGAAGAAGATGGGTTCATGCCGCATGGTAATACAATTTTCTTAATGTATCCTTTTTTCATTTTTTCATTTTTTGATGCCTGTAGTCTGAGTTTAAGCATTTATAGTAATGTACTATTGCTTAATCTGAAACAGGCATTTGTTTGGGTTAATTAGAGTTAAATACTCAGACCTGAAGATGAATTTTATTCTGATTAATCATCGAATTTGGGAAGGTTCTGTTCTTTTCTCTTATCGGCATTATGGCCGTGAATTTGCTTCTAGGGGGATGTTAATATTACTTGAATTGTATTTTTATTTTTTTATTTTTTTATTTTTACATAATTCTTATTATTACATTTCAAATATATATATATATATATATATATATATATATATGCCTATTCACTGGGCTATGCATAGGAATATGCACACTTAGAACTCGGACAATTTAGGTTTGCTTTTAAGTATACGTGAACCAGAAAAATATACGTCATTTTTCACTCACATAAAATTAAATACAGAGTATAGATATATCTAACTGAAATCAAACTTTAGAAACTTGCTCTTAGTGAAGCAAAAGCAACCACTGAATCTCGTCTCATATTACTTCATTTCAGCAAATACGAAATTATATTATTAACAAACGTTATATCGACGTTTATTTTCAGCAAATTAGAAATTATATTTTTAACTAACGTTATATCGACGTTTATTTTCAGCAAATTAGAAATTATATTTTTAACTAACGTTATATCGACGTTTATTTTCAGCAAATTAGAAATTATATTTTTAACTAACGTTATATCGACGTTTATTTTCAGCAAATTATCATGATTAGAGTGGTTTGTTTTATTTAAACAGCGAACGCAGACACTGATACAAAACAAATCCGTCCGGTGCAGCCAGCAGTTATTCGTTTCATAGAAGTTCTTATTTAATCTAGTGATGGCGAAAAAAAGTACTCGAGTCAAAATTAAAATTATTCTTTATAATATATTTTGTTAATGAAAGTAAGAGCGATGTTGTACAAGAAGCACATAAGAGAGCTGTGCCCTTAGAAGCTTAAAAAATAGAAACCCGTACACACCTAATATATTTTGCACAGACCTCTGTAACGGACAAAAAATAAATTAAGAAAATTTATTATTTATTGAGCTTATAAATTCTGGAAAAATGAAATGTATATTTTGAAAATCAAAAATGAGAATAAAAACACACTTTTCCGAATGTCACACAATGAATTGCCCTCTAATATCTTAAAATTCTTAATTTCGACTTAAGAGCCCACCCTCTCACCACAGAGCTTTAGAAATAAAACATTGATACATCACTTTTGTCGCATTACTGAGTTAGAATCTGATCTCAATATTTCGAATATCTGACCCAGATAGATATGACTGCAAAATGAAACAGCTTTGATTGTAAACACACTGTTGCAAAAAATATAATATGCACCCATACGAAATTGAGTAACAACCACGTCACACCTTCCCTGTATATATTCCTATTTTCTCTAAGAAATAGTGAACACTTGCTACAAAATATAGATTAATTGTTTCAATAAAAATATTAATATTAAATACTATTTAACTAACAGTATACTTTAGTAGTATTTTTTGTTATCTAAAAACACTAAATTTCAGCTCTCCAGCACTACAGTGCTCAGATTGTTGATCTCCGATTTGCGCTCTTGAGAAATTGATGTTTCAAGTCAAATAAAATATAGTACTGGAAATGTAAAAGATCCCGAAGTGGATTTTCTCTGTAAACCCATGCAACCTTCAGAATTTGATCGGAATTCATATCCGTTATCATCTAAGCTATATCTATAGCATATCCTGAGAAATAATATTTTTGAAAAAGCTAGAGTAAACTTCTTGCCGAAATTTATTTTAATTCGAATTAGTTTAGTTATTACATATTACAGAGTTCTTTTGAGCGATCTTTGCACAATTTTATTCCTTAGCTGTTAAACATATCATCGCAATGTTTCCATATTACCACTAGGGGAAAGGACGAAGTTACTTTGCAAAAAATATTTAACAGAATTCGTACTTACAATATATGTGAATTTTTAATTAAAAAAACGTACACTTTTCTTATTTCAAGGACCTGATATTAATATTGCGATATATAAAAATTGACTGGTCAATATCATCTTCATAATTTATCAGTTGTATAATCAAATATTACACGTTGCTCATAAAATAATTTGCCTGAGGTCAGAGGTTTATCCATTACACATTTTTTAAGGCATTAATACGTACATCACAAAATTTTTCATATGATGGTTTGTCCCTCATCAATATTCTTCAGCGCATGTATATTGGAGCGGAAGGCAGTTGGTTTACAGAGCTGTCCCTCCTAAACAGGTTTTATTAATTGATGATTTCATATGGTTTTATTGTGCAGGTAATAGAGGAGGGGGGGGGGTTGAGAGGCTTTACGGGAAGCCCTAACGTCATAAAGTTTTCTTTCGGTTGAGGGAAATGGAAAATTATGCAGTTTGGACGATTTCCAAATCAAAATATTAATTTCTCACCTGAACTTTATATTATGGATTATATTGCGCTGCATCGTAAATTGCTATCATTGAATAGCGAGGAATAGCTCTTTTCAAAAATTTCGAAAATTAAATTCAGTTCTACATAAATTTGAGAAATTATGGATACCGAGTTAAAAAGTAGGAACTGTGATTTTCATTTTCTTGTTTATTGCCGCTATAGTGAGGCCGTATCAGAAGAGCTTATTTAAGCTGTTTATTATATTAATATAATAAACAGTCGAATTAGGGCGAAGTTGTGAATGTGTCCAGTGATCATGCATCAGGTTCAAGGTATATTACGCGCCCTCAAGACTTGGAGAGCACAGCCACGTGTGCCTATATATAATTAAACAAACTGAAAATCCAAACAATGAGGCTCAATCCAATTATATTAAAGAAAGTAACTGCCTCCTGCTTCACAAATTCTTTGTTCATTAAGGTGCGCTCCTTTGAACCGCAATAAATAAATCATCTAAAATTTGGTGAATTTGTAGAGAAATGTTAAGGAATCACGCTGAAGTAAAAAGTTTTTGGATTAAAACTTTAGTTTAAGAAATATTTAATTTTTATCTCAATGCCAATATATCTGAGCTGCTAGTTCGAGTCCTAGATAGACTAACAATAACAAGATCAAGTTTTTTTGCAGGCATGTAACTACATAGTTAAATTCTTGCAGGTTCAAATCAATCATCCGCGGCACCCTAGTTGTTTATGTCTGTTAAGAGGGAGGGAAGTGAAGGATCTATCTACTACCAAGCAAGACTACGACCGGCGGAGCCATTCCCCGACAGGGAGAAAGAAGTCAGCACACCGAGATTCGCCACAGTCGCCGACGGATCTGGAAACAGGTCACAAAAACCTGCTCCTCTCCGCCACATGGAAGCGGCTGCTTCAAGACCTAAAGCACGTCAGCACCCGGCCTATCCATAGATTGATTTACTACACGGGTAAAAGGAAGATCAGAGCTATGAGGCAGCTAAGTTCCATAAACCACCAACTTGTGATATGCCTCTTTTGGGGAGAAGTTAATTTTTTGCAGGAATGGTGGCCAATTCCGATTTAGTTTACGAGTTATACTTTTCGTGCACTTCTGAAGTTAAGAATGTTTTTCTGTATCGGTGCGTCCTTCGAGATTCTCTATCTCCTACCTCAAAATCTATAGCACACAAAAATATAACATTTAATGCGTTTGTAGCGAAACTGTAGAGTAACAAGCCGAATTAAACGGTTTTGCAGTTTTAACTGTAGTTTGGCTTGCAACAGTTCTCGAAGCTAACTCAGCGAGCGCAAGATAATAGGAGACGAAGTTCGACGCGGCATTCAGTTTATATGTTTCGTACAGCAAAAGCCTACAGGATCCAAAATATATGAATTTTTTTTATATATCAGCGAAATAATAGGAAAGCACGATTTGACGCGACGCGCGAGGATTGCACTCGGATGACAAGAGTTCGAATCAAGCCTCTGCCAAAACTGTCGTCGTGTTCACACGGAGTACGATCATGTTAAACATGTGGGTTCGTAAATCCTTCCGAGAAGTTGGTGGTAGGGGAAGGAGCGTACAGTACTTCCCCCACTGAGTTTCGATCAAAACTGTGTGGCACTTCCCGACAGTCCAAACATTTACCTTACATTCGGATAGGTCTGGATTGTCTGAAACGAAGATGTAATGACGAGATTTGGATATTGCATTACTTCTGTATTAAATGTATAAATCTATAATGTATTTCTGTTCCTCATATTTATATACAGCTTTTTAATTTATTTAATTCTGCCTTGAACTCCCTCTTGTCATGCATTTGTGTAATGTATATTTTAGAAACATCTATCTCTTTTAACCGCAGCCTGAAGCCATTTTAAAAAGTATTGTTTAGAACGAGTACACTCAGAGAGAATTTTTTTCCGTTAAGTTCGAGGTCATTTCGGCAGGCGAAAAGGAATTGCAATGTAGTGGTTTAATAGCATTTGCATATATTTCGGCTGAGATAACGTATACTTGCTTTGCGAGACTGTGCTTGATACGACGGACTGGCGCGCCGATGAACATCTGGCATTTGATGACGTAGAATGGAGATGGTGTGAGAAATGATTTTGAGCGGGAATGCTTGTTTTTTGGGGGCTTTCTCGGAGGTCCGTGTGATAGCGACATAAAAGCGCGTTGATCCATTTTTCTAGGCGCATTCCCGAATTTGACTGACAACCTCTCTGCGGTATTCCGGCTCTGGCCCAAGCTAATTTTGCTCTCACTTCGGGTTTCGGGAATTGGGCCACTAGGTCGATTCCTTTAAGTCCGTGAGCTTGGGGAATGTGACCACGCCTAATGAAGGATGGCCCTTCCTTATCGAAGAATGATATCGACGATTGGTGTGAGACGATCCGAGGACCATGCCGGAATCTGTTCCGCCCTGATAACATCGACAATCCTGTGGGACAACCTGAGGTCCATGCCGGGTTCGATTAATAACGGCGACGTTGCCTGTGGGATTGGCCCGAGGCCCGTGTCGGGTTCGAGTCCAAACCAGTCGGAGCACCGATGAATGGCGCTGAGTGCCCAAGCAGTGTCAATGTCTGGCGCAGCCTAGAAATGTTGTTGATGTTGTTGAGACCCAGACCGTCCGACCTACCAGAAAGGTGTAAGGTAACTGTATGGACGGCCGGGAAGTGCCACCCAATTTAGACCGGAACCCAGTGGGGGAGGCATCCACAGGGACCGTACCCTCCTTCCCCTACAACCAACCACTCGGAAGGACTTACGGACCCACATGTTTAACGCGATCGTACTCCGCATGAACACGGCGGCATTTGTGGTAGCGTTGAAGCTAACTCCCAAGGCCAACGTCCCGCGGTCCAGCCAACACCAACCAACACCAGGGCCCCACGAGCATCCCACAGCGGGCGCCGAAACAGGGCAAAGTTTATTTTATAACTAAAAAAATTTTACATTGGAGAGGTTACAGATTTCCACCACTTAAGGGAACAAAGATTTTTCAGGTGGAGAAAGCACAAACGGCTGACAGAAATTCAAATATTAAAGTTGAAGTAGACATATTTTGCTGTACACTGAGTACTAATATACAAATAAAATAAAACAGAAAGCAAAACAAAAAACAATACAGAAAACAAGACAAAACAGGCAAATCCAACAGCACCACGCAACAAGGGGGTAACACCTCCGGGGAACCGACCAGAGGAAGAGGGGAAAACTCACAAGCTGATTAGTTAATATGATTTGAAATTTCTCTTGCGATGAGAACACAGTTTTTAATTTTTTCGATGGAAGATTTGTTGGAACTGACTCTCGAGAACCAGGCAGCACGGTTAGGAGGGGAAGGCTTAGTGAGATGGAAATTTTTTGTATGAGGGCAAGAAAATATGAAGTGGTCTGCGTCGCCATAGGCGCCGCAGGAACAACTAGAAGTAGATTTATGCTTGAAGAAATAAAGGTAATCCATGAATGGCCCATGTCCTGTAATAAAGTAGATTAGATATTTATTAGTTATTTGGGTAGAAGATTTAACCTGGGGTAAAAATAAAGAAATACGGGCGGGATCATGGGTCCGAGGGGAGACATATGCGTTTAGATAATCCTGCCAAAGGAGGGATATATTTAATTTACAGAATTTTTTAAGAAGGGAAAAAGGGAAGGGAAGGGAAAAAGGGGAGCCTGAAATAGTTGCTTGCTTGGCAAGCTTATCAGCTGCCTCGTTCCCGGAGACGTCAGAGTGGGCCTTAACCCAACGTAAGTTTATAAGGTTTTTACTTGCTATGGCATTTTGTTTAATTTTTAATAGGTAATTTGATTTGTTTTTAACTGAATCTAAGGCCGAAAGGGAAGAAAGACTGTCAGTAAAAATGTTAATTTTTAAATTATTGGTTGAGGCCCAGTTTACGGCAAAGTCAATCGCGGCAATTTCTGCCTGAAAAACTGTGTTCCCATCGGCAAGTTTAAATTTAAATGTTTCGAGAAGGGAGTCTAGGTTAAATATACAGATGGCAAATCCAGTGTTATTATCAATGGAGGAGCCATCTGTATAAACATTTAAGTCTGAAAAAGAAGAGGGAGGGCAGGGGGCAAGGTTAACAATCCTGGAAGCGGGAGGAACTGAAGATGAGGGACGATTAAAATCCAAAAGGGAGGGGGAGGGAATTTCTAAATTAGTAAATAGATTTATTCTGTGTTTCCAAAAGATATATTTTTTATAATTAGTATTTATTACAATATGAATGGGGGGAATTCCTGTAATGGAGAAAAGATAAATGTTAGAAGTGGTCCGAAAGCCAGCAGAAATTTTTAAGAGAAAAATCCTTTGAAGAGAAATAAGTTTTTTAATCTGATCCCCCGTTAAAGCATGACCCCAAATGCCCGCGCCATAAATAATAGATTTTTCAATTACTGTTAAATACCATATTTTTAATAAGGATTTATCTACCCCCCAGTTATTGCCTGACACCCGCCCAAAGGTGTTGGCGATCTTGTAACATTTCTCCTTAAGGTTGAAAATGTGGGTACTCCATTTTAAGTTATCATCAATAGTTATTCCTAAATATGATAAGGAGCGGGAGGTAGGAATTTTGTGATTTAGGATTTTAAATGAGGGTCTGCAACGGATTTTAGAGCGATTTTTATTAAATATAATTGCTTTACATTTGTTTGGGGTGATTGTTAACTTGAGGATTGCAAGGGATGAGGAGATTTGATTCAAAAGATTATCTGTGTTAGTTCGGAGGGTTTTAAGGTTTGATCCATAGGTGACCACCGCAAGATCATCCGCGAAGGCTTGAATGTGAAACAGATTACTGTTGAGATTTAGAATTGAATTAAAATAAATGCTCCACAAGGTTGGGGAAATAACCGAACCCTGTGGAGCACCCATAGATAATGTTTTATTTAGTGTAATTGAGTTTTCTGTGAATGTTATTTTTCTATCCACCAGGTATGAAAATAGAAAGGTTTGAAAAGTTGGTGGTAGATTGATATTTGCAAAAGTTTGAGGTAGTACACCCCAATTCAAGCTGTCGAAAGCCCCGCAGATGTCCACGGTGGTCAAAGATACAAAATTAATAGATTTATGTATTTTAATTGATTCAATCAGCCTATGAGCTGCATCCTCACAGCATGTGAGCTCTCTAAAACCAAATTGGAGGGGATGAAGAGCCCCCTCAGTCGTTAACCAAAAGTTGAGTTTGTGTATGAAAATTTTTTCTATTATTTTACCTAGGGTTGGGAGAAGAGAAATTGGCCTAAAGGAAGAGCATAGGGAGGGATTTTTACCAGGTTTATTAAAAAACAAGATGTTCGCATTTTTTAGACAAGACGGGAAATGACAAAATTTAAAACAAAGATTAATGGAATTTGAAATAAGGGAGGGGAAAAATTTAAAGATATGTTTCCAGACGGTAAAGTCCAGGAGATCAAGACCTGGAGCTTTACCCGATTTTAGATTATTAAAGACTGAAATGAGCTCTTCATCCGAAACTTGACCCAGACCGAGTTCCGGAAGGGGAAAAGTTGGAAAACAATCAAAATTAGTATCTTCTTTAAAATGATGGTCCAAAAGACGAGAGAGTTTTTTTTAGGATTAAGGGAAGGGGCATCAGGGAAAAAAAGGGATAAGTTATTAAATTTCTTATGTTTTTGGAAAGCGAATTTGAAGTGAGAGCCGAAAGTTTGATTGCAACTGGAACAGTATTTTTTCCATGATTCCAGCCGTACTTTTTTGATCATCTGTTTATACTTAGCTCTGCTGTGTTTAAATTTAACTTTTGCAGCGTTAATTTCCTCTAAAGGAGCTGAGTTCCCCTCAAGTGATTTTACCCTTTTTGAAAGGGCAGTAACAAAATTTCGAAATTTGGAGAGGTCCTTATTCCACCAAGAAAAGCTAGAAACTTTAGATTTTCTCTTGCGGATAAATGAGAGGGCACATTTTTGTGTGAGTTCTATTAGTGTTTTAAAATAGTTATCAAGGGAAAGGATATCGCTAACTTTATCTAAAAGGGAGAGTAAATATTTATTATGAGGTCTAAAATTATGTATAAATTTACCAAGACCATATTGGGTCTTAAGGAAAAAAGAATTATTTAAAATAGGAGAAAGATTTAAAGTAACTTGTACAAATTTGTGATCAGTTAAGGGATCACTTGAGAGGACCTCCCAGCAGAACAAAGAATCAAAAAGGGAAAAATTAATTAAAGTTAGGTCTGGGAAACCGACACCGGAGTGGGACACGAATGTTGGACCATAGCTAATATCATTACAAATTAATAGGTTATTAGAGAGACAAAAATCAATTAAATCCAGACCCCTCTGGTCGGTGAAGTTATATCCCCACATCCGGGCCCGGGCATTAAAATCTCCTGAGAGTAAAGTATCCCCAGTAAAAAATCGAAAGGGGAAAGTTCTGCCAACATGTCTTGAAAGTCATCATGTGGAGGAAAATAAAGGCTCCCAACTGACAAAAATCTGCAATAGGGGAGCACAACACTGATGAATACAGAGGAGGAACTTTTAAATTTAAAGTTTACAACTAAGGAAGTATTAAATATTAGTATAATAGCTTTTTGGGAGTCAGAAGCAAATTGGCGAGTTCCGGGAGGGGGAGAAAGAATTTTATTTTGTAAAACATAAGGCTCCTGCAAGCAGACTATATCAATATTATTATCGATGGCGAATTTTATTGCATTTGAATGAGCTATCAAAGAATGGTTACTATTAATCTGTATGCATTTAAATGACATTTATAAGGTAAAGTAGTCAATGCGAAAGCTAGAGCCCGGATGCAGGGAGAAAGAAAGCTATTAACCGTATAAAAACCATATGGAGAAAGGGCAATAAAAAATATATACATATTACCACTAAATATACAAATTAGTACCAACATATATTATATACAAAATACTACTGAACACATATAACATAGCCAAACACAACATATAAGAGTGAAACCATAGCTAACGAAGGGTTCAAAGTGTGAGCTGACTTAATTACTCTCTTTTTGCTGTTTTTTAATTTTTTCAATTTCGACCTGAAAAGTTTTACAGTTTTTTCTGTCATAGGCCGAGTGATCGATTCTGTAGTTTAGATTTGGATTTTCATCATTACTAGTTGCACAGTTGACACATTTGGGGGATCTCGCCCTGCATTCTTTAAATGTATGACCCGAGCGGGTGCATATACCACAGTTGCCAGTTGGGTGGTGGCAAAAGTTCGCCACATGGCCATACCCCTGGCATTTGAAGCAGATTTTCAACGAAATGTATCTTTTAATAAAAAAGTATGTGAAATGGTTGAAAACTTTCTTTGCCTCCAAAATGCGTGAAGCCGCAATAAGATCGACGAGGAACACCCAATTTGAATTACCATTTCTTGACTTGAAACTTTTCAATATTTTGATTTCCTCTGGTTTGAGATTAGGGTGATTGTTACACAGAAGTGCCTTGATATTGTCCCCCGTGAATTCAGGTGGTATGTTAAATATTATCAGAGCCTTTCTTTTATCCTCTTGCTTTCTGATAGCAAAATGTCTACTGATTTCAGAATTCATGAAGAGTGTGAGTAGTTTATTCGGGTCACCTTCCCGACAAGTCACTTTAAGCGTGCCATTTGGAAGCGCTGTAACGTTTTTCACATCCACACCTTTTGGGACAGGTAGTGAGAACAAGTTTTTCTTTAATTGTTCGTTGTTAATGGTTCGATCTTTTCCTTGGAGAAGGACACTTGAGAAGGTACGGGAAGAGTTTGGAACAGCAGTAGCTGGACGAGAACGAGAAGAGGAAGCAAACATGTTTGAGGCACCTCCAGAAGAAGAAGCACCAGGAGGGAGTTGGCCAGAAGCATTCATGGCTGCAGGAATATCTTTCCTCAAAGTTTTGGCAAAAGATCTCATTTCAGCCAACATAAGAGATTGCAATTTGTTCATGTCTTCGTTCAAAGTTTTTGAGAGATTCGTAGTAATATGCTCTGAGATATCTTCATTAAATGTTTTTGTGATATTTTGTGCATTTGTGGTTGCATTTTGTGCATTTTGTGCATTTGTGGTAGCGTGCAAATCTAGCGCGCAAACCACGGGGATACCGCACCCGAGATGGCCAACAGCACGCGGTGTTCCGAGGTGGTCACCCACCAAGTACTAACCGCGCCCGATGCTGCCTGACTTCGGTGATCTAACGAGAACCGGTGTTTTCAGCACGGTACGGCCGTTGGCCCGCCTAGAAATGTTGTGTCGAAGTTTCTTCACGGAAAACGGGAAATATTCCCATTCGGCCTTCTGCTGATGATTTTCAACCACAACTTGGTGGCTTGAGGTAAGCGCCCTGTCTATTCCTGAATCGGAACTGCGTGGTTGCCTGATGTTGCATTTAATAGCCGTTGATCGACTCAAGGACAGTAATCTCTACTTCTATCAAATTTACTATCTCGCCAAATTAACTATTTAATTAAATTTTCTTTACTCTCATTACTTATATAAACAACAATTGCTCTTTGAGTGCTCGCTCCCCAGTTGTCTTGACCATACCTTATTGTTTAAAATATGATTTAGTATTTACGTCTGTTCGCTACACATTATTTACATTATTATTACTGCGGCTAAAAAGCCAGTGGCATTTTTGAATAAGTTCATGCCCCTGAGTCCAGTGGCGTTCGGCTGTTAAGGATTCAACATTTGTTTATAACTCCATAACTTGACGTCTCATAAAGAAATCCTCTGATACACAGTGGCCCTGCCACTATGAATACAAATACGATGTATTACATTTACAGGTCATGTAATGTATATTTTCAACGTAATTTAAAATTCAAGCGAGTTCAGCTCGAGCTTTCATTTGGAACAATTGGTTTACCTTCGTGGACCTTATTGGAACAATCGGTTACAATTTGAATACTTATTTCGTGTAGAAACAGACATTTTTGAAGAAAAAAAAAACACAAAAGTCACATCTCCAGAAACTTAAGTAGAAATCGTTAGAGAACACCCTACTTCATATGCAACTAAATGTTGAATCCATAATAGTCTCATCTTCTATAGTGTTTATATAGCCATAGCGAATTAGATGTTTCGAAGAAATTTCTGAATCGGAACAGAAAATACTCGGAATTGGAAATCGTTATTGAAACATCAATCTCCTTGAAATTTAATGCAGATTAATATCAGCCATCATCTAATCCCTATATATAGCGAATGTTGAGAAGTAGATGTTTCAAATGAAATGAACATGTCTTATCTAGAAATTGCAGAAAAAAACCAAGAAGTTGAATTCTCTAGTAAAACTTTCCACAGCCAATATTTTACGCTAAATTCATATTAGTCATCATCTGAGTTTTTTCTATATCAAATCTTGAAGAGTAGATGTTTCAAGTAAAATGAAACTTCTGATACGGAAATGAGAAAAAAACAAAAAACGACAGTTCCTTAATGAACCCCAGACAAAATCCTTAATGAACCCCAGACGTGGACTCCTTTCAAATTCGATGCGGAAGTCGATTTAATCATCATCTAATCCGTATCTGCATTAGAATCTGAAAAATGAATGCTTTAAAAAATCGTTTTATGAAATATATGGTAAAGTATTTGCAACTAATACTTCTCCTTATACTATAGTATGATGCAGAATAAAAGTGATTTATAAATTCAGACATGAAAAAATGTATAGTGTAATCGTCTGACCATCCACCAACAGAACGTGTGGGCATTATTTGAACTCTCGATTAGTATACCATAATTCAAAGGAAACCTACCACGGAAATCATTCATTACGTCTTTCTTATGGGAAGGACGACATTATTAAGGTCGGCCATTCACAATCTTGACAGCAAAATGGAACTAGTGTCAAAAGGATAAAGTCAACAATTTATTGGCTGGAAAGGGTATGATTAAAGAAAAAATCGAGTAACCTATAATAAAACTACAAAAATGAATTGAACGAGTGATAAATTATGCGTTAAAATATTGTTTTAAAGTTTTGTTATGGATATAGCCAAATGGTGTCACGTGATAAAGTTTCATTATAGGTTATGGATATAGCCAGAGTGACGAATTCTAAATAAATAACTTTTAACTGGATTGCTTCTCATGTTGGTTTGTTCGAAAATTAAACCGTTGGCTCACTTGCAAATAATTGTTGTGAAAATTGTTGTGAAAAGTACTCCAATGGAGAATATTTCCAGTTCTTGTGGAATTCAGTCGATAATATAGTAAAAAGTACTAAATTTTTTTGGATATCCTGCTAAGTGTCCTGGTCTATCTCCCTAGCTTAGTTATCACAAGTTATTGCGGACTACTGTAGTGAGGCTTAGGATTGGGTCCACCAAATGTATGAAATTTTAAAAGAGGTTCAAAACAAAGAAAAGAGAGACTGCGTGAGAAATATTTCTATCCTGACCTTGCTATGCCGCGCCTGTGACTTTTCGGCTTCATTTAACATCCTCGGCTGCATAGGTGCTTCCTTGAACATGCTTGTTGAAAATCAGAAGACAATGTCTCGTGTTCTTAAGTGACAAGAGCTTTCGGACTTGGCATAGCATTTACAGGGGCAAGGGATTTAGCAACAGCAGAGGTTATCGCTATTACGATTGATCATATTAACAAGTTTTATCTGTTCGAGTTATATATATTATTGAAAATAGATTACGGACATAGAGCGCAGTTCAATTATTACAAGGCAAATTGCAAAGTTCAATCTTAAAGTTTATATGTATATTCAGCTTCTCGATAATCAGTAAGTTCTCGAGAGTTTTCTTAGTAGTTAAATGTATTTTATTCGATGTAAAAAAGTATCTAAAAAAAGAGGGTCGACGATCGAATGAAGCTTATAGTACAAAACTCATTTTTTTTTAATATGGGCGAATTTGAGAACTAATGTAATTGTTCGGCAAATGAGGTTTTTTTCCACACATCCCACGTCCCATAACTGCGCTACTAATTATAATTATGTATACGCCGAAAATATTAAAATCTACCCGAAAAGGAATTAATATACTAAATTTGAATTTTCTATCTGCTCCAGTTTTCGGGTTATTCTAAAAAAATGAGTATACTCCTATGGCAGGCCCAGCACGGGCTAGCTGAATGAAGTTTAAAGTCGAAAAAATGAAATACATCACAAAAGGCAATAGCATGCTAAACTTGGAATTTTTAGCTACTCCTGTTCTCGAGTTATTCATAAAAAATATCGCATTCCTATGACGGACTCAAGACGGGCTATCCCGATGAGGTAAAAATTATAAATTATGATAAACCCCAAAAGAAATTGATATACTAAATTTAGATTTTTTAGCTGCTCCGATTAACGTGTTATTCTCGAAAAATGAGTACATTATCACTATGCCGGGCCCAAGACGGGCGAGTCTGATAAGGTTCAAAATCCAGAGAAATAAAATATATCCTAAAAGGTAATGTTGTACTAAATATAGATATTCTAGCTGCTACAGATTTGGAGTTATTCTTAAAAAACGAGTACATTCCTTTTGTTGGTACCGGGACGGTCTAGCCCGATCAGGTTTTAAATCCAATGACCTTAAACATACCGCAAATGATAACGACATTCTAAACTTGAAACATTTTGATACTTCGATTCCAGAGTTATTCCACCAAAAAAGTGAATGTCGGGTCCAGGATGTCGGGTCCTATGTCGGGTCCAGGATGTACTACCCCGATAACAGTTCAAATCCGAAGAAACCCAGATATACCCCAAAAGACAAAGACATGTTAAATTTGGAATTTCTTGCTAATTCGGTTCTCGAGTTATTCTTCAAAAAGTAATGCATTCTTCAGCGGATCCAAGACGGGCTAAACCGACCCCTCCGAGATTCAAAATCTAAATTAAAATCCATCCAAACGGAAAAGATATACTAAATTTACATTTTTTAGTTACTTCGATTGATCGAGCTATTCTTTAAAAGCGAGTAAATTTCTATGGCTGGCCCAAGACGGGCTATCCCGATAAGGTTCGAAATGCGATGAAATGTAATATACCCCAAAGGACAATGAAATATTAAATTTATACATTCTAGATCTTCCGAGTTTTGAGTTATTCTCAAAAAACGATATATTCCTTTTGTTGGGCTCAGGACGGGCTAGGCCGATAAGATTTTTTATCCAAAAAGTAAAAATATACAGCAAATGGCAAGGGTATTCTAAACTTCGAATTTCCCGATTCACCTGTTCTCGAGTTATACCGCAAAAAGGATGAGTTTCTAAGGCGGGCCTAAGATGGACTAACTCGGCACGATTCAAAATTGAAAGGTTTAAAATACACCCCAAAAGAAAACGATATATTAAATTTAGATTTCCAACGTTCTCTGATTTTCGAGTTACTCTCTAAAACCTGGTAAAGTCCTATGGCGGGCCCAGAACGGGCTAGCCCTATAATCTTCAAAATCGAAAGAACTGAAATTTACCACAAGAGATATATTCCCACCGTCATAACGAATTTCACGTTACTGTGATAAATGAACCTGATTATTTTGGACCCCAAAGGTTTGAACGAACACCAGATCAAGTTAAATAGGATTTTAAAAATACGAATATATCTCAATCTCATTCTGTCTGAAAATGACATGACTTTTTTGTGTATACCACTTGCAATAGTCACACCAAATTTCACACAAATTCTTTAGTTATTTCTAAAGATGTAAAGTCATTTCATTTGCAATAAATTCCCATTTGTTTAAATGTTAACTCCTCCGCTTTTAACCGCTTATTCGAGACCATCGCCGTCTGGCGGAGGCGGCTTTTCAGGCGCATCTCCCAGCATTGGGAGGTATAGGCGCTCGGCACACTATTATTTCTAGACACTGTACCAAGGGGTTTAGCAACACCAGAGTTTATCGATATTACGATTGATCACATTAACGAGTTTTATCTGTTAGAGTTATATATGTTATCGAAAATAGATTACGGACATAAAACGCTGTTCAATTTTTACAAGGCAAATTGCAAAGTTTAATCTTAAAGTTTATGTATATTCAGCTTCTCGATAATCAGTGATATCTCGAGTGTTTTCATAGTAGTTAAATGAATTTTATTCTATCTAGTTACACCTTTTCCTGCATTGGCTGTTGCAGATGCATTCTATATTGTTGTTGTTGAGACCCAGACCGTCAGACCTATCAGAAAGGTGTTGAAGACCCAGACCGTCCGACTCGTCAGCAAGGACATGAGCATCTATTTGGACGGCCGGTATCAGAAAGGTGTAAGGTAACTGTTTGAAAGGCTGGGCAGAGCGACCCAATTTAGGTCCAAACTTGCAATTTGCATATTTTTCTGCCCACTTCTTAGTGTCTCATTTTCACTGCCACATATTGTATAATCTGATTGTGTATCCTTAATTACGCTGTTAGAGGTTTTTACTCATATGATTTTTCTGCTTATTTTAACTAACTGCACTCTCAATTTGGTACAGTGTTGTTGTGTGACTGATTTTGTGAGGCTTCAATAATCAACTGAAATAATTTAATATATAAAATACATTAATAAAATATTATCGATAAATATTAAAAGCTTGCATAAATATTTCATTTTATTCTTTTAGCAATATCATGATCTGTGGGATATTACAGTAATCTATTTAGGATTTAACGACTGTTCAGATGATTGTCATAAAAAAAAAGAAAAAAAAATACCAATGACCCTTCGAACGTAGAAAACATAAAATGAAAATTTAAACTTGATATGGCAGTATTAAGGTCAATATAATATCTGCACTGAAAAGTTATTTCAATTTTCGAAATTTCCCCTGGTCATTTTTTGCTGAAATAGTGATTCGTAACAAAATCATCTAATAAAAACTTTACACACACACACACCACTTTCATATTTATTGAAAATAAGCGCTATTTGACTACCTAAAAAGAACTTTGAATGAAGAAATAGAAGTGGCCAGATACACGTTGGTCCATGTTTTTACAATTAAGTATTGTCGATATTTCTTATTATCAGTATTTTTAATTTGTTTAATTTCTGACAGGATTGTAACGACCCCAAAATATTCAATACTCATTTAAATTACTATATGCTTTTTTGCTCAGAAGGATAAATTGTGACGTCTAAAAGTGAAGCTAAGGAGTAATAAAAGCTATTTGAAATGTTATATGAAATGTTTATGAGATATGAAGATAAAAAGAAATGAACCATGAAAAATTGAGACATTCAGCATTTGCTTGCTTTGCGTATGGTTTAAAGGGCTCTGTCTATATATCCCGTAAGGGAAAATAAAAATTTTGATCGGGAAATCAATATATAGCAGTTAAAAATGGTGTTTCACAGTCCCAGTTCATTACTTAAAACAAATTATTACGATAACATCTACATCGCATATGAGATCTTATGACGTGTTGTTGCTGTTAGACCCAGACCGTACGACTTATCAGAAAGATGTAAGGTAACCGTTTGGACGGCCGGGAAGAGCCACTCAATTTAGACCGGAACCCAGCGGGGGGAGACATTCATAGTGACCATACCCTCCTTCCCGTACCACCAACCTCTCGGATGGACTTACGGACCCACATATTTAAGGTGGTCGTACTCCGAGTGAACACGGCTGCAGATTGGGCAGCAGAGGGGATTTAACCCGGGCCTACCGAGTACAATTCTCGCGCTCTAACCACTGGACTACAACATCCTGCATTATGTATTGTTGTTGTTGAGATCCAGAACATCCGTCCTACCAGAAAGGTGTAAGGTAACACCTTTTTGACGACCGGGAAGTTCCACCCTATTGAGATCGGAATCCAGTGGGGAAGGCATCCACAGGGACCATACCCTCTGTCCCCTACCACCAACCTCTCGACAGGACTTACGGACCCACGTGTTTAACGTGATCGTACTCCGCAGGAACACGCCGGCAGTTGTGGCAGCGTGCAAGTCCAGCGCGCGTAAACCACCGGGATACCGCGCCCAAAGTGCCAACAGCACGCGGTGTTCCCAGGTGGTCACCCACCCAAGTAATAACCGCGCTCGGTGTTGCTCGACTTCCGTGATCTAACGAGAACCGGTGTTTTCCGCACGGTAGGGTCGTTGGTTCTAACGTTATGTATTGTAAAATAGTTCTGATTCACATCTGTTTCATGATGCAAGATCATTCGGACATTATTTTAGCATTGACTAAAACTTAATTCAGTACTGGGTATACTTTTTATGGCGTATGCCAACTTTAGGTTATTATAGTTTAGACGTGCCACCTAAACCTACCAATACGTTGTCCTAAATATTAAGTCATACATCAAATTTAAATAAAACAAGAAGTTACTTAAGATTTGATAAGGTTAATTAGTTAGTTATGGTTTATGATCGTTATATCGTTATTACAGCATATTATAGTGAGCAGCATATAGTGAGCCACAAAAAGTATACCCAGTACAGAATTAAGTTTTAGTCAATGCGAAAATAATGTCCGAATGATCTTGCATCATGAAACAGATGTGAATCAGAACTATTTTACAATACATAACGTTAGAGCCAACGGCCCTAACGTTATCACAATGAATATCACAAGGAATGTATATCACAATGAAATTATAATTTATAAAAAAGTTAATGCGCCTTTTAAGAATGCCTGTTTTTAACAAATTCCAGTTTGTTTGAGTTTACTTTTGGTCAAGCAAGCAAAATGAAATTATTTAAGTGGCCGTCAGTTAATTTTGCACGATATTTAGTTTTATTCGTATTAATTAATGAAAATGACGATTATTCACTAACGTACTTTTATGCAAACTGTGCCGAATTATTAATTTTGTTGATTAAAATTAATATTGTCAAAAATGCATTTTACATTAAATTAATTATTTATTAGTATATTAATTATACATGTAATCTGTTCTAAAACTTACTGCTGTGTACATTGCGTTGGTGGCCGCAAAACCCACCTATTTCTTTGCTTAACGGGATGCTAAGTTAACAAACTAAAAATTAAGGTTAATAGTAAAGGAACAAACATTTATTTATCACATACTCAATTTACACTCTTTAGTTTTACAAATTAAATAAATATCACAATAGTGGAATACATCTCAATGGTAGTTCGGCGGGTGTAATGCCAGATGAATTGATATTTGGTTGGAGCACGTGGTGGGATGCATTAATTAGCTTTTCCTTAAAAACACAAATTTAGACAAAGAGGTTATCCTCATATAGTTTAATTGTACGGTACCTGATCTTCTTTCATATAACTTGGGTAACACCGATGCTTTGTCACACTTTACACTTGCAATACCAGATGACCATGAGCTCTCCTTCGAATTCCTATATCAGAGACGCACACACAACTCTTAACTCTGCTACCGTCGCTTCTTCTTGACTAGTCTAACTCCAACAGCCTGCCTTGACCAATTCTGACTCCCACTTCGAGCAACTCTCACTTATATCCCTTTTTCGGTCGGCGGTCCACGTGCTGAAATGTAGAGCTGAGGGCTAATCCGTAGACATGGCGTCGCCGTCTCGGTTGCCGCCAACCGGCTTAGTGTGGTATGTAAACATGGGCGTGGTATGTAAGATATGGGGCCACCTGTATATTATCGCCCATCTGCTTAGCGTGGGGATAATCCGCCCGCATTCCTGGTTCCATTATATTTTAATCCTTCCAAATATTTATTACTTTACATTTCTGGCATTACACAAACCATGCATTTACTATTGTTAAATAGTTGCGTTAAGAAACATTAATTAAAATCTTGAAAATCTTATTATTTCGTTATCCATGGATTCCTCTCAGTTTTGCCTTAAGTAATTTGTGTGTCACAGCCATACTTGTATTTAACTTTCATGATCTTGTTACATTCATGTCACTCATACGTTTATTCTTAACATAATTGCTACTTGCTCTAAGGATTTTCCTGGATCGTCAACTTCTAAAATGGCAGTGATGACACATAAAACACCTGACAGTCATGTTTAATTTAATGTTCTTCACTTTATATATTCTACTTTGATAAATGAAAATAAGTATAAAGTGAAAGGAATTTTTGTACCAAGCAAAAGTATGTGTTTGGCATTGACATTACGTTCTATTCCACGCGTATCAGTTTTATGAAATAATTCTGCATTATTATCCGAATATATAATATTAAAAAATGCATTATCATCCAGTTAAGTATTCAGTAATTCTACGTATTCTACAAATAATCATATACAATAATTTGTAAAAAATTCAAACTACTTCGATAAAACATTTTGAGAACTAAAAAAGGTGTATGCAAATTTAAAACGTCCGGGAGAGTAAATGACTGAAGTTTAGCCGCTAATGACTGTCCGTGTCGCTCACAGAGCGAATTTGAAGTACAAAGTAAAATACGGCATATGTAATATTTTTCAAACCATGGTTTTGAACAATTTGTATATTACCGTCGTAGCAATTATTTCAGTCGCAGCCAAAAATGAAACTTTAATGCATTGGAAGACTGGAAGACTCTAGACCTCACTTCGCGAGTTTGAGGGTAGGAAAATCAGGTTAGACACATAGGAGACAGCCTTTGAGCTGCTTTGTTGCCGTCTTTCACGCTGCAAACAACAGTGGTTAAATGAAGGTACGTTTATATGTCGGTAAGTCTTTAGTTGGCACATGAGGACAACTGGTACAGATCATCGGCTGAGTGCAGCATATTCAAAATACCCTCACATCCTTGTCGCAACTATCCAACGTGATATAGCATCCAAAATTAGCATTATGTATTACTCGAAAGCGTTGTAAGATATCTAGTAGAGGTAGGGCGGCATTCTCATGCCTTTTAAAACATCTGTTATTAAACATGGTTCATCGACGACTTTTTCCGGAGATTGGCTGTGCCTAAGAGTCCTGATCGAATTCCGAATGACATCACATCGTTATTAGTAAAGGATATGTGTTCTACTTTTATGCGGATTATCACTCTGGCATATAGAAAAGGAAAAAATTCCATGCGGATTGCTTTGTTGAGAAGTACATCGCGATTACTCCTGGTATAATGACGTGGGAAATCGTTTCCTTAAAAGCTGTTTTTATGAAAGGGAATTTATTTTGATAGTTTTATACAATGACAATGTGCTTTGAATCTTTCTATAGTTCTACTAACTTCATACTATGCTTTTTTCAGTCGTTCCTTTTTCGAATTCTCGTTTGGAAACATTTCTCTTCCTGTGTCAGTGGGTGAACAAGTTATTGGCAAATGCAGATTTGCCTTTCGATCATATGTTTGATCTGTTTATTTATCCCGACGAAGAAGGTTCTTTCTTGTATTTAAGATGTTTATAAACTTTTTATGCAGTTCTGAATTAAGTGTTTTTATTGTTTATTAATTTCAACAGCGTTTGAGAGATGTTTCATATCTATATGATAATTGTCTAAAGAGTTTGCAACCCCTTCAAACGCCCCTTAACCTTATATACTGGATCATTACACATACAATATTGTCTTCCCGACCACTTAATATGCTGCTTATACCCAAGGGTGAGCCGAGTGGTATGGGGCTTCCACGCATATAGTATTGATCAGGGGATGTAATGGAACCGAAATTTCGATTTACATCTAGGGGCGGAGAAGATAGGAAGTATTTCTCGATCCCCTAGAAACATTACTTGGAGATCTAAGAAGATAAATATTTCCATATTTATATTTTCGACCATGAGATAGAACATAACGGATTCTGATTTTTGTTTCTCCTAAGCGATGGGACTTTCGAAGACTTTCCAGACCTTTCAGAAACCCCTGATGACCTAGAAATCTGACACATTGCACAATTATATTTTGAACTATGGAATGAAACGTAACTCAGCCACTTTTCGATTTCAACGACTATTTATGGACGCCATACGCTGTTAAAAATGTTATTGAAAACATTCTATTTTTATATGTTGTAATATTATGTTTTAAATGTATTAGTTTCCCTGATTTTAACGGGTTTAAATACTAATAATTAAATAAAATAAAATTCGAGAAAGTTATTCACATTTTTAAATTGAACGTTGCTTGCCCTTTAAAGTGCATGTATAAAAAAGTATTACAAATATTAAAAAAATAAATTGGCATCAAATTTGATTTCAATTAGCAGAAACAACAAGCACACAACTAAAATAGAAGGTCTTTATTTCACTTCCTATAAGACGTACAAAATTTAAAAAAGGCCAGAGCGCTTTCGAGCGTAAATACGCTCTTCGTTAGTGGCTACATGGAAATGGAAATGATCGTTCATATATAGACCGGAAAAGGTGATAAATTTGCATAAATACAATTATCAATAATCTTACGTTTATCTAAGGAGAATCTAAAAATACAAAACATTTTAAACAGATTCAAAATCGAGCATAAATCACGAAAAGTACAGTAAAAATTTTACAATTTTATTACAGAAATTTCATTTTTTTTTATATAAATAGGGGAGAAGCCAGGACCAATCCCCCAGAGGATGACGCCAAAGATAACTATGAAGAGACTTGAATTGCATGGAGTCGAGAATGAGTTGCCAATCATAACTTAAAATCTGAACGGGGTCAAAATTACAAATCGACTAGCGGTAAATATAAATAAAGAGGGACTCAAAAAGGAGAATATTACGAGGGTTATTACAACGCATAAGAAGGAAAGTTCTTTCGAAAATTGGCCGGAAATTTTCTTTAAAAACAAAATGAGCAAGGGCTGTAGAAAGTTTACCACCTTTGACATCCCTAGCATGTTCTGCCAAACGGATACCAATAGTACGTTTTGTACAGCCAATATAATGGACAACAGGGGAACCTCATACACCTCAGCAAAGCTTTTAAAGTCATCCTTAGCGCTCAGCTTAGCAGACCGAATCCGGTTAAATAAAGAAGAAACATTAGAGTGAGCAGGCCTGAAACCAAACTCAGAGCAGAACTGTTCTGCTCCGGGATTGGGCCTGATTGACCCCCTATTTAAAAAAAAAGTTTTGAATTTGATATTTCTGTAATAAAATTGTAAAACTTTTACTGTACTTTTAGTGATTTATGCTCGATTTTGAATCTGTTCAAAATGTTTTGTATTTTTGGATTCTTCTTAGATAAACTAAGTTCATTGATAATTGTATTTATGCAAATTTGTCACCTTTTCTGGTCTATATATGAACGATCATTCCTATTTCCATGTACCCACTGATGAAGAGTGTATTTACGCTCGAAACACTCTGGCTCTTTTTAAATTTGGTACGTCTTATAGGAAGTGAAATAAAGACCTTCTATTATAGTTGTGTGCTTGAAGTTTCTGCTAATTACAAATATGGTTTAACTATCAGAAGGATTTAAAAAGTAAATACATGATTAAATAATACCATATAAAAGTTGAAATGTCTGACAAAGTATTAATTTTCAGATTATTTCTAAGAGAAATTAAAGCGAAAAGCTGTGTATAGCAGGAGGATAATATAATGTTACGCCTATGCTTAGTGTGAAAATAACATTGTTACGAAAACTTGCAGATACGTAACTCTAAGAGGGAAGAGCTTTTTACGAGCCTCTTAAGAGCTATTATTCTTAATTCTAAGACATGCACAGCAAAGTTATAGAGATAGAAGTAGTACATTATATATGTCGGTCCAAGCTATTTGCTCAATCTGATCTTCTTTTCTCGACATTGTTTTTGAACGGTGTTTATTTTAAACACATACATTGAAATCTAAAATGTTAAGTATAATATGTATTATTTTCCCTACAATGCATTGTATATGTAAAGGGAATGCAGTATTACAAATTCGAATCTAAGACTTGAACGTATCTACAGCGTATAATAGTTATTTCATATTCAGCATCTCTGAAATGGAATCAACCATTCTTTCCAATGAGATCAATGTGTCTGTTTTTGCGAATAATATATTTTGAATAATTTGATAATATCGAAAAATTAATAGTAAATTTATTGAACTTCAAACGAACTTTCATGTTCGGGGCAAACATAACAAAATAGACATCACGTTTTTGGATATTTTGAACAGTAACGAAAATCAAAAAACCGTTATAAAAATATAACTTTATTTTATTTTTTTAGATAAGCTATTTCATTTCTAATTTTAAATTATAAAGGGAATAGTATTATTTAAAGAATGCAACCACCATTTAGGAGATATATTTCATTTTTTTGATCTGAAACAGAAAAAATCATAAGAAAAGTTAAATGTAATCATGATTATAAAATAAGTGAACACTTTTCAAATAGTTTTACCCATCATGAATAGCCACCATTGTTGAGGAGATAATAGAATCATTTTCTCATTTAATATGATTTTTGTTTCAACTCTTCACTTAATACCGTGAACAAATTGAGAAAATTAAGAAAAATGCAATACTTCTATCGATATGAGTCAGTAACAACATATATCGATATGTGTCAGCAACAACTTCTATCGATATGTATCAGCAGCATATTCATTTTCAATGAGATCGGACCAAAAATCTTTATTTTCTTAAATATTTTGAAATGAGAACAATTAATAATATGATAAGTATGGTTAAATCTATATAACAATTACTCTTTTAATGTGTAATTTTTATTTATAAGCGTATGACATAAGATAATATGGGTTGCTTTTAAAGTATTGCATGTTTTTGAACTGAAATTCAAAAATTATAGACAATAAGACATATTCACTCTAAGATATATTGACTTAAGAACTAATTCCCACTATCTATATATTATTTTATGATATAGAACTTTATAAAATGAAATTATTGATTATTGACAAGATATGTTAAAAAATTTACTTAAAAAAATTATATCTCTCACAAACCTGTTCTTTTGAAATATATTACATGAAATTAGATATGCTTGTTTTAATTGGTAATATCAAAATTCCTATTTTATTTTAGCGGTATCTAGTAATAAAAAATAAGGTATGTTGTTGTAATAAGGTATATATTGTAATTGAATATCTAAATATATCCATATATACTTTAAACTAATAATTTTGAAACTATTGCCCATATATGTTATTGTATACAAATATCATCATTTATTACAATTAAAGTAATCTATATTTTCGTTTATACACTAAATTAATTATTTCAATATATATATATATATATATATATATATATATATAAGATATAAAGTGGAAATTATTAAAGATATTGAAGTATTATAGCATTTATGCGCAAAGCAGCTACAAATACTATACACGATATAAATATAAAAAGTATAAATAGCATGTAAAAAATTTGGAAGAAAGAAGAAGGAAGGCTTAACGAGAATCTCACTTAATGGCGGTGAGGGATGTGACCTTACACCCCAGTTGTCAACAAGCATGCCATAATTGCCGCGGCATTGCCCTCCTGGACGCCAGCCCTGGCTGAAGCCAACCTCCGAAGGGACAATAAAAACCATCACAAGACTGTTGAAAAAGAAAAGTCCAATGATAAGGTGCAGTCCTTTACTGGATGGCATACCAGTCCTTCAGACTACTATGACCTTTATATATCTGCGTGTTATCGCTCTGCGGTCCTGTTATTCATAGTATGCGAACCTTCATCAACCAAATTGGGATAAAATGGATTTTAACTTTGAACAGTATTTATTATTATTACCATAGAAATTATTAATATAATGTTGCATAAAAGGAATGGGGTATTGCGGTAGATATGCTTGTTGTAGAAATGCCCTATTAAAACCAATACGGATGTCGTCACTGTAGATAATTCTCTGTATTCTAGACAATCCCCCAGGAATACATTCCTAAAGATATTCAAGTGAAGATTGGAATTCCAATTTATCAGACCGGTGATAGGTATATTAAAGCTTTTTCTTTTATCATAGATAGTAACATTTACAGGTATTTTTCTGAAATCGATGCTTAAATCTAAAAATTCCACTACATTGTTAAGTGTAGTTGGATTTTCTTTTAAGTTTGGTGGGTAAAAATCAAAATTCATTCTATATTTCTCCTCTTCATATCCAACTATCAAATCATCCACATAACGTAGGTATATGATTTGATTATTAAGATGTGATTGGCTTTCATAATAGTTGAGGTACAAATCTACAAGTATAGATGAGCTCCCATGGGGATACCTTTAATTTGCTGATAGAAAGAACGTACATTAAAAAGGTAGTTTTCTTTTATGACAATATTTATCAAAGACATGTATTTAATGAATTATATAATCTTCTTCATGTCATATCCTTCATATAAAAGGTTCAGAATGTGAGATAGGTCTTCAAGATCATTATTGCTGAAGAGTTCCTGAAAATCATAGGTTTTAAAGTTTAATTGATTTTTTTTTATATTTTAAAGACTTTATAACTTCTTGACTGTTCTTGATGATGTAACTACATTTATTATTAATTTGATGCAACAGAGGTTTTAAAAGTTTGCGTAGAATTGAATTAGCTTTGGTAAGATAAGTATTATAACCGACTATAACAGGTATGAAACTAGTAGGACACTTATGCACTTTAGGAATATTTATTAAGTATGGGTACTTAATTCTGCTAGTGTATTTAATACCCGTTTTTTGATATAATGCTTTGATCCTGTTATTAATTTCTTGATGGGGTATATTAACTTTCCGATATAACATTACATTTTCATATTTTTCTTTTAAGGTTTGAATATAATAGTATTTGCAGGTAAATGCATTATTGCTTGACACTTTATCAGTGTATGTAATGATAAACTTATCTTGAATGGTCTTGAGATAATTGATGTTCAATTTGCAATTTTCATGCTGTTGATAGAACTGTTGATAATAGAACTTAAAATCGTTGCATGTCCTGTATCGCCATTGATTGAAGGTGAAATCAGGTATACTGAAACGTATAGACATATCATAAATAAATTTATCAATATCTTGCTGAAAGTTTTCATATTTATTTCCTTTGTGAGGATTGCGATATTTTGTACCAAGTTGAAAGGCTCGTATTAAATTTTAATCTTCCAGGACAGCACTATCACCAGTGACAACATGTCCTACTAGTGGATCTGAATATGGATTAATTTCACAATTACATTCTTCTATATTTTCTGTTTGTAGATTTTGACTTAAGAAGTTATAGTTAAAAATTCTTCTTCCTAATGGAATTTCATATCTGTTGTTTGTCTTGATTTTTAAGATAAGTATATGAAGATGATGGTGATGTTCTTTCAAAATTCTTCTAAAAGGAATATGATTGAAAGTTTTGTTTTGAAACAGGATATTAAGATATGGAGTGTATTTATTTGATCCACTTCTTCATTCTTTAAATTAATATTTAGATATTTTGATCGTTTTTTTAACCAAACGCTTAGGGTGGCTAAATTAAGTTTTTGGAATATAGTTGATTCTTTAGTTTGCCAAATGTTAATTTGTTTGGCCCGAATTGTCCAAAGGGTTTGCATAATTTTTTTACGCATACACAGAACGTAAATACGTATGATATCAGCTTTGTGTGTATCAAATCTATAAACATCCTGTAAAAATCGTTTAAAAGATTCAATGCTACTATTTATATTTTGTTTCTTCTTTTTGTATTGCGGAACCATCTTTTACGTCCTGTTTCATTTCTGAAGTTTATACTAAAATTTCGGGACGAAAAAAAATAATCGCTGTTATAGAGTTTGCTGAACATAACATAATTTAGTCCGTAGGGGTATACGGTGCTACGTTGGAGAATATGCACGTTCTCCCACCAAAAGCGACTTTCTTGTTTGATCACGAAGTCCAATATTCAAACCGTGATATTATTGAATGAATGATCTTGAAAGTGTGAGTAAATTAATTGGCATTCTTGATTATTGCTTGAATTTTTCTTGATAAGATTTCTATGTAAGTTGATACGTATATTGAGAGGGTTTTTGATTTGACCGATGTAGGATAGAACACAAGTGTTGCATTTGATAAGATATATGCATTGATATGCCTTACACAAAAGGTGAAATTTACATGATTTGCTTATAATAAGAGGATCTGCACAAGGGCAGAGCTTGCATGTTTTTGATTTACAAGTTTGAAATTTGAAGTTCGTCATAAAACGAAAATTATGCCTGTATAAGTTTTCAGATGTAGTAGAGCGGATTGTTTGCCGTCGATTGCTGTTCTGAGGGTTATTCACAATTTGCAATTTTTTGTTGTATATCACTGTGTTCTATAGGTTTAAAATACTTTCTGATAGTATGAATAGCTTTCTGATAATATAAATTCAAGCAATAATAAAGTATGCCATTTACTTTACTCACACTTTGAAGATCATTCATTCAATAATATCACGGTTTCTATATTGGAATTCGTGATTAAACAAGAAAATCGCATTTGGTGGGAGAACGTGCTTATTCTCCAACGTAACACCGTACACCCCTACGGACTAAATTCTGTTATGTTCAACAAACTTTATAACAACGATTATTATTTTTCGTCCCAAAATTTTAGTATAAACTTCAGAAATGAAACAGGACGTAAAAGATGGTTCCGCAATACACCAAAGAAAAAAACAAAATATAAATACTAGAATTGAATCCTTTAAACGTTTTTTACAGGAAGTTTATAGATTTGATTCACACAAAGCTGATATCATACGTATTTACGTTCTGTGTATGCGTAAAAAAATTATGCAAACCCTTTGGACAATTTGGTCCAAACAAATTAACATTTGGCAAACTAAAGAATCAACTATATTCCAAAAACTTAATTTAGCCACCCTAAGTGATTGGTTAAAAAACGATCAAAATATCTAAATCTTAATTTGAAGAATGATGAAGTGGATCAAAATAAATACACTGCATCTCTTAATATCCTGTTTCAAAACAAAACTTTCAATCATATTCCTTTTAGAAGAATTTTGAAAGAACATCACCATCATCTTCTTATACTTGAATGAAGTGGATCAAAATAAATACACTGCATATCTTAATATCCTGTTTCAAAACAAAACTTTCAATCATATTCCTTTTAGAAGAATTTTTAAAGAACATCACCATCATCTTCCTATACTTAACTTAAAAATCAAGACAACCTACAGATATGAAATTCCATTGGGAAGAAGAATTTTTAACTATAACTCCTTAAGTCAAAATCTACAAACTGAAAATATTGAAGAATGCAATTGTGAAATTAATCCATATTCAGATCCACTAGTAGGACATGTTGTCACTGATGATAGTGCGGTCCTGGAAGATAAAAATTTAATACGAGCCTTTCAACTTGGTACAAAATACCGTAATCCTCACAAAGGACATAAATATGAAACCATTCAGCAAGATATTGATAAATTTATTTATGATATGTCTATACGTTTCAGTATACCTGATTTCACCTTCAATCAATGGCGATACAGGACATCCAACGACTTCAAGCTATATTATCAACAGTTCTATCAACAGCATGAAAATTGCAAATTGAACATCAATTATCTCAAGATTCAAGATAAGTTTATCATTACATACACTGATAAAGTGTCAAGCAATCATGCATTTACCTGCAAATACTATTATATTCAAACCTTAAAAGAAAAATATGAAAATGTAATGCTATATCGGAAAGTTAATATACCATATCAAGAAATTAATAGTATTATTAAAGCATTATATCAAAAAACAGGTATTAAATACACTAGCAGAATTAAGTACCCATACTTAATAAATATTCCAAAATTGCGTAAGTGTCCTACTAGACCTGTTACAGTCGGTTATAATACTTATCTTACCAAAGCTAATTCAATTCTACTCAAACTTTTAAAATCTCTGTTGCATCAAATTATTAATAAAGGTAGTTACATCATCAAGAACAGTCAAGAAGTTATAAAGTCTTTAAAATATCAAAAAAATCAATTATACTTCAAAACCTATGATTTTCAGGAACTCTTCGACAACATTGATCTTGAAGACCTATCTCATATCCTAAACCTTTTATATGAAGAATATGACTTGAAGAAAATTATAGAATTCATTAAACACAAGTCTTTGATAAATATTGTCATAAAAGAAAACTACCTTTTTAATGGAATTTCTTTCTATCAGCAAATTAAAGGCACTCCAATGGGAGGGGGGTGCTCATCTATACTTGCAGATTTGTACCTCAACTATTATGAAAGCCAATCATATATTAATAATGAAATCATATACCTACGTTATGTGGATAATTTGATAGTTCGATATGAAGATGAGAATCATAGAATGAATTTTGATTTCTACCCACCAAACTTAATCTTAAAAGAAAATCCAACTACACTTAACAATGTAGTGGAATTTTTAGATTTAAGCATCGATTTCAGAAAAATACCTGTAAATTTTACTATCTATGATAAAAGAAAAAGTATTAATATACCTATCACCGGTCTGATAAATTGGAATTTTAATCTTCGCTTGAATATCTTTAGGAATGTATTCTTGGGGGGATTGACTAGAATACAGAGAATTATCAACAGTGACGACATCCGTATTGATTTTGATAGGGCATTTCTACAACAAGCATATCTACAGCAATACCCCATTCCTTTTATGCAACATTATATTAATAATTTCTATGGTAATAATAATAAATATAGTTCAGAGTTAAAATCCATTTTATCTCAATTTGCTCGATGAAGGTTCGCATAGCATGAATAACAGGACCGCAGAACGATAACACGCAGATATATAAAGGTCATAGTAGTCTGAAGGACTGGTATGCCATCCAGTAAAGGATTGCACCTTATCATTGGACTTTTCTTTTTCAACTGTCTTTTGATGATTGTTATAGTCACTTCGGAGGTTGGCTTCAGCCAGGGCTCTGGTTCAGGAGTGCAATGCCGCGGCAATTATGACATGCATGTTGTCAACTGGGGTGTAAGATCACAACCCCTTACTGCCATTAAGTAAGCTTCTCGCTAAGCTTTCCTTCTTCTTTTTTCCAAATTTTTTACATGCTATTTATACTTTTTAAATTTATTAATATATATATATATATATATATATATATATATATATATATATATATATATATATATATATATATATATATATAAATGAGAAAAGTTCTACAAAAGAAATCTCAAAAAGGGGTGGAGAAAAGCCAACAGAGAAATTTGTATAGGCCTAGGGGGGGGTGACCCCTAGTTCCCCGGTTAAAAGTCGACTTTCACTCCTTAGGAAACACTCCCGGAGCCGAAAAATACCTGGGGCCAATCTCCGTACAAACGTCAAAGCAAAAGACGCACATAGCAGTCCGAATCAGTCCGAATTACTGTCTCTTCGGGTTACCTCTCGGACTTCAGTCGTGTTGGCTGTGTCGTATCGCATGTATGTTCGATTCGACAGTTTGTGAAACGCGGCTAGGAAATCTCTCCTTTTCAACGCCTGCATTGTGTTAAGCCTTGTCCAGATTCATTTACGTGTGAAAGTCTAGTTTTGTTCGAGAATGTGGATTTAATGTCTCTGCTGTTTTTTTTTTTGCGCGGCGCCTCGCTCGTCTGTGAGAAGTTTCGAAAAGCGAACTTCTCTCTGCTCGGCAGCCAATGGGAGAGCTTCTTGGCTGTTGTCGGGCGCTTGCGGCCTTCTGCGGGGGCTTTTTGGAGTGTTAACTTTGAAGAGTTCGGATGTAAGTTTGCGGAGGAGAAAAGGAACAAAGAGAGTAGGGCCGGTGGCCCCATACTGCTGAGGATTATTGATTTTTCCAAAATCTAATCCGGGAAGATGCCCGAGGAAGAATTATACCGGGATCTGCTTTTATTCCAAATTTAATGCTTTATTTTTCTATTTTAGGTTGTGATTTTGACCGTTATCCGACGAATCCGGGCGTGGTCCCTTGTTCGATTGAACATTGAGTTCTGATGTCGTTATACTTCATTGCGGATATATTTTGCGGAACTTTTCTTCGGCAATGCTTATAAGGTTAAGATCGGATGCTCTGGAAATTATACGGATTTGTTTATTACAGAACTGTGAGGTAAAATTATTACCAATTTAACTCTAAGAACAGTGGACTTTTAAATTATCATTCCAAACACTGGTATGAATTTAAGGCTTATAAAACTAACGTATCTTATTTGGAATTCTTATTGAAAGTATATTGATAATTGACCTAAGAAAATTAATTGATGAATCTTAAGAGTATTATTGTGATAATGTAAACTGAATGGTTAAATTACTTCATATATTGTTCATTAATGATAAAGAGATTGAATTAATCACTGAAGTATTAATGTGGAATGATTATTGAATATTACAATTGTTGGAATATATATATATCAATTTTAAATGGCTTGCATATGAATAAATATGAATATTTAGTTTAATGAGTTAAATTATTTGGACACCCTGAATTTGTGTTTTATTCTTCTACCCATCTGTGGACTGTTGTCTCCAGACCGTAAGTACTCCTGGGTTATGGTTATAGTTATAGTTATCGTTATAGTTATATATGTGTATTATGTGTGCTTATGATTTGACGCAATGTACTATTTGTCTATCTTCGATCTTCTGTGCATATCGGACGAGCGATCGGTTTCGGTTTCACTTTCGTTCGACTCCCCGCCGATTTGACTCCGGAGCTGATCCTCCGCCGATGTGACATTGGTGTCACGATTTGTGCGCCGATCTGACTGTGTCATCGTGACAGGTTCCGATCTGACAGTGGTGCCGTTCTGACTTACGGAGTGGTAGAAAATAAATTAATTGCTCTATTTAAGAAAAAAAAAAGAAAGTAAAACTTTGGCTTTTTGCTTTTTCAGGGTGTAAGTTATAATTTTGTGCATATTGAGAAAAAAAAAAAAAGAGGAAAAAGTGGTATATTTGAAATATATATGAGTATTTATTGTGCAAAAGTATTTAAATGTGTTGATTTTGAGAGCAAAGTAAGTGGGTTCTATTTGTATATTTGATGCATAAAAATGAGAATTTATGACCAATACATGAAATTGAAAAGTAATAAGTCTGACATATATATATATATATATATATTGACATATGATTTTGTGTTTGATATTTTGGGGGAAATATGAGTGATTTTCATAAAAACAATAACAAACTCAATATTTGATAGTATTTCATATACATTTTAAAAACACACAACCACAAATATTAATTGCACTGATTGTTGCATTTCAAAAAAAAAAAGAAAGACATTTGCAAATTCTGTGAATTATTTTTCGAAAAAAATTTAAACATGCCTCGTAACAAAACTGTTCGTGTTAGTAGAAGCACTGATTCCTCATCGCAGACTGGAGCTAATGCACGTGTGCCTTCACGCTCTCCTCCCCGACTCTCTCCAAATTCTGGAAGATCTGTGTCGGTTAGTGCAAGTTCAAGAAAAACAAAAACAAACTCAGTCTCCTCACAATTTATAAACACAATCCCTGATTTTTCTGGTTCTCCAAATGAATCATTTGTGGACTTTCTCGACAAATTTGACTTGGTGGCAAAACATGCCGAGTGGTCGAACATAGATAAAATTTTCATATTGAAACTGAAATTAAAGAATCAGGCTGAAAGATTAATTAAGGGAATCCCTCGCCTTAATCACAGTGAAAATTTTAATGAACTCATTCTTCCTCTGAAGGAGCAATTTGAAACAAAAGAAGATATTGCCAAAAAAGTAGAGAATTTAGTAAATTTGAAACAATGACATAATGAAACAATTAGGCAGTTTGCCTTGAGAATTGAAGCGGACTCTTTTCGGGCGTTCCCAGAAGAGTTATGCAACTCTGGCGAAAATTCGCTGAGAACTGCAATTCTGAAAAATTCCTTCAAGGATTAAAGATGACTATTCGAAAAGCTGTATGTGCGGCGAATCCACAAACATTCGAAGCTGCAAAACAGGTCGCTATATTGCAGGAAGAGATTCTGAACGAAAGCTCGGACTGTGTAGATGAAGAAGTTACTCTTACCGTGTCGAAGAGAAGAAAACATGAAGAAGAACTGGAAAATTTAAAAGCTAAATTAAAAGAAAAGAAAACAAAATATGAAGCTTTGAAAAAGAGGTTTGAAGAAAATGCTGCGGAAAGAAAAGAAAGAATTTCATTTTTAAGGGAAGAAATTGACAGAAGCAACAGAAGCTTTGAGGACAGTTTGAATACGCCCTCTACAAGTAAATATAACGAAGAAGAATTCTCGGAAGAAAAGTTTGAGAATATTGTTCCAAAAAAGAAATCCAGACCTTCAGCTCCTTTTCAAACTTCAACTCCATACAAAAGCATAGGAAACAGAAGTCTAGTAAATCAAAGAGGAACTCCAGCTGCCTCGAGAAGAAACGAGTGGAGAAAAGGGAATACTTAACAAAATTACAAATCCAAAAGAAGTTTCCGATATTTTAGAAGACCATTTGAAAACACATATAGAGGAAATCAAAATAATTATAGAAGAAACTATTCAAACCAATTTCAAAATCGTTATGATAATTATAAATTTGCAACTTTCAATCAAAATAACAGAAATAATTATGGAAGAGGAAATTATCCAAATTTTGGTAATAGAAGATATTTCAATAGACAAAATTACAACAATCAGACTTCCTTCCAATATAATCCTAGTAGACCGAACTTTGAAACTAATTCGATGGTTGACTTTGATGCTCCTTGTATCAATGCTTTTCCGATTATAGCAGTGTTTGTTGGTAATACAAAATTGAATGCTTTGATTGATTCGGGAAGTTCTATTAACATAATTTACGAAAGCTCTCTTCAAAATATTCTTCCAGAAAATTATCGAATGAAACATACCTCTACAATTTTGAGGGGAATCTCCAATCAAAATATTTTGGTAGAAAGAAAAGTTTCCTTTCCCATTGCAATTGCTAACGAAAGAAGTGAAATCGAGTGTTGTGTCCTGGATATTCCTGCTCCCAAAAACTACAATATGATTTTAGGAAGTGTTTTCTTAAACAAAAAGGAAGTGACAATAAGTTACAAATACAAACGAGTCAATTTTAAATATTGTAGTGTTCCATTTGTGGAAATGAGTACATCACAAACGACTGCAGTGGTATCAGAAGAAATGAAAGAATGCAACACGATTAGTCACTTACAGTTTGATACAAATTATGACATACAGTATTTAAAGGACACTGACTATAGAAACAGTGATAACAGTTTTTGTGAAAATTTCAGAAATGATTATTTAAATGTACAAAATGAATTCCATGACGTTGATTTTAGAGATCTGTGTATAAATGAAAATAGTGAGTTCAACAGTAGAAATCCTATAATGCAAAGTGTAGTAAATGACTATAAGCAAACCAACAAGACCTTAACCGTTTCAAATATCTGTGATAATGATGTCAGTGAAATTACAAGTTCAGATTGTGATATGAATCCCTTAAATACAAGTTCTTTTTGCCAAGAGAAGAGAAAAATACAGCCAAAAGAGAATTTAAATTTTGCTAAAGCATACCAGAAATGCATTTTGAAACCCATGGAAGAGTCATTCATTAAAATCAAAATTGATTCAAAATTTGAAAAAAATTCTACAATTTTATTAGAACCTAGAGATGTCAGTGAATGTTCCACTGAACAAAATTATTTTTTAGCAAGAGCTGTATATAAGGTGACAAAAGATGATTTTCTATTTGCTCGAGTAGCAAATCCTTCAAAAGAACAAATAAATATTAACAATGGAATGAAATTGGGTATAATTAGTCATGTGCAAGAGACAAATTTATCTGAAGTAAATAGTGTTGATGAACAACATAAAGAAAACAACGAGATATTTGAAGTATGGGGTGGTGACTTTGATTTAAAACATATAAATGGCATGCAGAAAAAATTGTTACAAAATTTGTTAAAGAAATACAGAAATGTCTTTGCCAAGTCTGTTAATGAGATAACAGGCTGCGACACCATTTTGCATAAAATTAATTTAAATTCAAATATTCCAATTAGACAGAAACCTTACCGTGGCCTCATCACCTGCAGAAAGAGTTATCAAAACAAACCAATGAACTCTTGAACGCCAAGATTATTCAACCCAGCACCTCTCCTTATAACACACCTGTGTTATTTGTTAAAAAACCTGATGGTTCATATAGGCTGGTGGCTGATTATCGAAAATTAAACAATCTGACAATTAGCGAAGTTTGTCCTATACCTAACATAGCAGAACTGATAGACAAACTTTCTGGTGCTATATATTTTAGCACACTTGATTTGACCTCTGGATTTTACCAACTATGCCTTCATCCAGATGATTATGAAAATACAGCTTTTTCCACACCCGATGGTCACTGGGAGTGGCTTAGAACTCCTTTTGGGCTGAAAAACGCACCTGCATCATTTTAGAGACTCATGTCGCTTGTTTTGGCTGGAATCTCAGGAATATATATCGATGACATAATAGTCGCTTCTCGCTCTTTTGAAGAACACTTAAAGAAGTTGGAAGAAATTTTCATAAGATTAGGAAAACATGGTTTGAAATTGAAACCTTCCAAGTGTCATTTTTTTAGGAAAACCATTAAGTACCTTGGTTTCCTTGTGTCTGAAGGAAAAGTGCAACCTGACCCTCACAATGTTGAAGTAGTTGAAAATTTTAAAATTCCAAAATCAGTCAAAAATGTGAGGCAGTTCCTTGGTCTCACAGGGTTTTACAGGAAATTTATCAAAAATTATGCAGAACTATCATTACCTTTAACCAAAATTCTAAAAACAAAAAACAAGGACAACAAAAAGAAATTTGTTTGGTCAGATGAGGCTCAGAAATCCTTTGATATTCTTAAGAAAAAACTCTTATCTAAACCAATATTGAATCTCCCTGATTTTAATAAACCATTTGTGCTACACACTGATGCTTCGAATCAGTCCTTGGGTGGTTTTCTTTCCCAAGCTGATGAAAATGGAGATTATCACCCTATTTCTTATGCGAGTCGAAAGTTAAATGATGCTGAACAAAAGTACAGTGTGGTGGAAAGAGAAGCACTTGCTGTTGTATGGGCTACCAATTACTATAAACATTACCTGATTGGAAAACACTTTATTATTTTTTGTGACCAAAGTTCCCTTTCCTTCATATTTAAATTGAAAGACCCTACTTCCAGACTTACAAGGTGGATTGCTTCATTAACACAATTTGATTATGAAATCATACATAAACCAGGAAAGGCAAATGTAGTAGCCGACTACTTGTCAAGGAATGTCAACGATAGTGCAAACCCAGTGGATGTTGTTCCTAACAACAGATTTGTGTCTAAATACAAAGTTATCAATAATGCAAAGAAACAAAATTCTTCTAATTTAGTATCAAAAATTCCTAGTGTCAACAATAACAATATTCATGAGAATTTGAGTGAAAGTGTCTTTGGAAATTTAAGTGAAAATCAAACTAATGAAATTTGTGTTGTGGATAACAATTTAAGTGATCAACAAGATATTCAAAATGACAACAAAATGCCAATTAAAGAGTTTGAACAAATTTCTGCACATCCTACTTTACTTGTAAGAATAAAAAATGCTCAGAAATCTGACTCCAGATGTAACAAGATCATAGATTGCTTAGAAGAGAATATTATGCCATATCCTCAGAGTCTAGTATTTTTTAGGAAAGATGATACTTTATGGTGCACCCACAAGAACCCGAAGTTGAGACACCAATACCAAGAGAGAATTGTTGTTCCTCAGGAACTTGTGTCAGAAATACTTTGGTTGCATCATGATTGTCCCACTTATGCTCACTGCGAATTTAGAAGGACTTTAGCTTCTATTAGTCGTAAATACTATTGGACAGGGATGTACTCCCAAACAAGTAATTATGTGTCGTCGTGTGAAATCTGTGTCATAAATAGAGGTTATAAAAACAATAAAGCTCCAATCCAGAGATTTTCGAAATCAAGTTATCCATTTCAACGGGTCGCAATGGACTGTGTTGGACCCTTGCCTACCTCATACTCGGGAAAAAAATACATCTTGGTGATCACCGATTACTTCACTCGATGGCCTGAAGCGTACCCACTCGCTTCTATAAAAACTGATGACATTTTGCAGTGCCTAGAACATTTTATAGCACAGCACGGTATACCTCAATTTATGGTCACAGATTGTGGTTCGAATTTTTTATCAAGATCTGCAAAAAGTTTTTATGAGAAATTAGGTATTAGTAAATCTACTACAAGTCCATATCATCCTAGCTCAGATGGTTGTGTCGAGCGTCTAAATGGAACTCTCCTCAGGTCATTAAAAACATTGCTTATGATGATAAAAATAATTGGGACAGATTAATTCATTTTGCACTTTTGGCTCATCGAAATGCAATTCATGCCTCCACAGGTGAATCTCCTGCATACTTAGTCTATGGAAGAGACTTGACTGTTCCCAATACACTCTTTTCCGGTTTTAAAATCCCTACATACGACTCTACATATGAATACGGTGAAGATCTACAATTTCAATTGAAAAAAATGTATGACTTGGTTAAGACAAATCTAGAAAAGGCTGAAAACTCACAAATATCACAGCAGCATAAGAAAGCTAAGCAACCTGAAATCAAAATTGGTGATTTGGTTTACTTGTATACACCTCATTTGCCCCAGGGACAGTCGAAGAAATTAAGCTCTTTTAATAAAGGACCCTTTCGTGTGATTAAGAAAACATCACCAGTGAATTTCTCGTACAACACATAATGAATCCGAAGAACGAACAATTGGTCCATGTGAATAGACTTACTTTATTACCTCCTAGAAGGAAGGAACTTCAAAAATTTACTCAACAAAAAAAGGCTGGAAGTGAAAATGTAAATCCAAAACAAAATAATCCTTCATCCAATATTCAATCTACAAAAGATACAGTGATCCTGAAACCATGTTTATCTAATCCAGCTAACAAACAAAAAACAAAAGAATCTGTAAAAAGAGTTAGATTTAAACTTCCTGCTCCTGTGAATCCTTCTGTTCCTGGAAAACAATCAAATTTTCATGCTGATACAAACCGACAAATTTTTACAAGATTGAATTCAAATCCTAACATTAGAAAAAGCAGAGTTATTTACAATAACAGTTACTCACCACAACAAAAACAAAAGGTTTTCAATGCAAACAGAAGTACAAAAACACCATACAATTTGAGAGCACATAAAAATAGATTTTATTAAATAAGTTTCACATTTTTCAAAAAAAAAAAAAAAAAAATTCTCAATTGTAAAAGAAATTTTTGTTCAGATACATTTTATTTATTTGATGATTGTTTATTATGTTACTTTCCAACCATTATCTTTTAAAATTAATAATCAAATTTTTGAAAAAAACAAAGTGTCTTGATAATTCAGTAAAATATTGTTACACATATTTAATTAAAATGTTGAAATATTTGATGTGTTGTTGTGAAACTTAACTTGGTGGTGTAAAACTAAAATTTATAACTGATTTAAATGATTTTCATAAATGTTTTGAGCAACTCTCATCTCGAACTCTTTGAACTTTAAATTTTTTCTGAGAGAATTTGCTCTGCCTGTTGGTGTTTGGCTGATTTGTTTAAAAATGATATTTTGAGAATTTATTCTGATGTTGTGATGCTTTTCACAAAATTTTGTCATGTTAAACAAATGAAATTAAGTTAAATGGAAGAATGAATTGTTGTTAATTACAAAAATAATTTAAAAAATTTATTGTTTGAAAATAATTTTATTGAAAGTTTAAATGTTTGAGTTGTGAATAACTGTGAGTTCAGTAAATTAATGGATAATAAGAGAATATGACATTTGAAAAAAATATAGATATAGTATAATTTCTTTGACAAACAGAATTTGATTTTGAGACTGAGAGAGATGAATTGATTTTGGCCTGAAATATTTGAAATTGATGAAATTGATTTTCTTTGAGTTCCAGTATACATATATTTTTTTTCCCTTGCCTGATGTTTTCTGCCACACAATTTCAGTTAGTCATCATTGGAGTGGAACCCTTGCTGCAACAACCCTTTTTGGAAAACTTCAGGTGTACACAAACAGATACACATATCACGAGCCTGGAAGAAGATGCACGCTGGCAAATTAATTGTCCGACCCTTGCGGTGGTGATTGGAATCGGAGATGACGACTGCTTTCTACTCCCACTAGATGCGGATCGGAAGCCTGACCAGTGGGAAACTGAAGTTGATGAAGGAAAGATGGAAGTCGCCGTGGGCAGCTCACTGCTGTGAGTCTGTTCAAAATTTTTGACATTGAAGATACTGAATTGAGGGGCGCGATCTCTGTGACTGATTTCTGCTGCGTGGATCCTGCGCGCGGGTAATTTTTTTTTGGTTTATACACTCCCTTTTGTTCTGGCAACCCGACTACTGTCCCGCCAGAGGTGTGTTTTTGGATAGGCCATCTTCACATGCATTACATAACTGACGGAATTTCTTTGAAGTCAAATTTTTTTCTCTCGTTCTCTCTCTCAGTGCTCATTGTTTGTTGGTGGTATTTAAAATGTGATCACATACATTTAGTTTGGAAAACATACATTTATTTTGGAAAACATATTTTATTTTGGAAAACATACTTTTGTTTTGAAAAACATACATTTAATTTGAGAAACTTACATTTAATTTGAAAAATACATGTATTTTGGAAGATGTACATTGATTTTGAAAATTGTTTTGAGAACATATAATTATTTCGAGAATTTAATAAGTTAAGAATCGAAGTTAAATTCATGTTGAAACTATGCATAGTAATAATTATAATGATAATAATAATGAAAATATTAAAAGTTGAAATTAATGATAATAGAATTATTAAAAATGGAAATGTTTGAAAGTTAAATGTTGAAGAACTTTAAAGTGAATTTAAAGTGAGAAAAGTTGAATGAGTAAAGAGAACTCATTTGTTTGTTTGTTTCATGAAATATATTTAATCTCTCATTGTGTTGTTATAAATTAATGTTTATTTTATTGTGGTCACTTATTGTATTGAAAGTGACAATATTATATTTGACATAATTGTTTTCATCTTGCATCATATTATTAGTACATATATTCGTATCATTTGTTTTCTGAAATTTAAGAATTTCGGAAATTGAAATTTTGCTGTCAGGCAAAAGTGCCCTGACGTTTTATGTATCCGTGTATTTATGTGTATTTAAGTGTATTTAATATATGTTTATATTTTGTAAAGGTTCCTTTTTGCTGTTGGGACATCTTTGTTGTCAACGTTTGGCCCTTTTTGGTTTTTGCCCTGGAAGTGATGGGTGTACTGCCTGTGCATCCGGATCTTCAGGTGGGATGTGTGTGGACGCATACATTTCCCTTCTTCAAAATTTCTGCTAAATTGCTGACTCAGTAGAAATTGTTCTCTGAGTTGGTGTTACACTTAAAGGTTCCTAGTATACCTTTGTAATTGTTAAAGTTGTGTATGTGTGTGAGATAAAAAATACTGGTTCGAAATTTTTCCTCCCAGGGGGGGGAAATGTCATATCGCATGTATGTTCGATTCGATAGTTTGTGAATCGCGGCTTGGAAATCTCTCCTTTTCAACGCCTGCATTGTGTTAAGCCTTGTCCAGATTCATTTACGTGTGAAAGTCTAGTTTTGTTTGAGAATGTGGATTTAATGTCTCTGCTGTTTTTTTTTGCGCGGCGCCTCGCTCGTCTGTGAGAAGTTTCGAAAAGCGAACTTCTCTCTGCTCGGCAGCCAATGGGAGAGCTTCTTGGCTGTTGTCGGGCGCTTGCAGCCTTCTGCGGGGGCTTTTTGGAGTGTTAACTTTGAAGAGTTCGGATGTAAGTTTGCGGAGGAGAAAAGGAACAAAGAGAGTAGGGCCGGTGGCCCCATACTGCTGAGGATTATTGATTTTTCCAAAATCTAATCCGGGAAGATGCCCGAGGAAGAATTATACCGGGATCTGCTTTTATTCCAAATTTAATGCTTTATATTTCTATTTTAGGTTGTGATTTTGACCGTTATCCGACGAATCCGGGAGTGGTCCCTTGTTCGATTGAACATTGAGTTCTGATGTCGTTATACTTCATTGCGGATATATTTTGCGGAACTTTCCTTCGGCAATGCTTATAAGGTTAAGATCGGATGCTCTGGAAATTATACGGATTTGTTTATTACAGAACTGTGAGGTAAAATTATTACCAATTTAACTCTAAGAACAGTGGACTTTTAAATTATCATTCCAAACACTGGTATAAATTTAAGGCTTATAAAACTAACGTATCTTATTTGGAATTCTTATTGAAAGTATATTGATAATTGACCTAAGAAAATTAATTGATGAATCTTAAGAGTATTATTGTGATAATGTAAACTGAATGGTTAAATTACTTCATATATTGTTCATTAATGATAAAGAGATTGAATTAATCACTGAAGTATTAATGTGGAATGATTATTGAATATTACAATTGTTGGAATATATATATATCAATTTTAAATGGCTTGCATATGAATAAATATGAATATTTAGTTTAATGAGTTAAATTATTTGGACACCCTGAATTTGTCTTTTATTCTTCTACCCATCTGTGGACTGTTGTCTCCAGACCGTAAGTACTCCTGGGTTATGGTTATAGTTATAGTTATCGTTATAGTTATATATGTGTATTATGTGTGCTTATGATTTGACGCAATGTACTATTTGTTTATCTTCGATCTTCTGTGCATATCGGACGTGCGATCGGTTTCGGTTTCACTTTCGTTCGACTCCCCGCCGATTTGACTCCGGAGCTGATCCACCGCCGATGTGACATTGGTGTCACGATTTGTGCGCCGATCTGACTGTGTCATCGTGACAGGTTGCGATCTGACAGCTGGGGTCTTCCGTATGAAGTTTTTGCTCGGGTCCTACTGCTGTGGTCTGAACGGGGATTAGAGATCTGACTATTATTCTGTATTTGCATGTTTCTCGTCTTGGGACTTTGTTTATATTTGGCTCCCCCCCCCCTTTTTATGGTATGGCGATATCTACTTTAAGGTAAATTTTTATGTGTTATTGCTATTCATTTTTATATATTAACGATATTTTTAAATGATTATTATAAAATATCACCCAAAAAAATTCTAAAACTTGGGAAAAGTTTATCATCACGGTGTCGGTATGAACGGCAATGGTAAAAGATATAGCTATTCGGATCTGTTCTTATGTGCATCAACATTATGAATATGATTATTTTCTGGATGAATGATAGTGCTATACTATTTATGTTTGATTTTACATCAACCATTTCTAATGAATCACTCTATATATTACTTTACTCACTCTACAATACGAGTATAAATTATTGACATTTATGATATGATTACAACTTTTGAATATAACGACTGGCAACAATGTATGTTTCATATATTTGCCCGGTGGCACAGTGATTACGGGTAACTGTGTGATCGAAATCAAGCTACCCTTCATGAGCACTATCTTGCACTATTTTAAGCCTAGCCGTCATATACCTGATGATAACATAAATAACGTACTGGATACATTACCTTGTTTACAAGATAATCAAGCAGACAGGAATGATCAGTATGACTACACTACTTTGCAATATCCATACAAATATAAATATAAGGGTATGGACTCCTTTAAATTCAGAAAATGTGGATCATGTAGATGCAAACTTTGTCCAGTCGCTAAAAGTGAACAAATCTCTGTTATCAATAATAATTATCGTATTTTTTGTAAATCTTATAATTGTATTTAATCTATAACCTGTGGTATATGTCAACAAAAATATATAGGACAGACTAAAAATGCACTTAATTTACGCATTAACCTACACAGGAATCAAATCAAACAATACAGCAGTAAAGCAGTACAAACTACAACTTTAGAATTGTGTCATTTTAGTCAACATGGATTTGAAGAAATTAGTGTAGAAATTTCAGATTTTGTGACCAACCTAGACGAAAGGTTATGGTGGGAATGTTTTCATATTAGACAATTTGGAACAACTTATCCTTATGGGTTAAATTCAATACTTTATAAAAATATACATAATATGGATTCCTGCAGAGATGGACGAGTACAATCAACTTTGACCCCCATACAATGTAATACGCTTACAAGACATAATCGAGGAAAATGTGCATAAAGGACATCTTACCTTAACACTCTCCTAAAATTAGATGCTTTAATAGAACAAATTTCCAATTTAGAAGAAATCAGAACTAATTGGATTAAAAATGCAGTTTTTGGCATTCGTAAACGATATGTCAGACGTGTCTGGGCACACTATAGTGTTAAACAATTTGAAGATCCAAAACAAAATAAATCTGACATTATAACCAATAATTATGCTATATTTCTGGATTTGATAAAATTGCGAGCATCAAGATTTAACATCAATTTGAGTTTGGAAAAGAAAAAACCTGTTAATAAAGAATTCTTTATAGCAACCTTCAGTAATAAGGCTTTTGATGATATACCTTTTAATCGAATATTAAAAAGTCAAGCTCATTATTTTCCCATTTCTAATACGATGGTCTCTACCACTCATCGGTATGTTGTTCCTATTGGACGTAAAGTTTTTAACTATAATAATATTGGTAAAAATATGAACCTATATAATAATCTGACATGTCAATGTACTTCTAGCCTCTACGCTGATCACGACCATGGTCATATTATAACTGGTAATTTGGACGTAATCACCAATAATGACCTTAAGGATGTATTAAAATTAGGAACGAAATTTCGTATGCAGGATTTTAACGGGATAGATATGAAATTTTATCATGAATTGCGTGATTTTATATATAAAATGGCAGTGCGATGCAGCATGCCTTTATCCTCTTTTAATGAATGGCGCGATCACAATATGGCGAAATTTTATTATTATTATCATCATTCTTATGGACAAGAAGAGTTTCACAAAATGAATAGACACATCCTGGAAAAAGTTTGGAAAAGATTCGCAATTACGTATACCGATAAGGTAACATTGAATTTTACCTTTACTTGTATGAAATACTACATCGATCAACTCAACATCAGTTATAATAACGAAGGCATGTATGTTTTGTTGAAATCAAAACGAATGGAAATCGAAAATTAAATACGGGCTTTATATAAACGCATAGGTATCAACATCAATCATATTCGATATCCATACTTGGTCATGATACCAAAACTACACAAAACACCCGTCAAGTTTCGACCGGTAACGGTAGCCTATAAAGCTTATACTACAACAGCAAATACGAAACTTATTACACTGTTAAAACCTATTATGACTCAAATAATGAAAGGTGGATCTGTAATGATTAAAAATAGTGGTGATGTATTAAAGAATTTGATCAACCATCCCACAAACCTGATTTACAAGTCTTTTGACTTTAAAGATCTGTTTAATAACATTAATCTGAAAGATCTATATGACATTATGATAGAAATCCATAGTCAATATCACCTGCATAAATACATAGCTTTACACAAATTCAAAGCTATCTTGGATATTGTGCTTTATGAAAACGTTTTATTCAATGGTATGAATTACTATAGGCAAGTGAAAGGTATCCCTATGGGGGGAGGCTGCTCATCGATGTTGGCAGATCTATACCTCCATCACTATGAAGATGGCACTCATATATTAAATGAATTGCCGTATTTCCGTTTTGTTGATGATATACTTTTGGCACATCAAAAAATCAATATTAAATTTAACTTCGACTTTTACCCAGAGCATTTAGATTTAATCGAAACTCCTGCAGATTCCGCTGATGAAATTAATTACCTTGATATTAACATTCACTTTGCCGAAGATGAAACCTTGTATACGATACTTTATGATAAAAGACGACATTTCAAGATTAAAATTAATTATATTATCAATTGGAGGTCTAATTTAAGTCAGAAAGTTTTTCGTAATATTGTAATGAATCACTTTATACGTAATGCCCGTTTGCATACGTACAATAAAGATCGTATAAAAAGTGATGTTATATTTATCACGGAGGCTTTAAAACAAAACTATCGCCTTGGATTCCTCAGACATAATTATAATGCCTACCACAATAAAACCGACAATGCATTCGAAAACGATTTTAGCAAACGATTTGTTTTCTGTTATAAATGGCAACGCTTGTGCTAGTCCTATACAATCTACTCCCTTTTCTCTTTTGACTGAAG
>OX578146.1:76643633-76881133 GCA_951213105.1 Amaurobius ferox | reverse complement strand
TCCCATTCAAATCTATTCTCTACAATATTGATTCATTTTTGCCCATCCCAAACCATCAGGTGAAATTAACATATCGGTATGTCCGAACAAATGGCAGAAAACTTTTTAACTACGGTCAAATTTGTAAAAATTCAAAGGCATATGGAACGGCAGAATGTAAATGTCATGATAGTATTTATAAAGATCCATTTCATAAACATATAATTACGGGCAATCTAGCAGTGATCAAGGATCATAAACTAAAACAAATCTTTCGACTCGGTACGAAATTTCGTACACAAGTTTTTAAAGATGTTTTAGAAGATTTTAACAACGATCTAGAAGTTTTCATTTACAGATTGGCAGTAAAGTATAGTTTACCTATCCATGTTTTTGGGGAATGGAAATGTCAATTTTACAACGCATTCCGTCTACATTACCTACAGCAACATCACAATACCAAGGGTCCTTCCATTCCAGCTTCCATTCATTGTGTTAAAGAAAGTTTCGTTTTGACCTATACAGATAAAATTGTTTCACATTATGCCTTTACTTGTAGAAAATATTATGTGGACACTTTACAAATGTGTTACCAAGATCGCACCATGTATACTCAATTGTCCAATAACGGTAGTGTTTTGTCTAACAGGATAAGGGCATTATACAAACGTATAGGAATAGAATTGAAATCTGTCAAGTTTCCATATTTAATTCTTAACCCTAAATTGCACAAAGTACCGGTCAAATTCCTCACAGTCACTGTTGAATGTGGAACTTACCTAACGCAAGCAAATCTGAAGCTTTTGAATATCCTTAAACATGTTATGTTTAATCTTAATAAACAAAATACTGTTATGATTAAAAACGGACAAGAGGTCATAAATCGCCTCAAATTTTGTCACAAGGACACCAGATTTAAAAGCTATGACTTTCGAGATTTGTTTAACAATATTGACTTAACACAGCTGTACCTAATACTGAAGAATTTACATGAAGAATATGACCTAAAAGTGTTTATCACATTTCGTAGATACTTGGATCTCGTGGAATTAGTGCTAAAAGAGAATATTTTACATGACGGAAATGGCTATTACCAACAAATTAAAGGAATACCCATGGGGGGAGCATGTTCGTCCATTCTGGCTGATATTTATCTATCTACTTATGAAAAAGGCATCCATATTCTTTATGAAATGCCATATTTCCGTTATGTGGACGACGTGCTTTTGGGGTGTTTTGAGGACACAGCTAACTTCGATTTCACCTTTTATCCAGGAGAATTGGAACTGATCGAAAACCAAGTTGACGAGAATGGTGCAGTTAATTTTTTGGACATATCAATAAATAGACATCAACGATATGGTACTTATACAACTTTATACGACAAACACGATTTTTACAAAATCAAGATTGGCCATCTTATAGATTGGAGGACAAACCTTACTAAGAATGTCTTCAGAAACATCCTTGTCGGCCATTTCAAGAGAAATCTGGCTTATAACACTTTCAAAAGGGATTGCAATAAATGTAATCAAAAAATCGTAACCGAAGCTTTAACACTATCCTATTTATTTCTTGCGGGCATGCTATAATTCCTTTTTCGGTAATAAAGAAAACTTTAGCCGTTTCCATCGGGAATTGGTTGGAATTTTATGATTTATGCGATACTGGTGTGTTGGCACGCATGCGTAAGTGTTGATATATAGGCTCTGGTACTTGGATCGTTTTTCATTTTGCGTCCATTCCTTCTGCGTCGATGTTGTTCTTGCTCTTCATGTATATGGGTGCCTTTGTCTATGCACATGTACGGGACTGTCCATTGTATTGTATTGGTTCCGTGAGCGTTGCCCGGGCTGTAAAAGCTGCTTTAAACGGGAAGGGGAGTCGCCACCCTCCCCTGCCATTATATGCAACGCATTTGGATCTCCCGTTTCAAAGTTTTGACGTTTCTTCCTTTTCACTCGGATATATATATATATATATATATATATATATATATATATATATATATATATATATATATATATATATATATATATATATATATATATATATATATTTATATATGTAAATATACATACATATATATATATATATATATATATATATATATATATTTATATGTATATACATATATATATATATATATATATATATATATATGTGTATATATATATGTATATATGTATATAAATATATATATTTATATGTATATATATATATATATATATATATATATATATATATATATATATATATATATTTATATATGTAAATATACATACATATATATATATATATATATATATATATATATATATATATATTTATATGTATATACACATACATATATATATATATATTTATATGTATATACACATACATATATATATATATATATATATATATATATATATATATATATATATATATATTTATATGTATATACATATATATATATATATATATATATATATATATATATATGTGTATATATATATGTATATATGTATATAAATATATATATTTATATGTATATATATATATATATATATATATATATATATATATATATATATATATATATATATATATACATGTATATATACTTATATATATATATATATATATACATGTATATATACTTATATATATATATATATATATATATATATGGATATACATATATATATATATATATATTATATATATATATATGTATATGTATATACATAAAAATATATACATAGATATATATATATTTTCTATTAGTGTTTCATCAAATTTATTATACTGACAATGATTACCCTTACCATTAAACTGCTTTATAGAAATATTGAACATTTGTATTCATTAAGAATATATTCCTAAGGAGAAATTAATCAAGCAGCTTTCATATTGTGGCAAGTGTTGTGTACAATTCACTTTCGATGGAACTATTAAGTAATGTTTATCATATTTTGTACTCTCATGTAGCTAAGTCATACTAATATGAAAATTTAGAATTGACATCTTCAGATTCACGTGTGGAAATTTTTATTGAACATCCCATCACTCCAAAATGTAATGCTTAATCTACACCAGTCATCATCTAAGGTATCGCCATATCCAAACTTTCCCATATATCCAAACCTCTGCACCCAGTGTACTCCAGAATGTGATGCTGAATCAATATTATGTATCATCTAAATTTTATATACCTCCATCTTACAAAATATATGTTTAAAGGAGAATGAAACATTTTTTGTTGTAGGCGACGTTATTGCAATGTGTATTTGTCAAGTCTGCAAAAGAAAAGAAAACAGATTTAAACTGAACATACTGATATAATTTCAAATACGATTCTGTTTCATGTATTATTTCGTGCGATAAAAGTTAAATTAATACATAACTCAATATTTAGAAAATTTAAGTCTGTAGGGAATGTCATTTGTTGAGCAGATGAGAATTTTTAAAAATTAAAACTCTACATGTTATAAATTATCTCCCGTTAAATTAAATTATTTATTTTTCATGCTGTACTTTGTACGTGTTCTCTGGCTTCCTTATGCTCCGAATAAAATGAGATTAAACAACTGGGGTGACACGCGAAACTATTTATCTTTTAAGCTGTCTTAAGTCGATAGGCCAACTGGCCCAACTTTCCCAGATTTCTGGAGTTACAAGTTATTTACAGAATGCTATATTGTCTAAAGTATATTTTAGATAATATTGGGAGTTGAAATTTTTATGGGATGTTTTTATATATCACATTGTAGATAATTGAGGATTAACTTCCGTAATATTCTAAAATGTCAAATTGAATTGTAACATATTTGATGTTGAAAAGGTTGGTTATTTTGTAAAGTCATTTTATAACTGAATGTTTTTTACTTATACTAACATTTATAAGGTATAATATATACTATAAAGGTAAGATAAAGTAAAGTATAAAAAAGCCGTTGTAACTGCTGTCTGAAATAATCTGTAAAATAAAAACTGAATTATAGCACAGCATGTAGGGTGACAATAAAGTTATCTAATTGATTCACATAGAATGACTTAACGCTGCAATTTTAGCAAACATTGAGAAAAGAAAAGGATTTTTTAATTTGTTATTTTTCTAAACCATACCTTTAACATTTTAAAATGTTCTGCAAAAGTTTCAAATACTATTTTGTTCCATGTATCATTTCGTGCGCTATAAATTAAATTACATTTAATTTCGTAAGCTGTACGTCTATTATTTTCTCTAAAAATACTATTTATTTGCAATAACTGAGAGATACTCAACCATGCTCGCTACGCCCAGCTCGTAACTGACATTTCGACTCGGGAGACTGCGTCTCATTCACTCAGCCGCTTCGCGAGTCTCTTCGTGCCGCCTGATATGTTGGGGTATTACGACAGTAGTGGTATCGAATTTCTTCGGCACTCACTTGTACCGGGAGCAGAATCTTTAACTATTTCTACCCAGATGACGCGCATGACAGTCATTGTGTCTATAATGCTCGTCAACATCCGGGGCTCAATGGCTCTTCCTCAGTTCGCTGCGGCCTTTTAATCGTCTAAACGGGCCACAGGCATAAAAACAGGTTGGGTTTTGACTCTTGTTTGCAGATACTTATTAACCTCCAGAAAACATTTAAGTTTTATAAACCCTCCCCGGATTCTGTCCTCGCTTTACCCTCGCCAACACTCCCTAAATTGCTTGGAAAGTTGAGAGGTGTCGTATCTTACACGCTGATGGTCGCTGCGTTTGCCTCACAAGCTCTTTCAAGGGCGTTATACATCTGTTGGAAGCCTTCTATTTTTCGCTGGAAGTGACCGACTTCGGGAGCTCGGGAAGCGGATTGATTGAGTTTAGGAGTATCTTTGACATTTACTTGTTCGTAATAGTCAAATATAATATATATTATTGCCCAAATGACTCGATGTGTACCACTAACATTGTAATTTATAATTTCTGACGGTAATGTGACGTTTTTACCATAAACCATTTCAGATATTGGCTGGATAATCGACATATTTGCTAATACTGGAAATGGTAACACATTAATATTAGAAGTCCATATTTCACATCTACCAACACTTATGTGTCTGTACACAAAATTTCATAACTGCATATTTCCTCGTTTGTTCGTAATTAGTGACAAATTATCGTATTACGTTTTTAATATATGATAGATACGTTTTTTAGGAGATATTTTGGGATGAAAAAACGCTTAAGGAGGTTTAATTTTAAATAAAATTTGTGGATTAAAATATTAATCTTAATTAAGGTGGTCGTGAATCGTAACATACGTACATTTCTATCGTGGCCAGAAAACACACCATTACCTCTTTGCATGAGTTCCTTCACATTATCCTTAATTCAAAGCACTACACATTAAAATCCACATCTTTAACTTTAAAAATAAATTATCGTTTATTGACACCTCTATTATTGTTATAACTAAAATTACATCAATTTTAACAAACGCTTAAGGAGGAAAAGAACACCCTGTGAGACCAGTTCTTTTGAATCGTATTCCAAAGATTAAAATTGACATAACATACACGAAGGCTGGCACATACCTCAGTATTTCGGTTCTGTGTTCTCAGCATGATTGTCACTTTTGCGATTTCTTTTTCTGACATTTGGCATCACCCTTCGACTTTTTAAAAAAAATCTCAATAACATTACTAGAAAATCCCGACTATGGTAAATTAGTCAAAATTTAAATTTTGATTTATTGTAAAGATGTACCTAATATAATCTTTGATAAATACATATCACTAATAAACTAAGTTAAAAAAACATCAGTGGTTACAGCAAAACGTTTTTTAAACTTGTGTCAACTATCCATGACAAATTGTCTGTGATGAAAAAGGACAATTATAGCGTTACCAAGGACACCCATTTTGCAGTGCTTCGTTTATGTTTACTTGTATGAGGAAAATAATATGTGATTCCAGGAGACATTTAGGTAGTGTTAACATACAAAGATTTACGATATCTACCAAGGAAGACTAAAGCGTAGTCGCATATACACATCACTGGCCCAGGAAGTCATGAAAGTAATAAATAAAGGTACATAAATTACAGGTACGATAGAATCAGAAAATTCCTGGTGGCCACAGCTTAAACCATGCAGATCGGTTAAAGAATTGACCACAGAGACGCGTGGCTGTATCACCTTGAGGCCAACCAATGAGATACGATGGATGTATCTGGACCTCAGGTGAAGCAATGTGGCAACCTGCAGAAAAAGTTCACATGATACGATTGATATTCCATTAAAATACACATTTAGGCATGAGTATACTATATTGATAAACAGGCAGTCATTATGGTGATCTTCAGACTTTGTATATCAGTGAAAATTACGATACACAGACATGATGCAATCAATATTAAGGAAAGGTGCAAAAGTCTCTATTGAGAGATGTACATAGAGTCCACCTTAAGATACGATGAGTGACTCACATTCGATTCATAATTTAAATAAAACAACATGGTATGTATCAATCTGCTGGTATAAAAGGTTGAATAGATAATTTTAGGCAAATAATGTGCCTTGTCGCATACACACACTCTCCTCCTTGAATATATATGCGTAATTATTGCATTTTAATCATAATTATAATATGTTTAATAAATAGTGTTATTTTGTGTTTAAATGGGATTTAATTGTATAGTATGATAATTAATAAACTTCTTTTATGAACTCTCACAAAGAAATAATCATGGATTATAATGCAGCAACAATGATATGTACGGCTATACGATTTGCGGACAATGTAAGGGTGATAATTTAAGTCCTTCCAAAGGCATTATTATGTATAAAGGGGAAAACTCCGAGGATTACTTTCTATCACCACAATAAAATTATCAATATTTAAATGAATAATGTCTCTCCCTGAATGATATTGCTAGAAAATCACGACTCTCTCTCTTCAACTAATGAATTATCTTTCTAATTATGTCCTTTGACGTTCCTCCCTGCAGCTCCTTCATTTGGCCTGGGTTGCAGATACGCAACATTTAGCCTGGGGTGCAGACTTGCTCTTATTGGATGCTCCTCAAGGCGATGCCACACTTTTTCACTATTTTCTCTTTCAGCATGCAGTGAAACTTGGTTTATGTCTTGGCCCTGGGATATTTTGCCCCAATCACATCTAAAATTTGTGTGATGTGCATTTATTGGGTCCATAATTTTCCGTACCAAGACTGTCATAAAGACTAAAAGTCTGCGCTTTTTTTCTTCGTAAATATCAAAAACTGCAAATGGTGCCTCCTGGTCTCACATATTTATGATAATTAAGATTTACAATTGTTGTGCAAAATGCATACATTTTAATCGTAATGTTCATAAAAACAACAGCTACAAGTCTAAATTTGTTAATTGCTCCAAGTAGCTTTAAAGTTTTAATTATTGGTTTGTATTCGATACCTTTTAATCGTGTGAAAAAATAGAAGTTTAGAAATCACGTTCATATTTTACTGAAGCTATTTCCGAATGCAATACAGAGGCTATTAAGACAATGATTAAAAATAAGTAGGCTCAAAAAATAATAATAGAGCATGAGACTGAGGAAATGGGGAAAAAATAAGTAATTGAAAGGCAATTTTCAGAAAAATACGAGGAGTGCAAATTATCAGAATGCTCGTTTACTTTTAAAACGGACACAACTTCAGAGATCAAACGCTTAAAACTTGTAGCCGTTTTTTTTTCAGACATTTTAAAGCTAATCTGAAAGAGGTGAACTATGTGTGGTTTGCTGTTTACATAAATTCAAAAATTTCAGATAGACCATTTTTAGTATCCAAAACTTAATGAGTTTTCTCCTACATCTGTTCTTCATAAATTACATTACAATTACTTTTAAACACTACTACGTTTGCAAGTGCTATTATTTTCACTAGCATTTTTTTTCTAGAGATAATGAACATAACTTTTATGTAAGTGTAGTTTTTGAATTGAACAAAAACATAAATTTAAAAAAAAATGTCAGAGAATATTTTAAGTATTGTTTTTTATTTTCCATAGGTTTCCATTTTTTTATTCTTTTTTTGTAAAATATTAAATTTCAGACTGTTTTTATATATGTTCGATTAATATTTGAAAACAAAAACCCATCCTGCAAATCACAATGGGAGAGAAGTGTGGCCTCATAGAAGCATTTAATTTAAAACAAAATGCTCAAATGAAACAAATTTATGTGTTAGAAAAAAGTAATTGTTTTCTTTTTACTTCTTTTTCATATTTGATATAACGTATAAACATAATTTTTTTATGAACATCGATTTTGTAGTGACTACCCCTTTAATATACTTAATAATCTAAAATTAACTTAAATAAAAAGTTTAACTTAAATGTTTTTCATTCAATGCAATGTATTATTAAACCTGTATTAGTGGGAAAAGCACTAAAATGCTTTAATTATTTCCAGTAAAACATATTTGAATATAATTGTAGATCCTGAGAATTTTCATAATTGCATTGCCTTATTTAAATTTAATTTTTGACAATGCAGCTTGTATTCTGTGAGGTAATTAAAGGGAGATTATATGTAAATCGAAAATTATTAAACAATGAAGGAATTCCACAATGAAGAAATTCTCATATACTAAAAGATGATCTGATAAATTAATATAGTTATTAGTCAATTGGTTTTTATTACTTACCTCTCCAAAGGGAAGAATTGTGTTTGCGTTGAAATCATATTTCGATTAAAATAATATATAATTTAACTTTTAAATTTATAAATTTCCTTCATTACTTTCCTTCTGCACCTTTGTCTCAATTTGATACCATTTTTCAGTAGCTAAGCATGAGATAAACAACTATGACAGGGCATTAATAATGCCTATTAACTTAAATCCATAATTACATGTATCCAGTTTTTGTGTTTCAAAATATTTATGGAATGTATTCCTTATTCATAAGCATATTTTACAGTTTTTATTTGAAATTTTTATAGATTTTTGTACTAATAACTCTTTAACTGCAAACATTTGGAGACACATTTTAAAATCTAATGTTTGCATGGATGTTTTGCAAAAGAAACTATTATTACATTTGTAACACACAATTTAAGTCATTTCAAGATAAAAATGTTGCAAAAAACCTGCCCGATTAGGGATTCGAACCATATATCTTGGCACACTTTTCAGCTGACGATCTCCCAAATCAACTGGCTAATAGAACGGAGGTGCATGCTCCTATAATCGAACTGAAATCTGCTTTCGCTTCCCTCTAATATCAGATTGACATAGAGCTTGACAGTCTGTCTGAATAGCTCCTGCTATTTTTATCCCAGGTTTGTGTTCTAATACAACTCTTTTATCCAGTTTGGTATTCCAAGTGCCCGTCAATATCCCAATTTCAAATCGTTGCCCAATATGTCACAGTCCACTTAATCCGATCTAATCGTACTAGGATCAACTCTCAGACTAACTAATTATCAATGCCCTAACATGCATGGCTAATTTGTTCGCGTGTCATTGTAAAGAATTTTGCTACCCCTGACGTCACCCTACCCATGGATCTTCTTTCTGGCGGCCGACACAATCGCAATTGAGCTACTGGGTAAGGATTATAAACCTCTTATCATTAAAGTGACTCTGCAATAAATATGCTTTTAAATGTTTATGTATGAAATGTAGATAAATTATCTGCGACCAGCAAACTTCAGTTAATTAAAACTACAAATTCAATTTTTACTTTCTCATACTATAGAATATACTAGTACAGAATATAGTACTGTTTTCTCGAAAATTTTCGTTTTCGAGATTTGATACTAATGAAAGTTTCAGGACCTCCAGGGTACGTTTTAACTACTTTAGTAATGATAGTGCATAATAGAAAATATATACTTTATGTTTATTATTGAAATATATATATTATAAAGTTAATCATAACAAGTTTTTCTAATTCTGATAAGTTTCGCACTTTGGTTTATTAATTTATTAACCTTTGCGCAATAATTACATTCACTATTTGAAATTGTTCATTGATGTATATATTTCGTCTAAATTACAATTGTCACAGCAGTGACATGAAGTTAACAAATATACGCGCAATTCATGTGAAATGTACTAATAATTCGCAGTCAATGACGCATGCTATTCGGGAATGTTCAATTTCGTCATAACAGACCAAAGCGACTATTTGGCACTTTGAAGCATTTTGTAATCTGTCATTAAATTTAGAGCAGTGTAAGGGCTAATTATATCCAGCTGATGCACATTTAATGTTTAGAAAGTGCGTGACAATTTAAAATGTATTTCTGTCATATTAATTATTTTTGAATCAACGTATCGATCATTTGAGTTATTTTATGTAAATTTTTCATTTTAAGCAACATGACAGATAGTTTTACAACGACAATAAATTATGTCTTGCTTTGAAAGTTTATGGGGAAAGAGAAAATCTTTTATTTTATGGACATGGAATTGAATTATATTAAAATTTTGAATTATATTTAAATTACTCACAAAACTTGGATATTAAATCCGAAATTGTACTAATTTAAAAAAAAAAGCGAAATGCAATTTTGAACATACGAAATATTTGTATCATTGTCATATATGGTTTTATTTTTATATCAACCTTTTGTATGTCAAACAGTCGTGTAAAATGTGTATAATATGTACGGTTTCAAATTATTGTATATATTGTATTTGTATATATGTATTGTATATATATATATATATATCATATGTTTCGACCATAAAAACATACATTTACTTTCAGAAAAAAATCTATGTATGTCAATTCGAACATTTTTTATATTTTACAAACTAAGTTATGTATTCTAGAGAAGTTTTATTTCCCCCCTTTAAAAAACAATGTCTTTAATTTCTAATATAATACATGTACCATATATATGTGCATTTAAAATTAACCAGATTGTGTTTTAATGCGAAATTCTCAAATCAAAATCCATTTTAAAATAGCTTGGAAATTTTTTATTTATGTTGCAAGGTAAAATATGTATAGTTAGTCCAAATGATTGCACTTACAATATGTCAGACAAACTAAACTTAACAAACGTACCATCTCGGGAAGAGATAACTTGTCACCCAAAACAAGGACGTATCCAGAAATTTCATTTGGGGGGGGGGGGAGCGTCTAAAGTATAGTGAACTTACAATCCAAAAAAAAGTTTGAAAAAACTAACTAAACTTGAATAAAACTTAACAATATTGATACTGGATCACAAATGAACGAGAAAACACGAGTTCACAGGCTAGGACGTATCCAGAAATTTCATTTCGGGGGGGAGGGTTGTCCGGAAACAACGAATCCCCTCTATGAATACGTCATTGACCCCAAGGGGGTTAACGACGTTACGATTACAAAAAATACATCGGATTTATTTGTCACTATAATGATTAAAACTGACGAGTTTTGCGAACATTTAGCCGTTAATAACCTTCTTTAATCATAATTATGTCAAATTGTGCACTATGCTGCCATGTTAAGAAAATATAATATTTCGAATACATTTCGAAGTTTTCACATGAATTAAAGAAATACACACACACACACACACACACACACACATATATATATATATATATATATATATATATATTTATATATATATATAATTTTAATTTAATTTATAACAAAGCCAGATATAAAGTTTCGTGAAAATCCATTATTAAATATTGCATCTGTCGTGTACACGAAAAATCGACCACAGACAGACAGACGGACATCACTCAAAAATATTCATTATGTATGGTGTAATAGTTTACTTTATGAAAGCATTTCTCTTCAACAGAAACTATGAGCCTGTGAACAGTGGGTAAAAATATATTTAGTTGTGTAATGTTTTAAAACATCCTGTATATACCATTCTAGTATTTAATAGTTTTCTGTAATTCTAGAAGTATTTCATTATATCTCCTTTTATAACTATTATAAAGTAACAAGAACATCTAAATTCAGCATGTTCTTGTATGTTCTTTTATGAAAGCATTTCTTCAACTGAAACCATGAGCCTGTGAACAATCGTTAAAAATATATTTAGTTCTGTAATGTTTTAAAACATCCTGTATATACCATTCTAGTATTTTATAGTTTGCTGTAATTCTAGAAGTATTTCACTATTTCTTCCTGTATAACTATTATCAAGTAACAAGAACATCTAAAGTTAGCAATATATATATTTTAATTATTTTTCCATTTACAAGAGCACACGCAGTTCTAATAAACATTTCTAAATGGTTCATGAAATGTGAGAAGTTGCGACTAATTTGAAGTTTAAGAAAATATAAGAAAATATGAATAAATTGATATGTAACACTTTGCTAATCTCAAGAAATAACCAATTTTCATCAAAGGATTCTGTAGCAACGGATCAGGTAGCTTCTGTTTGCTTTGGGTTTCCGTATAAGTTGTCGAAGTACTTTAAGCTTGCAGACATTCTGTCTAATATTTACACAAATTGATTGGGTTCGAACTTTTAAAAAAGTAATATAAGAGACATTTTTAGGTATACATAAAATATATATTTCAATAATTTATATTTATTTTTATACTGGTTTTACATTCGAAATGTTTACGGTTAAACGAAAATAAAAATGCATTTATTACTAAGATATCGAATTTTTACAGAAAATGCATTTAGTTCGTAAAGTATGCATGAAGAGCATACTAAGCATATTACATACCATATATATAAGCATACTATAAGCAGGGTTCCCCAAAAATGACCGGCCTATTTAAACATAAATAACAACTTAACGGAAAGCAATAGAAATGCACCGTTTGCTGCAATGCGCTTGGGACAACAGTACATTTTCAGTCAGACAGAGTTTTGAAATTAGTTATAAGGTTCGGCAACATATGGCGCTACAGACGATCTGCCTGAGATACGGAGAAACACAGTCCGTGAGATAGCCAATCTGTAAGTCGTCTTTCTGTTGTCTGCTTTTAGCATATACTGTTTGTTCACAGATTGCGTGTGCTGTGAAAAACTGGTTTACTTCTTGGGACAGCGAATATTTGTGTTGGAATTCCACCACCTGAATCACAGTGTTGTTGAAAGAAGAATAAGTTCAACTTGGCCAAAGGACCCAAAAAGGATACAATAAATGATATATTTGAAAAATTTCAACGAACTGGGAACGTGAAAGATGACGGTAGGTGTGAAAGTGACGGTAGAACGTGACAGATGATGGAATGCTAGAGCGATCCGGTTCGATAGTCTCAGAGGCGAATGCTCAACTTGTCCAACAGGTGATCTAACAGCGGTCCCGTGTTTCCATTCGCGGTGCTGCAACTCAGGCAGGGATACCATGAATGTCCACGCCCCGCATGTCATGCGCACAGGTTACACCTGTTTCCACACAAGATTCAGACTCGGCAACTCCTCAGTGCTGCTGCCCAGAATGCACGAGAAACGTTTGCGAACGACATGCTGCAAAAGCTTGATGTCAGCGATATCCATTTTGGAAACATTTAGTTTATCGACAAAGCTTGTTTTTACCTCGACGGCTTCGTGAATAAAAACAACTGGCGCAAATGGGGAACAGAAATTCCCCATGTTACCGTCCCATCGACCCTGCATCCGGCAAAAGTAATGGTCTTGGCCACAATTTCCTCCAAATGACTCATTGACCCAATGTCCTGATTCCAAACGATTACTGCAGAAGCTATAGGGGCATTTTGAGTGAATTTATGGCCGTACTAAATGCCTTGAAAGGCTCGAAGAACATATCGTGGTTCATGCAAGACGGTGCCCGGCCACATCGCACGGCCGAAGTGTTTAACTTCCTCAAAGAACATTTCGTTGATCATGTGATTGTTTTGGACTATAGCATGCATACGGGAAATGGCATGGATTGGGCTCCCTATTCGTCAGATTTGACCCCCTGTGATTTCTTTCTGTAGGGAAACATGAAAGACCAGGTGTACCGCCACAATTCTCAAAAGACTGCAGAACTGGTACAGTACATCTCTGGTGAAAGTCATTCCGGCTGAGACGTTTACACGGGACGTCAAACAGCCCTCGTCAACAGGAGAAATGAGAGAAGTCAAATACATTGAGGCAAGAAACCGGAGGCAGGACATTACGAATGCTCAGTATTAGCCACGGTGTAAAGAAATAATAGAATAAAATAAATGAATGTAAAAGAATAAAGACCATAAGAGAACTATTCACAGAACGAATAGAAACAATCGAATAGAGAATAAACCTACTGAAACAGTAATGGAAGAATATGAGACGTTTAGACCAGCGGTAAAAAATGCAAAACAAAATGAAAATAAGTTGAAAATAATTGAAAACGACAACAAAGCAATTGGGAAAAAAAGGTAAAATTTTAGTATACGCTGTAATTTAAAGCCCTAAATAAATTATATAAACTATATGCTGCATATTGCCGTCCCCAATTTAAGTGTATGTTGTAATTTGAAACTTTACATTTTAGTATATGCTGCACATTGACTTTTCAAATTTTGCTAAATGCTGCAATATGACACCCTAAATTTCAGTATATGCTGTATTTTGATGAATATTTTATATTAATGGATTTTATTACTGCAATTTTTGTGTGGTTTGAAGGTCATTTTCACCCATAAAATTCATAGTCAAATTCGAGATGATTCATGAACTCGCTAAATGTCGCCGAGCTGGCGATATTTTAACAAATCTGTTATCAAAATCACCAATTTTGTGTTCCAGGTCAAGTGACTCAGACTTTCATGTTATTGCAAGGTTTTTCTGTTAGATATTCGTAACAATATGGTTGCTGTTGTTGAGACCCATACCGTCGGAACTAATAGAAAGGTGTAAGGTAACCGTTTGGACGGCAGGGAAGTGCCACCCAATTTAGACCGGAGCCCAGTGGGGGAGGCATCCACAGGCACCGTACCCTCCTCTCCTCACAGTCAAGCTCTCGGAAGGAATTACAGGCCCACATGTTTAACGTGATCTGACTCCGCATGAACACGGCGGCAGTTGTGGCAGCGTGCAAATCCAGCGCGCAAACCACCGGACCACCGCGCCCGAAATGTGCCAACAGCACACGGTGTTCCAAGGTGGTCACCCACCCAAGTACTAACCGCGCCCGATGCTGCTTTACTTCGATGATCTAACATGAACCGGTGCTTTCAGTAAAAATGCGGTGTCACTGCTTCATTCCCGTTACATGTCTTTCATGATTTATTTCGTATTCCACGCAATAAGATAATTTGCTTTCAATGGCTAATTTTTATTCGTTAAAACGCGTGGACCGATCACATTGGCATAGTTGATTTTTTTACCTTTCACAATACTTTTTCCTTACATATACAGTGCATTGAAAGGAACGTGTTAACAGTTATTGATGAGAATATATTTCTTTCTCACGCCTTTTCTTAAATAAAATAGACTTACACTCCAGTTTAGGATTTTATCTGTCCGAAATGGAAACGGTATTTTTATTTGACTTAATCTTCTTGAGTCAGCAGGATTCTTGTGCTGGGCTAAGCTAACTCACGCTCCATTAAGTGAATCCAAAGCGTTTCTTTAAACTTATTCATGGATATAAATAAAACACTTACGTATTTGAATATAGTTTGTATTTTGTTAATAAGTTCGCACTTTAATATAAATAGCTTAGGTATGCAATTCTAGTTGCATTGGTTAAAAATTCAGCAATAACAGTGTTTTCATAAGAATGAAATAATCAAATATTTAATAGGGTCTACTATACACAGAACTTAGATGATGAATGATATGGGTTCAGTATCGACTTTTAGAGAAAGTGGGGGTTCACAAAAGATTTCCAAATCCATTTTTTCCATTTCCGATGTAAAAATTACAATTTTATTACGATATCTATTTGTCAAGATTGGATATACAGTGAGCATTTACATGACTGGTCATACAGTGGCTATACAGTTAGAACGAAAATTGAATTAAAAGTGAATTAAATTTTATTGAAATAAATAAAACGTGGAAAAGTTTGCAGGGAAAGTCACATGCTGCCCACATCAGATTTTTTTTATTTTTTAATTTCAGCATGGTTTGATAAGTATAAGATAAAACCAAAAAATTCTGACTTAAAATCATAACACAATAAATAGTGCCGATTTCAAATTTATTTTATTTTCGTAAATAAATGAGGGGAAATGTGGTACACGGATGAAGCTATATTAAATCAAATGTCTCCACTGGTTTGCAGCAGCTGGTTTGAAGACTGAAATGGCCATCAGCTGAGAAAGATAAATGGTATTCTCATGTCTTCCTTGCTTTTAAATCTCTTCTTCCCCCTTGTCTAAGAAATCGGGGATCAAATACAAAGTGAAAAGATTTGTCCCTCATTTATTGCTGAATATCCTCTTCCTCATACTATTCTATAGATTAAGTATTACTTTCCTATAACGTGACATATTTGAAATTTTGACGGATACCCACGTTTTAATATGTCATGAGCATATTTCGAACACAGGCGGAAAGCCGATATGTGTGTGTTTCTGCGAGTTGTGTGTACTAAGATAATGAATTAATATAATATACTATACATCCAACTGGAACTTTCGTATCTGTGGAAGATCACTCCTGTCATCTGTAATTCATTAATTTCCCCCCTAAATTGAAAAATGTGTACTTAAATTGATAACCATGCAAACTTAATTAAAATTCTGATTGATTTATTAATTTTAAATGTCGATTGTCACATAAATTTTAATATTCTGTCCCTACTTTTCAGACCTAAATACCAAACAGTACGATACATAAAAGAAGGTATACAAGGCGATGTGTAGTAAAAAGTTTTTATCGATTAATTACATATTCAAAACATTTCACCTGGCTATGTGATTTGGCAAGAGAATGCAGAATATGATAAAAAGTACTTGTAGAAATTGAAACTAAATTATATAAAGTCTTTAGCATTATCTAGAGAAAATATTGAAACTTAAGTCCGAAACACACTAAAATATGATAGATAGAAAATGAGATGTGAAAAACCCATGTATAGTATTGGACTTTTTCCTTTACCATGGACTGCAACCGATATTTGCTAAATATAGTGTTTATATTGACATAACAATATAAGCTAAAAATAGACAAACAATATTGGTCCAATATTGTCAAAATGCCCTCGCTTTCATATTGCTTCAATAGTATGTCAAATTGGCTCCCAGTATATAGACATACTATTAGAAATACATTGTTTTTATTTCATTATGATACTAACTGTGTATGAATGCATAGTTTTTAATCAAGATAGGTATCACGTCTGCATACAATAGATAAAACCAAGGACAAAGAGTTTTTAAAAAACGAAAGGTCTTTTATTTAACATCCTAAAAGACATACAAAATATTGTTAAAAACTGCCAGAGCGCTTTCGGATGTATATACGTTATTCTTCAGTGGCTACATGAGTAGTAAATGCATGGAATCTTTTTATATAGAGAGACCATTTTGACATAAATTTGACTAAAATATGAAATGGTAAATAGTAATACTAAAAATGGTAAAATAATAAAAATGGTATAATAAACATGGTAATACTACGTAATATTCTTCTTTATGAATCCTTGTGTATTTATATTTACCGTGAATCAATTTGTAATTTTGATCCTGTTCAAATTTTAAGTTATGCTTGGCGACTTATTCTCGACTGCATGGAATTCAAATCTCTTAAAAGTTGTTTTTGACGTCATTCTCAGGTATATCATGCTTGACTTTTTTCAAAGATTTGGATTAGTTCTTTTCTTATAATATTTTAAAATTAGTAAGCGTTTAAACTTATTTTGTAATTTCCGTATATATTTCTTGTGTTATTTTAGTAAGTTCATTTACAATTTTATATTTTATGCAAATTTGTTTTAAAATGGTATCTCTATATATAAACATTCCATGATTTTATTACTCATGTAGCCGCGGATGACGGGCATATATACATCCAAAAGCGCTCTGGCAGTTTGGAACAATATTTTGTACGTCTTTTAGGATATTAAGTAAAAGACCTTCCGTTTTATAAAAACGCTTTGTCCTTGGTTTTATACATCGTTTTTATTTCATTCTGATACTGACTGTGATTCAAGATGATTTATAACTCTATGAAATATGACTGCATAAGAAAATCGAGTGGAGAAATATTCTCCACAAATTTAATAATAGTGGAACACTAAAAAGAAAAGATAAACAATGGTTATTACTCGGTGCAACTCTCAAATCTTTAGCAATAGAAACGAATTCGCAGCATTAGAAGTTTTGATTGCTGGCTAATACAGAAACGAGGTTAACCGAATGTGTAGTTATTTATTTGCTGCGAGATTGGCGATTTCATTAATGTTAAACATTCAATGGCTTGACAGGAGAAGTGTATGGAAGTCAGGAAGATAGAGAGAAGCAGTTATTGTCTGGACAAAGAAAAGGGAAATAGTACATTTATTACCGGCATAGCAATACTGGATTTACGGTCACAGTTTTTGTTATTTCATATCAGGCTTCATACGAAATTGCCAGATATTCAATTAACTATTTGTTACATTGAAAACTTGAATATTGCTCAACATTGATCTTTATTTTTATTATTTTAAAAAGTTTTAATAATGTATTAATTAATGCATTTTTATGTTAAAATTATTCTCCCCCCTCTTGGTTGGTCAGAGATTTATCTCTTACGAATTTTTTGAGGCATAATACATCGCAATATTGTTCATATGATGGTTTGTCAAACATCCATATTCTTCAGCCCATGTGTATTGCTGCGGAAGGCAGTTGGTTTACAAAACTGTCCCTCTTAAACAGGTGTTATTCTTTGATGATTTCATATGGTTTAAGTGAGGAGGTAGGGGGTGGGTTTGAGCGGCTTTACGTGAGACCCTAACGTCATAAAGTTTTCTTTCAGCTGAAGAAAATGAAAAATTGTACAATTTGGCGATTTCTGAATCAAAATATTAATAATTTACGTAAACGTTATACTATGGATGATATTGCGCTGCATCGAAGATTGCTATCATTGAATAGCGAGGAATAGCTATTTTCAAAAATTTGGAAAACTTTATTCAGTGCTATATAAATTTGAGAAATGCTGGATACCGAGTTAAAAAGTAGGAACTGTGATTTTAATTTTCTTGTTCTTTTGCCGCTATAGAGAGATTCCGTCGTTCGCTATTCAGCTGTGTTGTGCTAACCAAATAAATACTGCATTATATTTATGCATGAAGTTATTATATGAATTATATAAGCAATCATTTGTACAAATTGCAAGCTAAAGCGTATTTATAAGAACATTTAACCTCAGTTGGTGTATCGTTTTAAAGAAATATTGTAATATCGTTTACTAAATTATCACGGCTCGAAGATGTTCCCTGGCATTTGCAGAAGTAGTGAACTGTGTGCATACGTTGATTGAGAGCTACTTCAAGAAAACCATTGCTGTTAGAGCGTTTTTAAAAAAATTCCGAGGTCGTAACAGAAGAGCTTATTTAAGGCGTAATACACAGTCTTATTAGGGCGTAGTTGCCAATGTACCCATTGCTCGTGCATAATGTACAGGGCATATTACTCGCCTTCAAAGCTTGGATAGCATAGACATGTGTGCCTATATATAATTAAACAAACTGAAAATCCAAGAAATGTGGCTCAATATTTCTATATTGAAAATGTAGCTGCCGAATGTATGACAAATTCCTCGTTACTTAATGTTTTCTGATTCGAACAGCAAAAAATATACCATGTAAAATCTGGTACATTTGAAGAGAGATGTTAGGGAGTCACGCGTTACGTTGCGGCTCCAAGAGTCCACTTTTTCAACTCCAGAACGGCAAAATAACTAAAAATTCCTCCATTGTAAATAAGTACCTTCAAGGACCTTGTCTTTTGTTCGTAACTCATTTCCCTTTCTGTCAGGAGAAACTTTGAGGAAAGGCTTCAGACAGGTACAATAGGCGACCCCTCCTTTCCCAGACAAATGGGGGTAAAAGAGACTGGTACATCAGTTGAACCAGCGCCGTTCTAGAAGAAGAGATTTTCAGTGATACAACTGTTGTACCGCCGTAAGGAAAAGGTTAACTTTAGTTTGGCTTGTAACAGTTCTTGAAGCTAACTCAGCGAGCCCAAGCAAGTTGGAGGCAAAGCTCGACGCGTCATTCGAGTTTATATGTCTCGTACAGCAAAAGCCTACAGCATCCAAAAATATATTACATTTTATATATATATATATATATATATATATATATATATATATATATATATATATATATATATATATATATATATATATATATATATATATATATATATATATATATATCAGAGAAAAAATAGAGAACAACGGTTTGAGGCGAAGATCGGGGATTACATTCGGACGCCCCGAGTTCGAAGCAAGCCTCTGACTGTCGCCGTGTTCACGCGGAGTACGATCATGTTAAACATGTGGGTCCGTAAGTTCTTCTGTGATGGTGGTAGAAGAACAACTGCACGGTATCTGTGGATGCTTCCTCCACTGAGTTTCGATCTAAACTGGGTGGCACAGTCTGCCCGTCCAAACAAATACCGTACATTCGGATATATCTGGATCGTCTGAGTCGAAGAAGAGGAAAACACAGTGATATGGACTGTATTTTGGATTTAAACATTAGTTTGAATCACCTAAGCTGTACCTGCAAGCGATAGCGATTAAACGAAGCATCCCGTTCTCGCGAAGCCTGTTACTGGAATTAGAGAAGGGTTGTGAACAGGGAGTGGAGCCTTAGTTATCGAAAATGAGTCTTATTGCGAAAACTTCTACAAGATTTCAGTGCGCATAAATTGGACATGTATAAATTATTTGTATGATCACTCCCATATTTGTCCACTTCCGTTTTTAGCATTCTGATGTTTTGGGGACACTGAAATTCAATATATATAAATATAGTAATAAATACGAAAATGGGGTGCATTTTTAAGCAAATGGGTCACATTCCGAATTATTGTTTTGTCAGGTGTTAAAATGATCATTCGAACGTAATTGAAATAAATGTTGGAATTGAAATAAATGTTTACTGTGAATTTAATATTGTCAATAATTCTGCTATTTTAGGGCTAATTTTAATTTTATTTCATTTATTGTCCAACAGGTTATATGTAAACGTTTTCGACGGCAACCATTTCAACAACTATTACGACCAACGTGGATATCATTAATCTATCCCCCCAAAGATTATGATATTTTATATATATATATATATATATTTATATAGATAAGAAAAATAAGAGTTGAGCCTCCACAGGGGCAGCTGAGCAGCGGTTGCCCCTACTCACGAAGGAGGGACCCTCTTTTGGGAGGAGGGATTACTCATTAAGGAGGAAGTTTGCCTCACTTGGGAGGGAATTTGGTGAGGTGCAGCAACAGATGCCTCACGGAGTGTCTTTAGACCAACTGCGGAGGCAATTTTACCTCTTTCCAAGCGAAAGAGGCCTCGGAGCGATGTCCTTTAACCGGAGTGCATCGCACAATCACTTTGAGAGGGGAGGTCCATCGGAGGAACTTTGAAAAAGTCTTCCAAAGAATGTCGCAATCGCTGACTGATCTTTGACCGGAGTGCATTGCACAAAGAGGGAAGGAGCCACAATTGCGAAAGTTGACCGGAGTGCATTGCACAATCTGATAATCTGGAGATGGCCTTTGACCGGAGGAACATTCAAAGAGGCTTCAATGAATGTCGCAATCGTTGACTGACCTTTGACCGGAGGGAGCTTCTTAGCACACGGCCTTCCTGTGTGCTGGTCGATGACAAACTGAACTCTCTTATCAATGGTGACGTAGTTAAAGCGCCCTCCGGCGAAAGATGGTGAGGTGCTGCCATCTATCGGAATTTGTTTTTTCAAAAGAATTACATTTTCGACTTGTCAGATGCGGGACTCGAACTGGGAGCTGTTCAATTAGAAGACTTGCGTCTTATCCGTTGTGCCACCGCGCACATGTCCAGCTGATACTTATCGTCGAACTGTTCTCTGTGAAAGTAAACGGGAGATAGATTATTTTCAGAGTCCTTTCGAATCGCTCTGCGCGTTATGAACATTCGGAGTTACGAACAAGTATTATTAGGAGGGAGCTATATTTTGTACCAATTGTTTTTCGGCGTGTTTAAAAACAGAACTTTAAGTGTATACAGAATTCTGTTAAGCGGAATCAACCATTTTAAGAGTGAATTTAAAAACAAAATGTATTACAGCATTATACTTAGCTATTTTCAAAATTGTGTTAAGTGAACAAGATTCGACCATTTTAAATGTTGTGTGTTTAAAAAAAACACGAATTTAATATTAAATTATGAATTTCCACTGAATATAAAATAGTGTTAAGTGGGATCGTGAATGGGATTAAACCGTTTTAAGTCTTATGTATTTAAAACAAATTTAAACTCATAGTGCATTATACTTAGCTGTTTTAAGAAATTGTATTATGTGGAGTCGTGAACAAGATTCGACCATTTTAAATGTGTGTGTGTGTGCAAAAATAAAAACAAAATGTAATATTAAATTATGAATTTCCACTGAATATAAAATTGTGCGTGAACTGAATTTTAAGTAGTGTAGATTTTAACACTGCAATTTTTAATATGCATGTTTCGCAAACTTTTAAAATATATTTTTACCGTTCTAAATAATAAATGTCTGTTTTAAACTAACATTTTCACCGATGGCAAATATGTGCACGACAAATATTTTGGTGATATTACTTAAAGTTTCAATATATAGACACATTTTATACATTTTTCGGAGTTACACGGGGAATAGTTAACAAAATTAGAACTCACGAGCGACGTCTTCACAGCTTGGTGTCCAATTTACAAACACGCTCTTATTACTCTATTAAAAATGAGATCTTATCTATGACGTCATCATTTTGAGCTGTTGCCACTTAATTTTTTCTTAATGATATATTTTTTAAAACTCCTTGTGCTAACCACTGATTTACCATACACAATTTGAATAGTGCATTGCATATGAGTTAACTATTTTTAAAGTGATGGGTGTAATTTCAATATCAAGGTTTAGAATTTAAAAAAATAAAATATAAGCCATCGAATATGATTTGACTATTTTTACAGTGGGCGTTGGAATTTCATTACCATTATAGAATTTAGAAGTGAGTGTACAGTTTTGAATATTTTTACAGGACGCCAACACATTTTAAAATCTATTGAATAGGATTGGACCATTTTTTCACACACGTGTTCCTAGATTTCATCACCCAGCATTAAAACCTGCTAAACATGAAACGAGTAAGTATTGTGTGAGATTTTATCGCACTAACTTTTAAACTTTTTAAATTTTTAAAAATGTTCGAAATAGTTGTATTTTATCGGAAGACATAAATTGTATGGAGAACATTTTTATGAAAAAAATATATGTTTTGACAAATTTTAAAATATATTTATAAGGTTGTACGCAACGGTTCTAGAATTTTCTAAATATGAATCGACTGCTTGAACCACCAATGGTGTTTTTACCGATCGCAAATATCTGCAATGCAAATATTTCGATGAAACCGAACATAGTTAAAGTTTGAATATTTAGAAACATTTTATATATTTTTAGGAGATACATGTTACACATAACACTGAAAATAGTTAACAAAATTGGAACTCACGGAGCGGAGTCTTCACTAGTTGCTTCCAAACTTCAAATGAATAATTATACACTCTCATTACATTATTAAAAATTAGATCTTGTCTATAATGACGTCATCATTTTGACCTGTTGCCACCAGACATTTATTCTTTCTTAATTACACATTTTTTTAATAACTTGCTATTGACCGCCTTATGCTAACCAATTCTTTTTTAAATGCGAAATTTTTGTCACAAATAAGTGATGGTAGAAAGATTATAGTGTTCTTTCATTTTAATATTTGAGCAGGAAGCCACTCTATAAATATACTTTCTCGAAGTTATATACTAATGTTGCTAACACAATTCTGTAAACATGCTATCTGATTTTTATCTAAGGTAATATGACACTGTGTTAGATAAAATTTTGAATCTTATAATTGGAATGCCCAGACCACACGACCAACCCTAAGGCTTACGGTAACTTACTGTGTGGCCGGTGAATCATATAATTGAATTATTTAATGCAAATGCAGTTTTCCATTGTCACTGAAACAGAACAACTCATTGCGACTAACGAAAGAGGTATATGCATATAGAATATTAAACGACCACAATTTTTGAGAAAATTCACTCCATGTAGCAGATGACAGTGTAACGCCTTCACGCGTAGGTTGTAATTCACTTCGCTGGTTAGAGAGATATTTCCATATATACACTTCTAACTTCCCATGACGAAGATTCAAATACACATACACATCAGAACATAAATGCCAACGACGGAGCGCATCTTGCACAAAATCTGAAGAAGTATATTCAGTCGAAACTGATTCTGTATTGGTGGATAACACTCCGCTATGTGTTAGAGCAGAAGAAAGCAGATCTTAAGTTGAGTTTCCAACCTAGGTGAGAACTTGTGAATTGACAACGGTAGATGTTTCTGGTTTGGTTTTGGAAGACATAAGATTGGTCTCTAACCAATCCACAGCAAATTTTTGTGAGGGTGAATTAATCACATCTATGACAATGTCCACATATTTTGCTTCTTCTAGGGCAGGAACAGATAACTCCGCAGCATTTCCACTAGAAATTATTTGCTCGAGTGATGGCATACTTTGAATTTTAGACATTATTTTTAGATAGTAACATCCAACTATCAAATTGAAAGTATAAGATGTATTTTTAAAACACTAAGATCTTAAAACACTATAAATTTGTCGCAGTTATGAACGAACCGAACCTATCCACGTAACGCCTAAGGTTGAAATGTCTTAACGGGCCACGTCATAAGTATAATCATGTGACCTAAAACGAGTGGCGTGTGCAAACAGATCTCATAAGATAAGATATGAAGTGATTAGAACTTGTAATTTTTAATGAATCATACAACATTAGATGGTGCTAAATGCAATTGTTATCTACATGGGAAAATTTCTACATTATTTTATTCAACTTCGAAATCATAGAGTGAAAATATGTACCAAACTTATTTAAAGTTCCTAATTTTAAATCACATTAACATTAAATACTTAGAATTTTTTTTTATATTTTTATAACTTTAGGGGATATGCATCGCGCGGAATATACAAGAATAGCTGGCAAAAACACGAAAATAACTTACAGTATGAGGTCTTCATTAGCCGACATCCAAACTAGAAATGAACGATATACACACTAATTAAAACACATGATGATAGCTTATCAGTTCTTATCTAAGATTTCACATAAAATGACGTCATCACTCCAAAGTTCACAAGATGACGTCATTGATCCAAGGTTCACAAGATGGCTGTATTTTTTAATTACTCCCTATTTTTAATTACTTCTTAATTTTTATAATAATGAATTTTTATAAGTGATTTAAAATTAAGAAGTAATTAAAAATAAGGAGTAATTAAAAAATACGGCCATCTTCTGAACCTTGGGCCAATGACGTCATCTTGTGAACTTTGGAGTGATGGCGTCATTTTATGTGAAATCTTAGATAAAATAAAAACTGATAAGCTATCATCTTAGCGTTGTAATTAGTGTGTATATCGTTCATTTCCAGTTTGGATGTGCAATGCACTCCGGTCTCCAGATTGTGCAATGCACTCCGGTCAACTTTCGCAATTGTGGCTCCTCCCTTCTTTGTGCAAAGCACTCCGGTCAAAGTTCAATCAGCGATTGCGACATTCTGCGGAAGACTCTTTCAACGTTCCTCCTATGGACCTCCCTTCTCTAAGTGATTGTGCCATGCACTCCGGTCAAAGGTCACCCCTCTCAAGGTCAAAGGTCCGAGGCCTCTTTCGCTAGGAAAGAGGTAGAATTGCCTCCGCAGTTGGTCTAAAGACACTCCGTGAGGCACCTGGTGCTACACCTCACCAAACTCCCTCCCAAATGAGGAGGTAACCTTCCTTCCAAATGAGGAAATCCTCCTGCCAAAAGAGGGTCCCTCCTCCGTGAGTCATCAGTTGGGGCAGTCACTGCCCCTGCGGAGGCTCAACTCTTATGTCTCTTTTAATTATATATATATATATATATATACTGTTCAATTACTAGTAAATGTTTGAAATTATTTAGTGAGATCATTATTTTAACACCTTTATCTTCCGTATTCACAATTATCAATTTAAGGAATCATTATAAATGAATTGTCAGAAGTTACGAGAAACCGAATGCTTTACAATATTCAAATACTTGTAATCACTGCAAATTGAAACACAAATGGATTTCAATATACATGAAATACATGTTGTTGTTGTTGAGACCCAGACCGTCCGACCTACCAGAAAAGGTGTAAGGTAACTGTATGGACGGCCGGGAAGTGCCACCCAATTTAGACCGGAAGCCAGTGGAGGAGGCATCCACAGGGACCGTACCCTCCTTCCCCTACCACCAACCTCTCGGAAGGACTTACGGGCCCACATGTTTAACGTGATCGTACTCCGCATGAACACGGCGGCATTTGTGGTAGCGTGCAAATCTAGCGCGCAAACCACGGGGGTGTAAATACATCTAATTTAAAAATCATTGCAGTTATTTATGGATAATTAAATGTTGAAGAATGTGTTATATTCAAGGAATATTTTAGAAACAAGTTTAATATCTAAACATATTTTGAAAAATTTTAGAAAGATGTCGTTTTAATGACCGTTGTCAGCAAGATCTGAATGAAATAGTTCAGGAATTAATGCAATATATTTATAAGCAGATATGTAATATAAAAGCAAGAGCTAAATATATGTTGTAATTACGAGTTATTATAATAAGTGCAGTTACTATTGTTTTATACTTTAATAAACGATCTAAATCATGCAAGTTTATATTTATATTAGAAGTATTAATACTAAAATGCTTAAACGCGCCAAATACATTATCTTTGATGACCCGCTGCATATTTGTGGAAATAAACGCTATCCAGATACAGAGTGACCTTGATACTATGAATACAAATAACATGTATTACATTTACAGATCATGTAACGTATATTTATGACCTAATTTAAATTCAAGCGAGTTTATCTCGAGCTTTCATTTGGAACAATTGGTGCACAAATTTTATTTTCAACAATTTTATTTTTGAACAATTTTTTCGTGCAGTAGCACACATTTTTGAAAAAAAAAACACAAGTAGAAATCCTTAGAAAACACCCTACTTCATATGCAACTAAATGCTGAATCAATATTAGTTTCAACTATAGACTTTATAGCCATAGAGGATTAGATGTGTCAAAGAAATTTCTGAATCGTAACTCAAAATAGTTGGAAGTGGAAATCGTAATTGAATCAGCAATGGCCTTTGAAGATTAATATTAACCATCATCTAATTCTTATATTCAGCGAATTTTTGAGAAGTAGATGTTTCAAATGAAATGAACATGTCTTAACTAGAAATTGCAGAAGAAACACCGAAGTGGCCGAAAACCTTTCACTTCCAATATTTCACGCGAAATTCATATTGGTCATCATCTGAGCTCTTTCTATATCTAATCTTGAAGAGTAGATGTTGCAAGTAAAATGAAACTTTTGATACCGAAATGGAAAAAAAAAACGAAAGTTGAAATCCTTAATGAATTCCAGGCGTGAACTCGTTTTAAATTCGATGCTGAAGTCGTATCTATTCATCATTTAATCCGTATCTGCATTAGAACCTGAGAAGTGAATGTTTAAATAAATCGTTTTATGAAAGATACCGTAAATTATTTGCAATTAATACTTCTCCTTATACTATAATATAATGCAGAATAAAAGTGATTTATAAATTCAGATATGAAAAAATATATAGTACAATTTTTTGATCATCCACCAACAGAACGTGTAGCCATTATTTGAACCTTCGATTAGTATACCATAATTCAAAAGGAAACCTACCACGGAAAACATTCATTACGTCTTTCTTACTGGAAAGACGAGATCATTAAGGTTGGGCATTCACAATTCTGACAGCAAAATGAAACTAGTGTCAAAAAGATAAAGAAAACTATTTATTGTCTGGAAAGGGTTAGATAAAAGAAAAAATCGAGTAACCTATAATAAAACTACAAAAATTATTCGAACAAGTGATAAAATATACATTAAAATATTGGTTTCAAGCTTTGCTATGCATATAACCAATGGGTATCATGTGATATGAAGTTTTATTAAAAGTTATGAATATGACCAGAGTGACGAATTCTATATAAATAAACTTTTACTGGATTGCTTCGCATGTTGGTTCGTTCGAAAATTAAACCGTTGACTCATTTGCAAGTAAATGTTGTGAGCAGAGTACTAGAATGGAAAATATGCGCACTTCTTATGGAATTCAGCCGATAATGTAGTAAAAACTGCTAATTTTTATGGGTATCGTGCTAAGTGTCCTAGTCTATCTCTTCAGGTTAGTTATCTCAAGTTATTGCAGACTGCTGCAGTGAGGCTTAGGAGTGGGCCGACTAAATGTATGAAATTTGTAAACTGGTTCAAGTGATAGAAAAGAGAGACGATGTGAGAAATATTTCTATCCTGGCCTTTCTATGCCACGCCTGTGACTTCATTTAACATCCTCGGCCGCATAGGCGCTTCCTTGAACATGCTTGTTGAAAATCAGAAGACAATGTATCTTATTCTTAAGTGGCTTTCGGACTTAGTATAGCATTTACAAGTCCAAGGGGTTTAGCAACAACAGAAGTTATCGCTATTACGATTGATCACATTAACGAGTTTTATCTGTTAGAGTAATATATGTTATTGAAAATAGATTACTGATATAGAGCGCAGTTCAATTATTACAAGGCAAATTGCAAAGTTTAGACTAAAAATTTATAATGCATCAGCTTTTCGATAATCAGTGAGCTCACGAGTATTTTCATAGTACTAAAATGTATTTTATTCCACCTAGTTACACATTTTCCTGCTTTTGCTCTTGCAGATATATGCTATATTGCTGTTGTTGAGTCCCAGACTGTCCTACCTACCAGAAAGGTTTAAGGTAACTGTTCGGAAGGCCGGGCAGAGCAACCCAATTTAGGTCGAAACCTGAAATTTGCATATTTTTCTTCACACTTCTACTTAGTGTCTTAACTTCACTGTCACATAGTGTATAAACTCATTGTTTATGCTTAATTGCGTTGTTCGAGGTTTTTACTCATATGATTTTTCTTCTTATTTTAAATAACTGCACTCGTTTTGGTACAGTGTTCTAGAGTAGCTGAAGTAGCAAAAATCCGTTAATTAAACGAAATAATTTATTATATAAAATATATCAATAAAATATTATCGGCACGTATTAAAAGCTCGCATAAATATTTCAATTTATACTTTTAACAATATCATGAACTGTCGGATATTACTGTTATATATTTAGGATTTAACGGCTGTTCAGATGATTGCCGTAAAAAAAAGAAAAAAATAATACCAATGACCCTTCGACCGTAAATATCGTAAAATAAAAATTTAAACTTGATATGGCAGTATTAAGATAAATGTAAAATCCACAATGAAAAGTTATTTCAATTTTCGAAATTTCCCCTGGGCATTTTTTGCTAAAATAGAGATTCGTAACAAAATCATCTACTAAATATTTTACATACACCCCAGTCTTATATTTATTGAAAATAAGCACTATTTGACTACCTAAAGAGAACACTGAAAGAAGAAATAGGCGTGGCCAGATACACGTTGGGCCATGATTTTGCAATTAATTGTTGCCGATATTTCTTAACTAATGCATTTCTTTATAAATGAACAAAATTATCAGGATTTTTAATTTGTTTAATTTCTGACAGGATTATAACGGCCCCAAAATATCCAAAACTCATTTAAATTACTATATGCTTTTCTTTTCAGACCAGAAAAACTAAGTCTAAAAGTGAAGCTAAGGAGTAGTAAAAGCTATTTAAAATGTTATACGAAATGTTGATGATATAAAAAGAAATGAACCATGAATAATTGAGACATTCAGCATTTTTTTGCTTTGCGTATGGTATAAAGGGTTCTGTCTGTATATACCGTAAGGGAAACTAAACATTATGATCGAAAAATCAATATATAGCACTTAAAATAAGTATTTCACACTCCAATTTCATGATTTGAAACTAATTATTACTATAGTAACTACATCGAAGATGAGATCTTATGAAGTGTGGTTGTTGTTGAGACCCAGACCGTCCAACCAACCAGAAAGATGTACGGAAACCGTTTGGACGGCCGGAAAGAGCCACCCAATTTAGACCAGAACCCAGTGGGGGAGGCATTCACAGGGACCGTACCCTCCCTCCCCTTCCCCCCTAAAGTACCCCACTTGAACACGGCGACAGTTTTGGCAGTAGAGGGAATCGAACCTGGACCTACCAAGTGCAATTCCCGCGCGCTAACCACTTGGCTACAGCGCCCTGAATTCTATATTGTAAAATAGTTCTGATTCACATTTGTTTCATGATGCAAGATCATTCTGACATTATTTTAGCATTGACTAGCATTTAATTCCGTACTGAGTGTACTTTTATGGCGTATGCCAACTTTATGTTCTTGTAGTTCAGGCGTGCCACCTAAACCTACGAATACATTGTCCTAAATATTAAGTCATACATCCGATTTAAATAAACACCCAATCACATTCCGTTACTTAAGGTTTATGATCGTTATCTCGTTATTACAGCGCATTGTTGTGAACAGCATATGTTTGCATATCGCAATGAAATTGTAATTTATAAAAAAAATTACACGCCTTTTAAATATGTATGTTTTAAACAATTTTCAGTTTGTTTGAGTTTACTTTTGGTCAAGCAAACAAAATTCAATTATTTAAGTGAGCGTCAGTTAATTTGGCACGATATTTAATTTTAAGCGTATTCATTAATGAAAATGACGATTATTCACTAACGTATTTCTTATGCAAACCATGCATTTATTATTAATAAATAGTTGCGTTAAGAAACAATAATTAAAATCTTGAAAATCTTATTATGTCGTTATCTATGAATTCCTCTCAGTTTTGTTTTACTTAATTTCTGTGACACTGTCATACTTGTATTAAACTTTCATGATCTTGCTACATTCATGTCACTCATAAGTTTATTCTTGACATAATTCCTACTTGCTCTAATGATTTTCCTGGATCTCCTATATATAAAATGGCAGTGATGACACATAAAACACCTGACAGTCGTGTTTGATTCAATGTGCTTCACTTTATATATTCTACTTTGATAAATAAAAATAAGTATAAAGTGAAAGGAATTTTTGTACCAATCAAAAGTAAGCGTTTGGCATTGACATTACGTTCTATTCCACGCGTATCAGTGTTATGGAATAATTTTGCATTATTATCCGAATATTTAATGTTAAAAATGCATTATTATCCATTTAAGCATTCCGTAATTCTACGTATTCTAGAAATAATCATATACATGTAAAAAATCCAAATTACTCCGATAAAATATTTTGAGAACTGAAAAAGTTGTATGCAAATATTTCATGTCCGGGAGGGTAAATGATTGAAATTTAGCCGCTAATGACAGTCTGTGTCGTTTACAGAGTGAATTTGAAATACGAAGTAAAATACGGCATATGTAATATTTGTCAAACCTTCGTCTTGAACAATTTGTATACTACAGTCGTACCATTAGTATCAGTCGCAGCCAAAAATGAAACTTTGATGCACTGGAAGACTGGAAAACCCTAGACCCCACTTCGCGAGTTTGAGAGTACGAGAATCTTGTTAGACATATAGGCGACAGCCTCTGAGCCGCTTCGTTACCGTCCTTTACGCTGCAAACAACAGTGGTTAAATGAATGTACGGTAATTCTTGCGTCGGTAAGTCTTTGGTTGGCACATGAGGACAACTGATACAGGGGATCAACTAATAGTGTAACATATCCAAAATACCCTCACATCTTCCTTACAACTATTCAACGTGATATAGCATGAATTAGCATTATGTATTATTCGAAATCGTTGCAATATATCTAGTATATTAGATATATATGGAAAATATATCCTTCTGTTATTAAACATGGTTCATCGACGACTTTTTCCGGAGATTGGCTGGGCCTAAGAGGCCTCCGAATGGCATCACATCTTTATTAGTAAAGGATATCTGTTCTACCTTAATGCGGATTATCACACTGGCATATAGAAAAGGAAAAGCTTCCATGCGGATTGCTTAGTTGAGAAGCACATCGCGATTACTCTTGGTATAATGATGTGGGAAATCGTTCCCTCAAAACCTGTTTTTATGAAAGGGAATTTGGATTCATTGTTTTATACAATGATAATGTGCTTTGAATATTCCTATAATACTACTAACTTCATACTATGCTTTTCTCACTGTTCCTTTTTCGAATTCTCGTTTGGAAACATTTCTCTTCCTGTGTCAGTAGGTGAACAATTTATTGGCAAATGCAATTTTGCCTTTCTATCATGTGGTTGATCTGTTTATTTATCCCAGCGAAGAAGGTTCTTTCTTGTATTTAAGATGTTTATAGTCTTTTTATGTAGTTCTGAATTAAGTGTTTTATTGCTTATCGATTTCAACAGCGTTTGAGAGATTTTTCATATCTGTATGATAATTGTCTAAAGCATTTCCATCCCCTTCGAACGCCCCTTAATCTTATATACTGAATCTTTATGCATATAGTATATACTGAATCATTACATATATAGTATTGCCTTCTCGGCCACTTAATTTGCTGCATATACCCAAGGGTGAGCCGAGTGGTATGGGACTTCCACACAATTAGTATTGATCAGGGGACATAATGGAACCGAAATTTCGATTTACCTCCAGGGGCGGAGAAAATTGGAAGTATTTCCCGAACCCCTAGAAGCATTATTTGAAGATCTAAGAAGATAAATATTTCCATATTTATATTTTCGGCCATGGGATAGAACATAACGGATTCTGATTTTTGGTTTTTCCTAAGCGATGGATTTTCAAAGACTTTCCAGACCTTTCAGAATCCCCTGATGACCTAAAATTCTGATACATTGCACAATTCTAGTTTTGACTATAGAATGAAACGTAACCCAGTTAATTCTCGACTATTTATCGACGTTGTACGCTGTTAAAATTTTTATTAAAAATATATTTTTACATGTTGTAATATTATGTTTTAATTGTATTAGTTTCCCTGATTTTAATGGGCTAAAATACCAATAAATGAATTAAATCAAATTCCAGAAAGTTATTCTCATTTTTAAATTGAACATTCCATACACCTTAAAATGCATGCATAAAAAAGATCACAAATATAGTTTAAATACCAGAAAGATTTAAAAAACAAATACATTATTAAATAATAGCATATAAAAGATGAAATGTCTTACAAAGTATTAATCTGCAGATTATTTTTAAGAGAAATTAAAGCGGCAATATGGTTATAGCAGGAGGATAGTATATATAATGTTAGGCCTATGTTCAGTGAGAAAATAACATTGTTACGAAAACTTTCTAAGAGGGGAGCGCTTTTTACGAGCCTCTTAAGAGCTATTATTCTTAATTCTAAGACACGCACAACAAAGTTATAGAGATAGAAGTAGTACATTATATAAGTCGGTCCAAGCTATTTGCTCAATCTGAACTTCATTTCTCGACATTGTTTTTGGACGGTGTTTATTTTAAACACATACATTGAAATCTAAAACGTTAAGTATAATATTTATTGTTCTCCTTACAATGCAATGTATATGAAAAGGGGATGCATTATTACAAATTCGGATCTAGGATTTGAACGTATATACAGCACATAATAGTTGATTCCTATTCAGCATCTCTGAATAGGAATCAACCATTCTTTTCAATGACACCAGTGTGTCTGTTTTTGAGAATAATATATTTTGAATAATTTGATAATATCGAAAAATTATTAGTACATTTATTGAACTTTAGACGAGCTTTCTTGTTCGGGGCAGACATATCAAAAAAGACTTCACGTTTTGGAATATTTTTGAACAGTAACGAAAATCAAAAAACCGTTATAAAAATATTACTTTATTTTATTTTTTTAGATAATCTATTTCATTTCTAATTTTAAATTATAAAGGGAATAGTATTATTTAAAGAATGCAACTACCATTTAGGAGATATATTTTATTTTTTTGATCTGAAACAGAAAAAATCATAAGAAAAGTTAAATGTAATCATGATTATAAAATATGAGAACACTTTTCAAATAATTTTACCCATCATGAATAGCCACCATTTTTGAGGAGATAATAGAAGCATTTTCTCAAGTTATATGATTTCTGTTTCAACACTTCACTTAATGCAATTAATAACAAATTGAGAAAATTAAATAAAATGTAATACTTCTATCGATATGAGTCAGTAACAACATCTATCGATATGTGTCAGTAACAACTTCTATCGATATGTGTCAGTAGCATATTCATTTTCAATGAGATCGGGCCAAAAATCTTTATTTTCTTAAATACTTTGAAATTAGAGCAAATAATAATATGATAAGTATGGTAAAATCTATATAACAATTACTCTTTTAATGTGTAATTTTTATTTATAAGCGTATGACATAAAGTAATATTGGTTGTTTTGAAGTATTGCATGTTTTTGATCTGAAATTCAAAACTATAGACAATAACACATATTCAGTCTAAGATATTATATAGAGTTAAGAACTAATTTCCACTATCTTAGATATATTATTTTATGATATATAACTTTACATAATGAGATTATTGATTATTGGCAAGATATGTTAAAAAGTTTACTTAAAAAAATTATATCTCTCACAAATTTCTTCTTTCAATTTTTTTTCCCAATGACCAGTCACTGACTTTTCATCTTCGCCTATACATCGGCCAGAATCGTGGACTTCTTATCCGTCATATGACGTTGTCCCAGCGCACCAGTGGGGGTGGGAACACATTGCGCTCAACAACACAAACATCCACGCCTGAAGTGGGACTCAAACCCACAACCCTGCGGTCGAACGAGTACGAGGAAACGCTTGTCTTTGACCGTTCGACCACCACGTCGGCTCTTTCGAAATATATTACATGAAATTAGATATGTTATTTTAATTGGCAATATCAAAAATTCTTTTGTATTTCAACGGTATCTAGCAATAAAAAATAGGTATGTTATGTAAGTGAAGACCTGGATATATTCATATATATATTAAACTAATAATTTTGAAAATTGCCAATACATTTTATTGTATACAAATATCATCTTTTATTATAACTAAAGTAATCAATATTTTCCTATATACACTAAATTAATTATTTCGTTTCTATATTCAATATACTCTATTCTCTCTCTCGCTCTCTCTCTCTATATATATATTCATTTTAAAGGAAGTTGACATACAAATATATTCATATATTTCTATTAGTGTTTCGTCAAATTTATTATACTGACAATGATCAACCTTGCTATTAAACTGCTTTATTGAAATATTGAACATTTGTATACATTAAGAATAAATTCATAACAATAAATTTATCAAACAGCTTTCCTATGGTGTTAAGTGCTGCGTACAATTCACTTTCGATGGAACAATTAAGTAGTTTTTATCATATTTTGTACTCTTATGAAAAACTAGTCATACTAATATGAAAAACTAGAATTGACATTCTCCAGAATCGAGTGTGGAAACCTCTATTGAACATCCTACTACTCTGAAATGTGATGCTAATCTACATCTGTCATCATCTAAGCTATCTCTATATCCAAACTTTCCCGTATGTTAAAACTTCCCCACCTTATGTACTCCAGAATGTGATGCTGAATCCATAACGAGCGGATAAATAGCACCGGACCCACTCCGACGTCATGATGTGACGTCAATATCGACGACCAATAGTAACTTCAGAGAACTGCGCCTGTGCACGGAGATGGTAGTTTATAATACGAACTCATCATCACTTAATCAGATTAATATTTAAAATTTTAGCTCTCAACTTTATGTAATCCAATAAAACATCCAGCTTTTCATCTACCAGACCACATGATTCATAAAAAGTATCGTCTTGACAATACCTCCAAATCCTTTTGATGTAATGACCTCTGAAACCAAAAATCTCTGAAACCAATTTTCAGTTGTCAGTTTTTAGATGTGATAGATGTAATATTTATATGTATTTTTTTAAGCATCATGAAAAGCAGCATTGCGCTTCTGATCTTAAATTAAAAAAACAAAAACATATATTGTAAATATATAAAATATTAAGGGGATTGTGTTCCCTTATCTAAGGTTGGCTAGTAATATTGAGTGACATGCATTTTGAATAGGAGGTTACAATGAAGTAAGAAAGTACATTAAATTTTGTAGTCCTTGTGTTGTGCTTTAGGTTTCTGTAGTGGTTTAATACATGTTTTTCTTATGATTAAACTCTATAAATAATAAAAATTAAAAAATAAAATAAAAAAATTTTACATAATAAAAACAATTAAAAAATAAATTTTAAAAATAAAAAATAAAAAATTGTGTAAACTTTTCCTCTCTGTTGGTTAAATGAAAAGGGGAAATGATGTGTTATAGTGATACATTTATGGAGTGTCTATGGTGATTTTGATTGTGAAGCCTTGAAAAGTAAAGCCTCCTTACTTTTCAAGGCTTTTTATTGTTATGAGTATTTTTCATTTAAAATAACCCTGGCATAAGCAAATGCTAAACAGTTGCCCCCCCCCCCTACACACACACTTTTTAGAGTCAGGATAAGCCACTGAGTAGAAGATATACCCATGCATTTGTAGAAGATTACTCGGTACTACGTACAATATATGAGTTTCAAATATTTTTGCAAAAATAAAACAATGGCATAATAAACTGAAAATATCAATAATAATAATGTTTAAACCCGAAGGCCATAATTGATATTATCCAGTCAAAAATGCAATATCGGTGAAATTTATTTTATATATATATATATCTTTATTATTTAAATCGGAAAGGATTTAATAAAAATCAGCTGTCGTATAAACAAATTGGATTTAAATTTGTTGCTAAACGACATGATAAAATTTTCTTCAAACAAATTGGCGGAAAAGGTTTAATTGTTCGTTTTTAATTAATATCTGGGCAACCCCTGGTCTTAGAAACTCAAAACGTGGACTACATTTTAAGTCAAGATATTTCAAGGCTATCTACAACATTTCATTTTAATTCGGTTTAGTTGTTCTCCCATGGTGATGAGACACACATACAGACAGATTTTCAATTTTATTTATATAGATTTATAGAAATAGATTGAAAATGAGTAAACTTGCATTATATCTATTAAAAGTCTACATTTGGATAATTTTAATCCAGAATCAGTCATTCATAAATGATATGTTTCAGCTGACAAATGTAAATATGTCAATAACTAGGAAGAAATTGTTATCAACTCAAAAATTTTACTCAATTTTGTATTTTTGTTATTTTCTTACATATTATTATCAGCTTATATAGGAATGTACTAAAATTTGTATTTACACAAGACTTTACAGTTATGTGCATATTTATGTTATTTTATATTTTTGACATAGCAATTGCATAATCTATATAAAGAAAATTGAAAATCTGTCTGTCTGTCTCATTATCACGGGAGAATGGCTTAACCGAATTTAATGAAATTTTTTGGGTAACATTGGAATAACCCCACTTAAAATTTAGTACATGTTTCGAGTTTCTAAGACCAGGGGTTGTCTAAATATTAAGATATTAATTAAGAACGAACAATTAAACCTTCCATAGAGATAGCATTATGCAGACTATATTTCTTCTACCAACTTATTTGAAGAAAATTATGTTATGTCACTTAGCAATGGATTTAAATCCAATGTGTTTATGCAGCAGAAGAGTTTTATTAAATCTTTTCCGATTTAAATAATAAAGATATGTATACGTATGAAATAAATTTCATTGATATTGCATTTTTGACTGGATTATATCAGTTACGGTCATTATTAATATTGATATTTTTGGGGCTTATTGATAGTTTCAATTTATTATGTCATTGTTTTATTTTGGCAAAAATTGTTGTAGCTTGTAGTACGTAGTACGGAAAATCTTCCACAAATGCATGGGTATATCTCCTAATCTATGAGAATATGTTATATCTTGTATTCATCTTACATAGGTAACATTTTAAAATCTGATGCATTTCATCCATTCTTTGTATTTTTAAGTGAAACTATTTTATTTCATTCACCAATAAATAAAACTTATTGAAATATAAGTTATAAAAATGCGAACATACCTGAAAAATTTTGAAAATCATTATCATGTTTTATTACTTTCCTTATATACATAATGTATAAGGAAAGTATTGTGACGGTGTCGAAAATTCGAATTCGAGTTTTCGACGGGAGAGCACGTTTCAAGCATCCCTGATCACGAATCAAACATTTTTGAAGTGATGTCTGTGTGTGTGTGTGAAAGTATGTGTGTGTGTGTCTGTGTCAGTGAGTCTATGGAGACAATAACTGACGAACGAATAGACCGATTTGAACCAAATTTGGTACAAAAATCCCAATCCATAAATACTGGAAGTCTATTGTTTTTATACGCAATCGAATGTTCAGAACCTCTCTAAATTTTCGAATGAAATTTTGAAAAAATTGTCAAAAAATCAAAGCCACTAATAAAATTACGCAAATAGACATTTTTAATGTAATTTTTCATTAGAAAATGATTGACATAAATTTTAGAACGCTAACATGAACCGTTCTCGAGATATTGTACACTTTTCAAAAAAATTATCAAAAAGTCATATAAAATAAAAAAAGAATTCCTATTGAGAAACATGTTCACTTTTCATATGTAATTGTATGCTATAAATTGGGTGACATCATTCTCGTGGATCTAGCTCCTTCCATTCATGAAAAAAGATACTTTGAGTAATACTTTTTTATTTGTACGCCAATAGTCATTCATCTGCTGTAAGAATAACTTATTTCTTAGTGCATTACGTATGGCGAGATTTTGGCGACGAATTTGGCGGAATGTCGCCAACTTGGCGACTTTTTGAAATGTTGCCAAATCAACGAAAATCCTGCCAAATGGATGAAAATGAAGCTAAATCAATGAAAATGACAACTAATTTTCGAAAATTCAATATCTTGGAAAGAATATGAGTATCTACTATAAGAAAAACCTATTTTTTTTACTGTAAAAGTAGTAAATTCATTACATTATATAATGAAAGTCATGTGTTGCCCACATCAGATTTTTTCTCCCATGCCATGAACAGTGTGCAAATGATTGCGAAAATCATCCGATTTCAGTGCTGTAAAATCACAATTTATTTCTTTACAAACATAATTTGCTTTTTCAGCAACAGGTGAACATTTTTTTTTATGTCTGTAAAGGTAAATTTACTGGAAAATATCTTTTTGCAATTGCACATTTTAGAAAACTTTTCCGTTTTCTGTGAGTTTTCGGCTTGTGAAGTGTTTGGTCCATCCTTAAGCTTTGGATCAATATTCATATTTCTCAAAAAGAAAATTTCACGAAACTTAAATTTGCCGCGAATGCTAAATAAAATCTCCGCTAACCAGAATCAACGTGTACCCTACGTCATCGGCTACGTCAAACGCATCATCGTCAGTAGTGGTTCCTTGTTGGTCGAATCGGAGTGGGTCCGGTGCTATTTATCCGCTCGTAATCCATATCATTTACCATCTAAACTTTATTTACAGCCAGCTTACAACATATATGTTTGAAGGATAATGAAACAATCTATATTGTAGGCGACGTAGTTGCAATATGTATTTGTCAGGACAGCAAAAGAAAAAAAAATGCAGATTTAAACTGAGCACCTTGATATAATTTCAAATACGATTCTGCTTCATGTATTATTTCGTGCGATAAAAATAAAATTAATGCATAACTCAAAATTTAGAAAAAATAAATCTGTAGCGAATGTCGTGTGTTGGGCAGATGATATTTTTTAAAACTTAAAATTTTGCTTGCTATGAATTATTTCCGTTAAATTAAATTATTTATTTTCCATACTGTACTTTGTACGTGTCCCTTGGCTTTCTTATGCTCCGGATAAAACGAGATTAAACAACTGGGGTGACACACGAAAGCTATTTATCTTTAAAGCTGGCTTAAGCCGATAGGTCAACTGTCCAAAATTTCCCAGATTTCTGGGGTTACATATTATTTACAGAAAGCTATATTGTCTAAAGTATATTTTAGATAATATTGCGATTTGAAATTTATATGGTATGTTTTTATATATCATATTGTTGATAATTGGGGATTAATTTCCGTAATATTCTAAAATGTCAAATTGTAACATTTTTGATGTTTAAAAGGTTGGTTATTTTGTAAAGTAATTTTATAGCTAAATTTATTTTACTTATATTAACATTTATAACGTATAAAATATAATATAAAGGCAATATAGAGTAAAGTATAAAAAGGCCGACAGCTGTTTGAAAGAATCTGTAAAATAAAAACTGCGTTACATCACAGCATGTAGGGTAAGAATAAAATTATCTAACTGATTCGCTTAAAATGACTTAACACTGCAATTTTAGCAAACATTGAGAAAGGGAAAGGATTTTTTAATTTGTTAATTTCCTAAACCATACCTTATACATTTAAAAATGTTCTGCAAATGTTTCCAAGCTGTACGTTTATTATTTCCTCTTAAAATAGAATTTATTAGCAATAACTATGGGATACGCAGCCCTGCTCGCTATGCCCAGCTCGTAACTGACATTCCGACTCGGGAGACTGTGCCTCATTCTCTCAGGCGCTTCGCGAATCCCTTCGTGCCGCCTGCTATGTAGGCGTAATACGCCCGTTGTGGTATCGAATTTCAATGACACTTACCTGTCCCGGAGCTGAGTCTATCACTCTTTCTACCCGGATGACGCGCATGACTGTCATTGTGTCTATAATGCTAATCAATATCCGGGGATCTTTCCCAGTTCGCTTCCACCTTTTAATCGCCGAAATGGGCCACAGGCGTAAAACACCTGTTGCGCTTTAACTCTTGTTTGCAGACTCTCATCAACCTCCATAACTCACTAATGAATTTTATCTTCTCTTACCGGGCTCCATGATTCCTGAACTTTACCCTCAACAACATCCCCTAAATTACTTGGCCAGTTAATAGGAGTCACACCCTACACGTTGACGTTCGCTGCGCTTGCATCACAAGCTCTTTCGAAGGCGTTATACATCCGTTGGAATCCGTCTCTTCTTTGCTGGCAGTGACCGACTCCAGGAGCTCGAAAAGCGTATTGATTTAGTTGTTGAGTATACTTGACACTTACTTGTTTATAAGAGTCAAATATAAGATATATTATTCTCCAAATAACTCGAAGTGTACCACTAACATTGCAGTTTAAAATTTCTGATATTGGAGAGACTTTTTTGCCATAAACCTATCGCAGATATTTTAAAAATTGACTCGATAGTCTACATATTTGCTAATACTGGAAATGATAACACATTAAATTTAAAAGTCCATATTTCACATCTACCAACACAAATGTGCCTGTACACAAAATTTCATAACTGTATATTTCCCTGTTTGTTCGTAATCAGTGACAAATTATCTTGTTACGTTTTTAATATATGATAGATACGTTTTTAAGAGATATTTTGAGGTGAAAAAGCTCTTAAGGAGGTTTATTTTTAAATAAAATTTGCGGATTCAATTTTTAATCTCAATCAAAGTGATCGTGAATCGCAACATACGTACATTGTTATCAACATTACAACAATCATTATTACAACAATTGGTGCGTGATAATTTCAGTACTGATTGAAAGTACTGCTTTGACAAAGAAAAGGAACACGGTGATATAAATCGTTTTATTTTAGTTTTTTTAACTTTAGTTTGGATCGCTAAGCTGTACCTGCAAGCGATAACGAGCAAACGAAGCATCCCGTTCTCGCGAAGCATGTTACTGGAATTAGAGAAAGCTTGTGAACAGTTAGTGAAGCCGTAGTTATCGAAAATGAGGCTTATTGTGAAAATTACTACAAGATTTCAGTATGCATACACTGGACATGTATAAATTGTATGTATGATCACTCCCATATTTGTCCACTACCTTTTTTAGCATTATGTTGTTTTGGGAACATTGAAATTCAATATATATATATATATATATATATATATATATATATTGTTATCGTATTTATTATATATATATATATATATATATATATACAACTCAATAATTAGAAAAAGAAAAAAAGAAGAATGACATTGTATCAAAATTTCGTCGGGGGGGATTGTGACCCCCACTTCCCGGTTTAGCCAGCTTTATGTCATGACGACACTCCCGGAAGCGGATACAATGTCGCCAACCAAGTACATATACTAATACTTTAAATGTAAAAAAGAAAAAAAGTTGAAAAACCTATACATTCCCTAACCTATACAAAGACTACGCGTTTTACTACATCCAAACAGAAACACAAAATACTACAAAAATGACCCACATCCAATAACAATATATCAAGAAAAACAAGCCACGCATACACCTCACCGAAATGTAAAAGACTCTTACTTTGTACCTAATGATCTCCCTCAGACAGTCAACCATGACCTTCACAATGCAGCCGCTGTCCAATACTATCTCAGACAGAAAGCTCTCTTCCACTCAAATACAAGTCGTAACACTCGGTTACGGTTATGCCGTAAAATTTACACAATATATCACAGAGAAAACGTAGAGGGTAACCCATTACGATTGCTTCTTCTAGATAATTCAGATCACTTATATAACGATTTTCAACACTGCTATTTAAACGTTTGCTTCTTGTTAAAAAATTTATGATAATGTTCCTAAAAACATTTCTATGCAAACAAGAATGCCAATTAATAATGTAATTTATTTTAAAATTAAATGCTTTTCTTTTATCATATAATTTAAAACCTACTTTACCATTAGAAAGTTTATATAATGTTAAATCTAAAAAATTAATACTATTATCAATGTTACGGGAAGTTTCTGTTAATGTCAAATTTGAAGGAAAAAAAGTAAAATCTAAGTGATCCCGGTCATCGTGGCATGCATATAATATGTCATCCACATATCGTATGTATACTATTTCGTTTAAAATATGAGTTCCCTCCTCGTATTTGTTCAAGTATATATCGGCCAGAATAGATGAACAAGCGCCCCCCATCGGAATGCCATTACGCTGTCTGTAGAAATCAGTTCCATCGTAAAGCACAGTTTCAAACAAGACCATTTCGACTAGACATTTGTATATATGTTGTTTAATGAGGTTTTGCATCTCATACTTATCATACATCTCCATCAATATTTGAAACAGATCCTTTATATCTACGAGTATATTGCAAAAAAGGTCATTGAAATCACAACTCCTATACTGTAAATCGTCAGATATGTTTTTAAGTTTTTCAATTACTTCACTACTATTATTAATGAAAAATACACCAGAATTTTTTATTTTTTTCAATATATTTTTTAAAAGTTTTAATAATCTTGTATTTGCAAAAGTTAAGTATGTTTTAAAACCATTAGTAACAGGTCTAAATTTAATGGGGGTTTTATGAAGTTTAGGTATAAGAGTTATATATGGGAATTTGATGGTATTTAGGTTGTAACTCAAAATTTTATATTTTGCCTTAATACGATTTACGATTTCTGTTTTAGACTGATTGAGTTTTTTATATGCATTAATATCAAGGTAACATTCAATTAGTTTTTTATTGTAAAAATGTTGGCAAGAGAAAGCATAATAAGAAGTAACTTTATCAACATATGTTATAACAAAATCCTTTTGCAATTTATCTAAATTTTTTATACTGTATTTCCCATATTTAACGTGTTTTTCCAAAACTCCATATTTAAACTTTATACTTTGTGTTAAACAAGATTTCCATTCGTCAAATACTTGAGACGGTAGGCTGTATTTTACTGCTCATTTATATATAAACATTTCAATGTCATTCACAATACCTTCAACAATATCGCGAAAATCTTCGGATCTGTATTTAGTACCCAATGTAAAAGTATGTTTTAAATTGTAATCATTCAACAGATTTAGATCACCTGTTACGATATGGCCCAAATTAATGTTTATAAAAGCCGGTTATTTTTGACAAGGGCAAGTTTGTTCTGACTTCATGACGTTTTTACAAACACTATTGTAATTGTATAATTTTCTTCCCAAAGGTAATGCATATTTATATGCTACTTTAACTTTCACCTCATTAATAGGAAATTTAAAAACATGTTCACTCAAAATACGTGATAAACATATTTTATCAAAATTATTGTTCTTATAATTTATAACCATGAATTCATAATTCGTTTTTTTCGTTATATTTTCACCCAGATTAATATTTAAAATTTTAGCTCTCAACTTTATGTAATCCAATAAAACATCCAGCTTTTCATCTACCAGACCACATGATTCATAAAAAGTATCGTCTTGACAATACCTCCAAATCCTTTTGATGTAATGACCTCTGAAACCAAAAATCTCTGAAACCAATTTTCAGTTGTCAGTTTTTAGATGTGATAGATGTAATATTTATATGTATTTTTTTAAGCATCATGAAAAGCAGCATTGCGCTTCTGATCTTAAATTAAAAAAACAAAAACATATATTGTAAATATATAAAATATTAAGGGGATTGTGTTCCCTTATCTAAGGTTGGCTAGTAATATTGAGTGACATGCATTTTGAATAGGAGGTTACAATGAAGTAAGAAAGTACATTAAATTTTGTAGTCCTTGTGTTGTGCTTTAGGTTTCTGTAGTGGTTTAATACATGTTTTTCTTATGATTAAACTCTATAAATAATAAAAATTAAAAAATAAAATAAAAAAATTTTACATAATAAAAACAATTAAAAAATAAATTTTAAAAATAAAAAATAAAAAATTGTGTAAACTTTTCCTCTCTGTTGGTTAAATGAAAAGGGGAAATGATGTGTTATAGTGATACATTTATGGAGTGTCTATGGTGATTTTGATTGTGAAGCCTTGAAAAGTAAAGCCTCCTTACTTTTCAAGGCTTTTTATTGTTATGAGTATTTTTCATTTAAAATAACCCTGGCATAAGCAAATGCTAAACAGTTGCCCCCCCCCCCTACACACACACTTTTTAGAGTCAGGATAAGCCACTGAGTAGAAGATATACCCATGCATTTGTAGAAGATTACTCGGTACTACGTACAATATATGAGTTTCAAATATTTTTGCAAAAATAAAACAATGGCATAATAAACTGAAAATATCAATAATAATAATGTTTAAACCCGAAGGCCATAATTGATATTATCCAGTCAAAAATGCAATATCGGTGAAATTTATTTTATATATATATATATCTTTATTATTTAAATCGGAAAGGATTTAATAAAAATCAGCTGTCGTATAAACAAATTGGATTTAAATTTGTTGCTAAACGACATGATAAAATTTTCTTCAAACAAATTGGCGGAAAAGGTTTAATTGTTCGTTTTTAATTAATATCTGGGCAACCCCTGGTCTTAGAAACTCAAAACGTGGACTACATTTTAAGTCAAGATATTTCAAGGCTATCTACAACATTTCATTTTAATTCGGTTTAGTTGTTCTCCCATGGTGATGAGACACACATACAGACAGATTTTCAATTTTATTTATATAGATTTATAGAAATAGATTGAAAATGAGTAAACTTGCATTATATCTATTAAAAGTCTACATTTGGATAATTTTAATCCAGAATCAGTCATTCATAAATGATATGTTTCAGCTGACAAATGTAAATATGTCAATAACTAGGAAGAAATTGTTATCAACTCAAAAATTTTACTCAATTTTGTATTTTTGTTATTTTCTTACATATTATTATCAGCTTATATAGGAATGTACTAAAATTTGTATTTACACAAGACTTTACAGTTATGTGCATATTTATGTTATTTTATATTTTTGACATAGCAATTGCATAATCTATATAAAGAAAATTGAAAATCTGTCTGTCTGTCTCATTATCACGGGAGAATGGCTTAACCGAATTTAATGAAATTTTTTGGGTAACATTGGAATAACCCACTTAAAATTTAGTACATGTTTCGAGTTTCTAAGACCAGGGGTTGTCTAAATATTAAGATATTAATTAAGAACGAACAATTAAACCTTCCATAGAGATAGCATTATGCAGACTATATTTCTTCTACCAACTTATTTGAAGAAAATTATGTTATGTCACTTAGCAATGGATTTAAATCCAATGTGTTTATGCAGCAGAAGAGTTTTATTAAATCTTTTCCGATTTAAATAATAAAGATATGTATACGTATGAAATAAATTTCATTGATATTGCATTTTTGACTGGATTATATCAGTTACGGTCATTATTAATATTGATATTTTTGGGGCTTATTGATAGTTTCAATTTATTATGTCATTGTTTTATTTTGGCAAAAATTGTTGTAGCTTGTAGTACGTAGTACGGAAAATCTTCCACAAATGCATGGGTATATCTCCTAATCTATGAGAATATGTTATATCTTGTATTCATCTTACATAGGTAACATTTTAAAATCTGATGCATTTCATCCATTCTTTGTATTTTTAAGTGAAACTATTTTATTTCATTCACCAATAAATAAAACTTATTGAAATATAAGTTATAAAAATGCGAACATACCTGAAAAATTTTGAAAATCATTATCATGTTTTATTACTTTCCTTATATACATAATGTATAAGGAAAGTATTGTGACGGTGTCGAAAATTCGAATTCGAGTTTTCGACGGGAGAGCACGTTTCAAGCATCCCTGATCACGAATCAAACATTTTTGAAGTGATGTCTGTGTGTGTGTGTGAAAGTATGTGTGTGTGTGTCTGTGTCAGTGAGTCTATGGAGACAATAACTGACGAACGAATAGACCGATTTGAACCAAATTTGGTACAAAAATCCCAATCCATAAATACTGGAAGTCTATTGTTTTTATACGCAATCGAATGTTCAGAACCTCTCTAAATTTTCGAATGAAATTTTGAAAAAATTGTCAAAAAATCAAAGCCACTAATAAAATTACGCAAATAGACATTTTTAATGTAATTTTTCATTAGAAAATGATTGACATAAATTTTAGAACGCTAACATGAACCGTTCTCGAGATATTGTACACTTTTCAAAAAAATTATCAAAAAGTCATATAAAATAAAAAAAGAATTCCTATTGAGAAACATGTTCACTTTTCATATGTAATTGTATGCTATAAATTGGGTGACATCATTCTCGTGGATCTAGCTCCTTCCATTCATGAAAAAAGATACTTTGAGTAATACTTTTTTATTTGTACGCCAATAGTCATTCATCTGCTGTAAGAATAACTTATTTCTTAGTGCATTACGTATGGCGAGATTTTGGCGACGAATTTGGCGGAATGTCGCCAACTTGGCGACTTTTTGAAATGTTGCCAAATCAACGAAAATCCTGCCAAATGGATGAAAATGAAGCTAAATCAATGAAAATGACAACTAATTTTCGAAAATTCAATATCTTGGAAAGAATATGAGTATCTACTATAAGAAAAACCTATTTTTTTTACTGTAAAAGTAGTAAATTCATTACATTATATAATGAAAGTCATGTGTTGCCCACATCAGATTTTTTCTCCCATGCCATGAACAGTGTGCAAATGATTGCGAAAATCATCCGATTTCAGTGCTGTAAAATCACAATTTATTTCTTTACAAACATAATTTGCTTTTTCAGCAACAGGTGAACATTTTTTTTTATGTCTGTAAAGGTAAATTTACTGGAAAATATCTTTTTGCAATTGCACATTTTAGAAAACTTTTCCGTTTTCTGTGAGTTTTCGGCTTGTGAAGTGTTTGGTCCATCCTTAAGCTTTGGATCAATATTCATATTTCTCAAAAAGAAAATTTCACGAAACTTAAATTTGCCGCGAATGCTAAATAAAATCTCCGCTAACCAGAATCAACGTGTACCCTACGTCATCGGCTACGTCAAACGCATCATCGTCAGTAGTGGTTCCTTGTTGGTCGAATCGGAGTGGGTCCGGTGCTATTTATCCGCTCGTAATCCATATCATTTACCATCTAAACTTTATTTACAGCCAGCTTACAACATATATGTTTGAAGGATAATGAAACAATCTATATTGTAGGCGACGTAGTTGCAATATGTATTTGTCAGGACAGCAAAAGAAAAAAAAATGCAGATTTAAACTGAGCACCTTGATATAATTTCAAATACGATTCTGCTTCATGTATTATTTCGTGCGATAAAAATAAAATTAATGCATAACTCAAAATTTAGAAAAAATAAATCTGTAGCGAATGTCGTGTGTTGGGCAGATGATATTTTTTAAAACTTAAAATTTTGCTTGCTATGAATTATTTCCGTTAAATTAAATTATTTATTTTCCATACTGTACTTTGTACGTGTCCCTTGGCTTTCTTATGCTCCGGATAAAACGAGATTAAACAACTGGGGTGACACACGAAAGCTATTTATCTTTAAAGCTGGCTTAAGCCGATAGGTCAACTGTCCAAAATTTCCCAGATTTCTGGGGTTACATATTATTTACAGAAAGCTATATTGTCTAAAGTATATTTTAGATAATATTGCGATTTGAAATTTATATGGTATGTTTTTATATATCATATTGTTGATAATTGGGGATTAATTTCCGTAATATTCTAAAATGTCAAATTGTAACATTTTTGATGTTTAAAAGGTTGGTTATTTTGTAAAGTAATTTTATAGCTAAATTTATTTTACTTATATTAACATTTATAACGTATAAAATATAATATAAAGGCAATATAGAGTAAAGTATAAAAAGGCCGACAGCTGTTTGAAAGAATCTGTAAAATAAAAACTGCGTTACATCACAGCATGTAGGGTAAGAATAAAATTATCTAACTGATTCGCTTAAAATGACTTAACACTGCAATTTTAGCAAACATTGAGAAAGGGAAAGGATTTTTTAATTTGTTAATTTCCTAAACCATACCTTATACATTTAAAAATGTTCTGCAAATGTTTCCAAGCTGTACGTTTATTATTTCCTCTTAAAATAGAATTTATTAGCAATAACTATGGGATACGCAGCCCTGCTCGCTATGCCCAGCTCGTAACTGACATTCCGACTCGGGAGACTGTGCCTCATTCTCTCAGGCGCTTCGCGAATCCCTTCGTGCCGCCTGCTATGTAGGCGTAATACGCCCGTTGTGGTATCGAATTTCAATGACACTTACCTGTCCCGGAGCTGAGTCTATCACTCTTTCTACCCGGATGACGCGCATGACTGTCATTGTGTCTATAATGCTAATCAATATCCGGGGATCTTTCCCAGTTCGCTTCCACCTTTTAATCGCCGAAATGGGCCACAGGCGTAAAACACCTGTTGCGCTTTAACTCTTGTTTGCAGACTCTCATCAACCTCCATAACTCACTAATGAATTTTATCTTCTCTTACCGGGCTCCATGATTCCTGAACTTTACCCTCAACAACATCCCCTAAATTACTTGGCCAGTTAATAGGAGTCACACCCTACACGTTGACGTTCGCTGCGCTTGCATCACAAGCTCTTTCGAAGGCGTTATACATCCGTTGGAATCCGTCTCTTCTTTGCTGGCAGTGACCGACTCCAGGAGCTCGAAAAGCGTATTGATTTAGTTGTTGAGTATACTTGACACTTACTTGTTTATAAGAGTCAAATATAAGATATATTATTCTCCAAATAACTCGAAGTGTACCACTAACATTGCAGTTTAAAATTTCTGATATTGGAGAGACTTTTTTGCCATAAACCTATCGCAGATATTTTAAAAATTGACTCGATAGTCTACATATTTGCTAATACTGGAAATGATAACACATTAAATTTAAAAGTCCATATTTCACATCTACCAACACAAATGTGCCTGTACACAAAATTTCATAACTGTATATTTCCCTGTTTGTTCGTAATCAGTGACAAATTATCTTGTTACGTTTTTAATATATGATAGATACGTTTTTAAGAGATATTTTGAGGTGAAAAAGCTCTTAAGGAGGTTTATTTTTAAATAAAATTTGCGGATTCAATTTTTAATCTCAATCAAAGTGATCGTGAATCGCAACATACGTACATTGTTATCAACATTACAACAATCATTATTACAACAATTGGTGCGTGATAATTTCAGTACTGATTGAAAGTACTGCTTTGACAAAGAAAAGGAACACGGTGATATAAATCGTTTTATTTTAGTTTTTTTAACTTTAGTTTGGATCGCTAAGCTGTACCTGCAAGCGATAACGAGCAAACGAAGCATCCCGTTCTCGCGAAGCATGTTACTGGAATTAGAGAAAGCTTGTGAACAGTTAGTGAAGCCGTAGTTATCGAAAATGAGGCTTATTGTGAAAATTACTACAAGATTTCAGTATGCATACACTGGACATGTATAAATTGTATGTATGATCACTCCCATATTTGTCCACTACCTTTTTTAGCATTATGTTGTTTTGGGAACATTGAAATTCAATATATATATATATATATATATATATATATATATTGTTATCGTATTTATTATATATATATATATATATATATATACAACTCAATAATTAGAAAAAGAAAAAAAGAAGAATGACATTGTATCAAAATTTCGTCGGGGGGGATTGTGACCCCCACTTCCCGGTTTAGCCAGCTTTATGTCATGACGACACTCCCGGAAGCGGATACAATGTCGCCAACCAAGTACATATACTAATACTTTAAATGTAAAAAAGAAAAAAGTTGAAAAACCTATACATTCCCTAACCTATACAAAGACTACGCGTTTTACTACATCCAAACAGAAACACAAAATACTACAAAAATGACCCACATCCAATAACAATATATCAAGAAAAACAAGCCACGCATACACCTCACCGAAATGTAAAAGACTCTTACTTTGTACCTAATGATCTCCCTCAGACAGTCAACCATGACCTTCACAATGCAGCCGCTGTCCAATACTATCTCAGACAGAAAGCTCTCTTCCACTCAAATACAAGTCGTAACACTCGGTTACGGTTATGCCGTAAAATTTACACAATATATCACAGAGAAAACGTAGAGGGTAACCCATTACGATTGCTTCTTCTAGATAATTCAGATCACTTATATAACGATTTTCAACACTGCTATTTAAACGTTTGCTTCTTGTTAAAAAATTTATGATAATGTTCCTAAAAACATTTCTATGCAAACAAGAATGCCAATTAATAATGTAATTTATTTTAAAATTAAATGCTTTTCTTTTATCATATAATTTAAAACCTACTTTACCATTAGAAAGTTTATATAATGTTAAATCTAAAAAATTAATACTATTATCAATGTTACGGGAAGTTTCTGTTAATGTCAAATTTGAAGGAAAAAAAGTAAAATCTAAGTGATCCCGGTCATCGTGGCATGCATATAATATGTCATCCACATATCGTATGTATACTATTTCGTTTAAAATATGAGTTCCCTCCTCGTATTTGTTCAAGTATATATCGGCCAGAATAGATGAACAAGCGCCCCCCATCGGAATGCCATTACGCTGTCTGTAGAAATCAGTTCCATCGTAAAGCACAGTTTCAAACAAGACCATTTCGACTAGACATTTGTATATATGTTGTTTAATGAGGTTTTGCATCTCATACTTATCATACATCTCCATCAATATTTGAAACAGATCCTTTATATCTACGAGTATATTGCAAAAAAGGTCATTGAAATCACAACTCCTATACTGTAAATCGTCAGATATGTTTTTAAGTTTTTCAATTACTTCACTACTATTATTAATGAAAAATACACCAGAATTTTTTATTTTTTTCAATATATTTTTTAAAAGTTTTAATAATCTTGTATTTGCAAAAGTTAAGTATGTTTTAAAACCATTAGTAACAGGTCTAAATTTAATGGGGGTTTTATGAAGTTTAGGTATAAGAGTTATATATGGGAATTTGATGGTATTTAGGTTGTAACTCAAAATTTTATATTTTGCCTTAATACGATTTACGATTTCTGTTTTAGACTGATTGAGTTTTTTATATGCATTAATATCAAGGTAACATTCAATTAGTTTTTTATTGTAAAAATGTTGGCAAGAGAAAGCATAATAAGAAGTAACTTTATCAACATATGTTATAACAAAATCCTTTTGCAATTTATCTAAATTTTTTATACTGTATTTCCCATATTTAACGTGTTTTTCCAAAACTCCATATTTAAACTTTATACTTTGTGTTAAACAAGATTTCCATTCGTCAAATACTTGAGACGGTAGGCTGTATTTTACTGCTCATTTATATATAAACATTTCAATGTCATTCACAATACCTTCAACAATATCGCGAAAATCTTCGGATCTGTATTTAGTACCCAATGTAAAAGTATGTTTTAAATTGTAATCATTCAACAGATTTAGATCACCTGTTACGATATGGCCCAAATTAATGTTTATAAAAGCCGGTTATTTTTGACAAGGGCAAGTTTGTTCTGACTTCATGACGTTTTTACAAACACTATTGTAATTGTATAATTTTCTTCCCAAAGGTAATGCATATTTATATGCTACTTTAACTTTCACCTCATTAATAGGAAATTTAAAAACATGTTCACTCAAAATACGTGATAAACATATTTTATCAAAATTATTGTTCTTATAATTTATAACCATGAATTCATAATTCGTTTTTTTCGTTATATTTTCACCCAGATTAATATTTAAAATTTTAGCTCTCAACTTTATGTAATCCAATAAAACATCCAGCTTTTCATCTACCAGACCACATGATTCATAAAAAGTATCGTCTTGACAATACCTCCAAATCCTTTTGATGTAATGACCTCTGAAACCAAAAATCTCTGAAACCAATTTTCAGTTGTCAGTTTTTAGATGTGATAGATGTAATATTTATATGTATTTTTTTAAGCATCATGAAAAGCAGCATTGCGCTTCTGATCTTAAATTAAAAAAACAAAAACATATATTGTAAATATATAAAATATTAAGGGGATTGTGTTCCCTTATCTAAGGTTGGCTAGTAATATTGAGTGACATGCATTTTGAATAGGAGGTTACAATGAAGTAAGAAAGTACATTAAATTTTGTAGTCCTTGTGTTGTGCTTTAGGTTTCTGTAGTGGTTTAATACATGTTTTTCTTATGATTAAACTCTATAAATAATAAAAATTAAAAAATAAAATAAAAAAATTTTACATAATAAAAACAATTAAAAAATAAATTTTAAAAATAAAAAATAAAAAATTGTGTAAACTTTTCCTCTCTGTTGGTTAAATGAAAAGGGGAAATGATGTGTTATAGTGATACATTTATGGAGTGTCTATGGTGATTTTGATTGATAAAGAAACGTTATCCTGTAAGGGATGGCATGTATTCTTTGTAGATGAGTTATATTGCATGTATTTTTGGGGTGTTTTTGTACTGTAAAAACCCTCTTTTAAAATCATGTATGAAAAAAATAAATGAATTAGCGACTGGCAATTTCGGGGTTACGACCACGAATGCTCGGTTGACTAGTAGTAGGGGTACTGGTCAATCGTCAAAAAGTTTCCCTAGGCAGTATACTATGGACAAATATTTTAAACCTTTCATTGATGACAGTGGGAAAAACAAAAAAACTGTAAACGTACATGAAAATATGAAAAGCGGGCCGCGTGTGGATGATCACCTCGAAGATATTTGTTATTATAGGAATTTCAAATCATTAAAGTTTAAAAAATGCACATCTAAAAGATGTAAACTTTGTCCAATTGCAGACCCTTTACAGATTGGAACAAAGGATTTAAAGCTTACATTCTGTAAGGTTTTCAATATCATATATTGTATAACATGTATGAAATGTGGTTTGAAATATATAGGCCAGACACAAAACTGTATAAACATTAGAATTAATTTACATCGTAGTAATATATATAAGTTACAAAAAAACTCTTCTACAGGGGCTACAATGGAAATAAAACACTTTTTTAAACATGGAATTGAAGCTATGCAGATAACATTGTTGGACATTGTAGTTGATATAAAAGAGAGATTGTGGTGGGAAAATTATTATATTACTCAACATAATTCTCTTTATCCATACGGATTAAATTCCGTGAGATATAATGTTAACTATAATAGAGAACAGATAAAATGTTTTGGTTCTGATATAGTAATTGATCATGGTTTTTTAAATCAAAAATATTATAATCATGGACCTTCACGTAAATACAGAGGTGGAAGAAAGCATAAAATTAATTTTGAAAAAACTGTAGAAAATATAATGAATTTTACTTAAACACACAAGAATAATCACGATTTATTGAATAACTGGATAAAAAACTTGGTTTTTGGTTTCAGAGGTCATTACATCAAAAGGATTTGGAGGTATTGTCAAGACGATACGTTTTATGATTCATGTGGTCTGGTAGATGAAAAGCTGGATGTTTTATTGGATTACATAAAGTTGAGAGCTAAAATTTTAAATATTAATATGGGTGAAAATATAACGAAAAAAACGAATTATGAATTCATGGTTATAAATTATAAGAACAATAATTTTGATAAAATATGTTTATCACGTATTTTGAGTGAACATGTTTTTAAATTTCCTATTAATGAGGTGAAAGTTAAAGTAGCATATAAATATGCATTACCTTTGGGAAGAAAATTATACAATTACAATAGTGTTTGTAAAAACGTCATGAAGTCAGAACAAACTTGCCCTTGTCAAAAATATCCGGCTTTTATAAACATTAATTTGGGCCATATCGTAACAGGTGATCTAAATCTGTTGAATGATTACAATTTAAAACATACTTTTACATTGGGTACTAAATACAGATCCGAAGATTTTCGCGATATTGTTGAAGGTATTGTGAATGACATTGAAATGTTTATATATAAATGTGCAGTAAAATACAGCCTACCGTCTCAAGTATTTGACGAATGGAAATCTTGTTTAACACAAAGTATAAAGTTTAAATATGGAGTTTTAGAAAAACACGTTAAATATGGGAAATACAGTATAAAAAATTTAGATAAATTGCAAAAGGATTTTGTTATAACATATGTTGATAAAGTTACTTCTAATTATGCTTTCTCTTGCCAACATTTTTACAATAAAAAACTAATTGAATGTTACCTTGATATTAATGCATATAAAAAACTCAATCAGTCTAAAACAGAAATCGTAAATCGTATTAAGGCAAAATATAAAATTTTGAGTTACAACCTAAATACCATCAAATTCCCATATATAACTCTTATACCTAAACTTCATAAAACCCCCATTAAATTTAGACCTGTTACTAATGGTTTTAAAACATACTTAACTTTTGCAAATACAAGATTATTAAAACTTTAAAAAAATATATTGAAAAAAATAAAAAATTCTGGTGTATTTTTCATTAATAATAGTAGTGAAGTAATTGAAAAACTTAAAAACATATCTGACGATTTACAGTATAGGAGTTGTGATTTCAATGACCTTTTTTGCAATATAGATATAAAGGATCTGTTTCAAATATTGATGGAGATGTATGATAAGTATGAGATGCAAAACCTCATTAAACAACATATATACAAATGTCTAGTCGAAATGGTCTTGTTTGAAACTGTGCTTTACGATGGAACTGATTTCTACAGACAGCGTAATGGCATTCCGATGGGGGGGCGCTTGTTCATCTATTCTGGCCGATATATACTTGAACAAATACGAGGAGGGAACTCATATTTTAAACGAAATAGTATACATACGATATGTGGATGACATATTATATGCATGCCACGATGACCGGGATCACTTAGATTTTACTTTTTTTCCTTCAAATTTGACATTAACAGAAACTTCCCGTAACATTGATAATAGTATTAATTTTTTAGATTTAACATTATATAAACTTTCTAATGGAAAAGTAGGTTTTAAATTATATGATAAATGAAAAGCATTTAATTTTAAAATAAATTACATTATTAATTGGCATTCTTGTTTGCATAGAAATGTTTTTAGGGACATTATCATAAATTTTTTAACAAGAAGCAAACGTTTAAATAGCAGTGTTGAAAATCGTTATATAAGTGATCTGAATTATCTAGAAGAAGCAATCGTAATGGGTTACCCTCTACGTTTTCTCTGTGATATATTGTGTAAATTTTACGGCATAACCGTAACCGAGTGTTACGACTTGTATTTGAGTGGAAGAGAGCTTTCTGTCTGAGATAGTATTGGACAGCGGCTGCATTGTGAAGGTCATGGTTGACTGTCTGAGGGAGATCATTAGGTACAAAGTAAGAGTCTTTTACATTTCGGTGAGGTGTATGCGTGGCTTGTTTTTCTTGATATATTGTTATTGGATGTGGGTCATTTTTGTAGTATTTTGTGTTTCTGTTTGGATGTAGTAAAACGCGTAGTCTTTGTATAGGTTAGGGAATGTATAGGTTTTTCAACTTTTTTCTTTTTTACATTTAAAGTATTAGTATATGTACTTGGTTGGCGACATTGTATCCGCTTCCGGGAGTGTCGTCATGACATAAAGCTGGCTAAACCGGGAAGTGGGGGTCACCATCCCCCCCGGCGAAATTTTGATACAATGTCATTCTTCTTTTTTCTTTTTCTAATTATTGAGTTGTATAGAAATGTACTTGACTGAGCAGCTTGGCGCCTTTGAGTATATTTTCAGTTGTCAGTTTTTAGATGTGATAGATGTAATATTTATATGTATATATATATATATATATATATATTGTTATCGTATTTATTATATATATATATATATATATATATATATATACATATAATAAATACGAAATGGTAGTACATATTTAAGCATATGGGTGTCATTCCGAATCACAGTTTCGGCAGGTGTTAAAATGATCATCTTATACTACGGGAATTGAAGTAAAATTTTACTGTGAATTTAATAGTGGCACATATTCTGCTATTTTTTTCCTTGTTTAATTTTATTTTATTTATAGTCCAACAGATTATATGTAAAGGTTTTCGACGGCAACCATTTCAACAACTATTAAGACCAAAGGGGATATCACTAATCTATCTCCCCAAATATCCAAAGATTATGATATATATCATAATCTTTGATATATATGTATATATACATATATATATATATATATATATATATTTATATATATATATATATATATATATATATATATATATATATATATATATATATATATATATATATATATATATATATATATATATATATATATATATATATATATATATATATATATATATATAAATATATATATATATATATAAATATATATATATATATATAAATATATATATATATATATAAATATATATATATATATATAAATATATATATATATATATATAAATATATATATATATATATATAAATATATATATATATATATATAAATATATATATATATATATAAATATATATATATATATATATATATATATATATATAAATATATATATATATATATATATATGTACTTTTCAATTATTAGTAAAAGTATGCAATTATTTAGTGAGATCATAATTTTAACACCTTTTCTTCCGTATTCACAATTATCAATTTACGGACCCATTATAAATGAATTGTTAGACGTTACGAGAAACCGAATGCTTTACATTATACAAATAATTGTAATCACTGCAAATTGAAGCACAAGTGGATTTCAATATAAATGAAATGCATGTGTAAATACTTCTAAATTCAAAATCATTGCAGTTATTTAAGGGTAATTAACTGTTAAAGAATGTATTATTTTCAAGGAATATTTTAAAAGTAAGTTTAATATCTAAACAAATTTCTAAAAATTTTAAAACGATGTCGTTTTAACGCCTGTTAGCAATGTGTGAATGCAATTGTTTAGGAATTAATGCAATACATTTATATGCAGATATGTAATATAAAAGTAAGAGCTAAATATATGTTGTAATTACGAGTTATTATAATAAGTGCAGTCACTATTGTTAATTACTTTAATAAACGAGCTAAAGCATCCAAGTTTATATTTATATTAGAAGCATTAACGCTGAAATGCTTAAACACGCCAAATACATTAGCTTTGATGATCCGCTGCATATTTGTGAAAATAAACGCTATCCTGATACACTGTGACCCTGATACTTTGAATACAAATATGATGTATTACATGTGCAGGTCATGTAACGTATACTTTAGACCTAATTTAAAATGCGAGTATGTTTATCTCGAGCTTTCATTTGGAACAATTGGTGCACAAATTTTATTATCTTTTGAATACTTATTTCGTGTAGTGGCCCCCCTTTTTGAAAAAAAACAAAAAAAAGAAAATTATATCTTCATAAACGTAGCAAAAATCCCTACTTCATATGCAACTAAATGCTGAATCCACATTAGTCATCATCTAAACTCTTTATATAGCCATACGGAATTAGTTGTTTCAAAGAAATTTATGAATCGTAACTGAAAATACTCGGAAGTGGAAATCTTTATTGAATCATCAATGTCCCTGAAATTTAATGCATATTAATATCAGACATCATCTAATACCTATATATAGCGAATTTTGAGAAGTAGATGCTTCAAATGAAATGAACATGTATTATCTAGAAATTGCAGAAAAAATCCCGAAGTTGAATTATCTAGTAAAACCTTCCACTTCCAATATTTTACATTAAATTCATATTAGTCATTATCTGAACTCTTTCTACATCTAATCTAGAAAAGAAGATGTTCCAATTAAAACGAAACTTTTGATACGGATTTAAAAAAATAAAAACGATCGTTGAAATCCTTAATGAACCCCAGGCTTGGATTCCTTTTAAATTCGATGCTGAAGTCGTATTTAAATCTAATCATCATCAAATCCGTACTTGCATTAAAACCTGAGAAATGAATAATATAATTTAAAATTAAAAAAATCGTTTTATGAAAGATATGGTAAAATATTTGCAACTAATAATAATTATACTGTTGTATGATGCAGAATAAAAGTGATTTATAAATTCGGATATGAAAAAAATGTATAGTATAATTGTCTGATCATTCACCAACAGAACGTGTAGGCATTATTTGAACCCTCGGTTAGTATACCATAATTCAAAGGAAACCTATCACGGAAATCATTCATTATGTCTTTCTTACGGGAAGGACGAAATCATTAAGGTCGGACATTCACAATCCTGACAGCAAAATGAAACTAGTGTCAAAAAGATGCAGAAAACTATTTATTGGCTGGAAAGGATATGATAAAAAAAAATCAAGTAATCTATAATAAAACTACAAAAATTATTTCAGCGAGTGATAAATTATACATTAAAATATTGTTTTAAAGTTTTGTTATGAATATAGCTAAATGGTATCACGTGATATGAATTTTTTATGGGTTATGTATATAACCAGAGTGACGAATTCTAAATAAATAACTTTTTACTGGATTGCTTCTCATGTTGGTTTTTTCGAACATTTAACCATTGACTCACTTGCAAATAAGTGTTGTGAAAGGATTACTCCAATGGAGAATATGCTCACTTCTTATGGAATTCAGTCGATAATGTAGTTAGAACTACTAATTTTTTGGACTGTCTAGCTAAGTGTCCTGATCTATTTCCCCAGTTTAGTTATTTCAAGTTAGTAGACTGCTGTAGTGAGGTTTAGGTGTGGGCCCACCAAATGTATGAAATTTGAAAACAGGTTCAAGACAAAGAAAAGAGAGACTGTGTGAGAAGTATTTCTATCCTGACCTTGCTATGCCGCGTCTGTGACTCCATTCAACATCCCCGGCAATATTGCCTTGAACATGCTTGTTGAATATCAGAAGAAAATGTCTCGTGTTCTTAAGTGACAAGGGCTTTCGGACTTGGTATAGCATTTACAGTGCCAAGGGGATTAGCAACAAAAGAGGTTATTGCTATTACGATTGATCACATTAACGAGTTTTATCTGTTAGAGTCATATATGTTATTGAAAATAGATTACGGATATAGAGTGCAGTTCAATTTTTACAAGACAAATTGGAAAGTTTAGTCTTAAAGTTTTTATGTATATTCAGCTTCTCGACAATCAGTGAGCTCTCGAGTATTTTTATAGTAGTTAAGTGTATTTTATTCAACCTAGTTACACTTTTTCCTGCATTAGCTCTTGCAGATGTATTCTATATTGCTGTTGTTGAGACCTTCTAGAAAGGTGTAAGGTAACTGTTTGAAAAGCCGGGCAGAGCCACCCAATTTAGGTCGAAACCTGCAATTTGCATATTTTTCTGCCCACTCCTTATTAATGTCTCATTTTCACTGTCACATAGTGTATAAACTCATTGCTTATGCCTAATTACGATGTTCGTGGTTTTTACACATATCATTGTTTTGCTTATTTTAACTAATTGCACTCTCTATTTGTTACAATGTTCTTGAGTGCCATAACTTTATTTGTCTGGTTCATTGAACAAAGTAATTTGTTATGTAGAACATATTAATAAAATATTATCGGTACATATTAAAAGCTGGCATAAATATTTCATTTTATACGTTTAGCAATATCATGATCTGTGGGATATTACTGTTATCTATTTAAGATTGAACGACTGTTCAGAGAATTGCCGTAAAAAAGTACGCATGACCCTTCGACCGTAAATAACATAAAATGAAAATGTGTACTTGATATGGCAGTATTAAGATCAATATAAAATCCACACCGGAAATTTATGTCAATTTTAGAAATTTCCGCTGGTCATGTTTTGCTGAAATAGTGATTCGTGACAAAATCATCTAATAAAAATTTTACACACACACACCCCACTTTTATATTTATTGAAAATAAGGCTATTTGACTACCTAAAGAGAACTCTGAATGAAGAAATTGGCGTGGCCAGATACACGTTAGTCTATGCTTTTACAATTAAATCTTTCGATATTTCTTAACTAATGCATTTCTTTATAATTGAATATAATTATCAGGATTTTAAATTTGTTTAAATTCTGACAGGATTATAACGACCCCGAAATATTCAAAACTCATTGAAAATACTATATGATTTTCTGCTCAGAAGGATAAACTAATTCTAAAAGTGAAGCTAATGAGTAGCAAAAGCTATTTAAAATATTATACGAAATGTGGATGAGATAAATAGAAATGAACTATGAGTAACTGAGACATGCAGAACTTCCTTGCTTTGCGTATGATATAAAAGGCTCTGTCTATATAGCCAGTAAGGGAAAATATAAATTATTATCAGAAAATCAGTATATATCACTTAAAATTGGTATTTTACACACATCACTTAAAACTAATTATTACGTAACAACTACATCGAAGATGAGTTCTTATGACGTGTTGTTGTTGTTGAGACCCAGACCATCCGATCTATCAGAAATGGTTAAGGTAACCGTTTCGACGACCAGGAAGAGCCACATAATGTAGACCGAAACCCAGTGGGAAGGCATCCACAGGGACCTTGCCCTCCTTCCCCTACAACCAACCTCTCGGAAGGACTTACGGACCCATATATTTAACGTAATCGTACTCCGCGTGATCACGGAGCACACTGTTGCCGTGGCGGAAAAAACTCCGAAATCCGAAAATAATATTTTTCGATACCAATTACTATTTGTTGATAGGCAATGAACCGAAGTATCTTGTAATGTAAATAAATGTATTTTATTCAGTATAACTAGAAGGAAAAACTGATCTTAAACAAGACTTCCACATACAAATTGAAATCTTGTTTTTTCTAACTAAAATTTCAATATTTTTTCCAAAATTTTTGTGGATATTTATAATTATATGTCTCACGTATTTTCAATATATGTAACCTCAGATTATTTCTGACATAAATACATTTCGTAAAAACATAGCCAAAATCATACTATAAAGCGTAAAATATAGATATATAAATTTTTTTGTTTTCCTTCATTTCTTTAAGCCTATAAAAAAAAGCTACACGTTCCTACGCGCTCTGAATGAGTTATTTTGAAAGCAGATACTATTATGCAACTGTTCTGTGAAAATCAGCTGCAACTTCTTACAACCTTCGCTGTTTCGGCATATTTCATACTTTTTCTGAAGATCCTGCTCAGCCCTGCATAAGTATCGTTCGTACTTCCAATTTATCCAGCGACATTTATTTTCATGATAAATATTTTATTACTACTTTTAAAACATCAAAGACATATTTTACAACTTTTAAAATTATCCCATAACAAGACATATTAAATTTACGCAACATTTCTTGAATTAAACTAAAGCAGTTTCAAAAAGTAAAAACAAAGCTTAATAAATTAATAGCACTTTATTATCGATATATATATATATATATATATATATATATATATATATATATATATACATATATATAATGTATCTAAACGGTAATGTTGTAAAAAACAATTTTGAAGATAATAAATATTCTATTTTTAATCACCTTTTTTTGAAACCCCGTGTAAATGATAGTGAAATAGTCAAATTAAAATGATTTAAACGTGGAAAGGGACATTTCTTACAAAATGATCATAAATCTGAGATTATAAGTCTACATAATCAATTTAATAGAACTTTTCAATGGAAGTTCATAAAATCTTGGGTTTGTGGTAAAGAAAAAGCATTTAAATAAAGTTTATGTGCCATTTTTTTAAAATTAAATCTTGCTAATGAACATTTTAATCATATTTTCTTTGATTTGCTTATTACAAGATCACAGTATTTAAATTTAAAACTAAATCAATTTCATAATAATAATACAACTACTAATTCTTAGTGTTGTTGTTGAGACCCAGAACGTCCGACCTAACAGAAAGGTGTTGAAGACCCAGGCCGACCGGCTCGTCAACAGGGACATGAGCAACCGATTAGCCGGCCGTAACAGAAAGGTGTAAGGTAACTGTTTGGACGGCCGGGAAGTGCCACCCAATTTAGACCGGAACCCAGTGGGGGAGGCATCCACAGGGACCGTACCCTCCTTCCCCTACCATCAACCTCTCGGAAGGACTTACGGACCCACATGTTTAACGTGATCGTACTCCACGTGAACACGGCGGCAGTTTTGGCAGTGGCTGGAATCGAGTGGCTGGGCCTACCGAGTGCAACTCCAGCGCGCTAACCAATGGGCTACCGCGCCCCTCGCCCACTTAGTGTGTAATCTCTTTCAAACATCCTATTTATAATTCTCTTAATTTTGGTCATCTGTTTAACGAGTTCAAACATTTATTGCCTATTGGAGATTTGTGTGTTTCAAAGACTTTTAAACACAACAAGCCTATTGGTAGATCTATATTTAATTATAATGAAGTTTCACAATCTCTTTCTATAGATCATGATTCTCAGTCAAATGTAGATAGTGAATGTATTTGTAAATTAAATAAATTTGCTAAATTTCTAAATGCAGACTTGGGGCATATAGTTACAGGAGATTTAAAAATTGTTAGTGACAATGTGTTAAGAATCATTATGTCATTTGGCACTAAATTTAGGATACCTTCTTGTAATAATTCTTTTAATGTTTTAAAATCAATTAATCTTGATAAATATATATACAAATTAGCTTGTAAATACGCTCTGCCATTAGAGGTATTTAATATGTGGAAATTTACTTTATTAGAAACTATTAAAAATGCTATTAGAGATATTAAATCGTCTTGATCTTTATATAATTTTGATAATATTAAACATTCCATTAATGATTTACAAAGATCTTTTGTTATCACCTATGTTGATAAAGCCTCTAATAATTATGTTATTATCTGTAAAAACATTTATATTTAATTTCTGTTAGATTATTTAAAAAATAATAGTCTTTTTAAACATGATTTACATTCCATCAATAGTATCAAATTGAAAATTATCAATATGTATAGTGATATAAATATTAAATATAAATATCTTAAATTTCCTTATATAGTGCTTATTTCAAAATTTCATAAAAATCCTATTAAATTTAGAACAGTACCTAGTGGGCATAATACTTACTCTACTACTGTGAGTAAATTATTACTAAATTCTTTAAATCTAATAAATAATAGTTTATGCCAGACTAGCAATAATTACCTTATTCTAAATAATAGTAAAGAATTGAAGAATAAATTAACATCTCTTAGAAAAATAATAGGATTTCAAACTATTGATTTTAAAGATCTTTTTAATAATATTAAGATATCTGATCTATATGATGTAATTTTAGCTCTATATAATACTTATATTACTAATCTTTCAAATAAAATTAATTTTATAAATTTTCCTAAACTTCTTCACTTTGTTATTTTCAATAATTATATTTTTCAAGGAAATAAATTATACTTACAAGTCTCAGGCGTTCCACAGGTTGGCTGCAGTAGCAGTATGTTAGCTAATTTATACTTTTATCATTATGAAAAGTCTTTTACTTCAATAGATTATACTTTTTACAGATAGGTTGATGATCTGACTTGCTTACTACATACAGAAAATTATCTCATAGATATAGATTTCTATCCCGACAATTTGGATGTAATTCCTCTAATGAAGCTACTATCTTAAATAATAAATTAGTAATAATGTTAATTTTTTGGATTTAAATCTTTTTATTGATCTTCTAATAGAATTGTTACTAATTTATATGATAAAAAAGACTATTATAATTTTAATATTAATAAAATCTTACCATTTAATTCCTTTAACACGATTCAATTGTTTAGAAATATTATACTTAATCAGCTTTTTAGAATTTATAGATTATCTGATAAAAAATTTCATGCTATGCATATAAATAATCTCAAAATTACTAGCAATGTATATAAATATCCCTCTTATTTTGTAAATGGTATTGTTAAAAAATTTAAAATAGCTGGATTTTTATTATTCTTTTCATAGTATCTTATAATTCTACTCATAGTATCTTATATTAGCTAGACATCTCCATTCTCTTGTATTATTAATACTTTTATTTTTCCATCCTCTTCAACGTCAGCATTATTATTATTAGCCCCACCCTTTAGTAACTCTTTTTGTATATTATTACTTTTTCTAAACTTTTCGCTTTACTGTTTTTCAATTCTTACGAATGGCAACAGTAGATCATTTTGTAATTTTTCTTTGCGAATGGCAACACTGTTCTCTGCATTCAGAGTTCCCGGTTTCGACTCGTTTGTACATATGCTGTGCATTTTCCAGGTATTCATGTTCCCTTCTTTATTCCTTCTTTATGTATGTCGTCCAAGTAGAAATAGTTTATAGATATAATATATCTATTTCTTCAGAAACATACATATTTTGTGTTTGCTTCGTCAAAATACTTGGACTTGAAAATGTATTTTACGAAGTGAACATTTTCATTTTTTTAGGCTTAGTTCTTTTCCCATACCATTGAATTTTTTTTATTTTCTATAACTTGATAACTCGTGTTTTGTATTTTTTTCCATTTGATGATTTGCTGTATTATATTTTATTCTGTGGGTGTTTTGGAAAGTTAGGTTTATCGTGTTGCAGCTTCTTACTTTACGTTCATTGGATTTTCAAACTATTATATATATATATATATATATATATGTGTGTGTGTGTGTGTGTGTGTGTGTGTGTATAATTGTTGTACATTAAAATTTGTATTTTCGATGATATATTGTTTCAACAATTGTGCCAAAATACGGGCATATTTTCATACATTTTCTATTTTTTTTATTTTTTTATTTTTTTAACTAACCGCTAATTAATGTGCTAATTAAAGAATGACAGTAAGCCGAAACAAAATTCAACCAGAAAGTACGTCGAGGGGTGTTAGTGCATTTATAAAAACAGTATTATAATTTTATCTTCTAAAAAAAAAAAAAAGGTGAAGGGTATGTGTATACCTTCATATCTCCCCCCGAAAAAAAAATCTGGGACCGCCACTGATTTTAATATTACCATGCATATAAAATCTTACTTTTAACTTATCTACATGCGCAAAAAATATGCAAAAATATTAAGAAATGAATACATTGTGAGGTTTTTTCCGAAAATTCCTTATTTGGCACCTCTGTGCGGCGGCAGTTTTGGCAGCAGAGGGAATTGAACCTGGTCCTTCCGAGTGCAATTTCCGCGCACAAACCACTGGGCTATCTAGCCCTGCATTCTATATTGTAAAATAGGTTTGATTCACATCTGTTTCATGATGCAAGTTCATTCGGACATTATTTCAGCATTGACTAGCAATTAATTCAGTACTGAGTATACTTATTATGGCGTATGCCATCTTTAGGTAATTGTAGTTTGGACATGCCACCTAAACCTACCACTACGTTGTCCTAAATATTAAATCATACATCAGATTTAAATAAAACCACAATCATCTTTAGTTACTTAAGGTTTATGACCGTTATATAGTTATTGCAGCACATTCTAGTGAACAGCATATGTTTATATATCGCAATGAAAATGCAATTAATAAAAAATTAATGCGTCTTTTAAACATACTTGTTTTTAACATTTTCCAGTTTGTTTGAGTTTACTTCAGGTCAAGCAATTAAAATTAAATTATTTAAGTGGCCGTCAGTTAATCTTGCGCGGTATTTAGTTTTAATCGTATTAATTAATGAAAATGACGATTATTCACTAACGTATTTTTTATACAAACAATGCTTTTAATATTATTAATTAGTTGTGTTAAGAAACATTAATTAAAATCTTGAAAATCTTATTATTTCGATATCCATGAATTCCTCTCAGTTTTGCCTTCCGTAATTTCTGTGTCACTGTCATACTTGTATTTAACTTTCATGATCTTGCTACATTCATGTCACTCATAAGTTTATTCCTGACATAAATGCTACTTGCTCTAATGATTTCCCTGGTTCGTCTACATCTAAAATGTCAGTGATGACACATAAAACACCTTACAGTCATGCTTGATTCAATGTGCTTCACTTTATATATTCTACTTTGATAAATGAAAATAAGTATAAAGTGAAAGGAATTCTTATGCCAAGAAAAGTTTGGCCTTGACATTACGTTCTATTCCGCGCGTATCAGTTTTATGAAATAATTTTGGATTATTTTCGGAATATATAATATTAAAAAATACAGTATCATCCAGTTAACCATTGAGTAATTCTACGTATTCTACGAATAATCATATACAGTATTTTATAAAAAATCAAACTACTCCGATAAAATATTATGAGAACTAAAAAATTTGTATGCAAATTTATTGCGTTCGGGAAGGCAAATGAATGAAGTTTAGCCCCTAATGACTGTCTGCGTTGTTCATAGAGCAAATTTGAAGTACGAAGTAAAATACGGCATATATAATATTTACCAAACCTTCGGTTTGAACAATTTGTTTACTACCGTCGTAGCATTTATTTCAGTCGCAGCCAAAACTGAAACCGTAATACACTGGAAAACCCTAGACCTCACTTCGCCTGCGAGTTTGAGAGTACGAGAATCATGTTCGACATATAGGCGACAGCCTTTGAGCCGCTTTGTTGCCGTCCTTCACGCTGCAAACAACAGTGGTTAAATGAAGGTACGTTTATATGTCGGTTAGTCTTTGGTTGGTGCATGAGGACAACTGGTACAGAGGATCGGCTTATAGTGTGGCATATCCAAAATACCCTCACATCTTCATCGCAACTATCCAACGTGATTTAGCATCCAAAATTATCATTATGTATTATGCTAAGGCGTTGCAAGATATCTAGTAGAGGTTGTACGACATTCTCATGTTTTTAAAACGTCTGTTATTATATCGACGACGACTTTAATCGACGACGACGACGTTCATGGGCGAATTTTTCGGGAGATTGTCTGGGCCTAAGAGGCCTGAGCGACTTCCAAATGGCATCCCATCTTTATTAGTAAAGGACATCTGTTCTACCTTAATGCGGATTATCACACTGGCATATAGAAAAGGAAAAGCTTCCATGCGGAATGCTTTGTTGAGAAGTACATAGTGATTACTCCTGGTACAATACTGTGGGAAATCGTTTCCTTAAAAGCTGTTTTTATGATAGGGAAATTATTTATATTCGCAGTTTTATACAATGATATAATGCGCTTTGAATCTTTCTATATTTCCACTAACTTCATCCTATGCTTTTTTCAGTCGTTTCTTTTTCGAATTCTCGTTTGGAAAATTTCTCCTCCTGCGTCAGTGGGTGAACAATTTATTGGCAAATGCAGTTTTGCCTTTCGACCATGTGGTTGATCTGTTTATTTATCTCGACGAAGAAGGTTCTTTCTTGTACTTTAGATGTTTATAATCCTTTTATGCAGTTCTGAATTAAGTTTTTTTAATTGCATATTGATTTCAACAGCGTTTGAGAAAGTGTTTTTATTGCTTATTGATTTCAACAGTGTTTGAGAGATTTTTCATGTCTATATGAAAATTGTCTAAAGCATTTTCATCCCCTTCGAAAGCTTCTTAACCTTATAAGGAATCTTTACGTATATATTATTGTCTTCCCGACCACTTAATCTTCTGCTTTTACCAAGGGTGAGCCGAGTGGTATTGGACATCCACACATATAGTATTGTTCAGGGGATATAATGGAACCGAAATTTTGATTTACCTATAGGGGCAGAGAAAATGGGAAGTATTTCCCGAACCCCTAGAAGCATTACTTGGAGATCTAGGGAGATAAATATTTCCATATTTATATTTTCGACCATGAGATAGAACATAACGGATTCTGATTTTTGGTTTCTCCTAAGCGATGGGATTTTCAAAGACTTTCCAGACCTTTCAGAAACCCCTGATGGCCTAGAAACCCGGCACATTGCACAATGACTATGGAATTAAACGTAACTCAGCCAATTTTTTATTTAAACGACTATTTATCGACGCCATACGCTCTTAAAAATGTTATTGAAAATATTTTATTTTTACATGTTGTAATATTAAGTTTTAAATATATTAGTTTCCCTGATTTTAACGGGCTTAAATACGAATAATTAAATAAAATCAAATTCCAGAAAGTTATTCACATTTTTAAATTGAACGTCGCTTGCACTTTAAAGTGTATTTATAAAAAATATTACAAATATCGTTTAAATACTAGAAGGATGTATCAATTAAATACATTATTGAATAATATCATATAAAAGTGGAAATGTCTGACGAAGTATTAATCTTTAGATTATTTCTAAGAAAAATTAAAGCGAGAAGCTGTATAAAGCAGGAGGACAGTATAATGTTACGTCTATGTTCAGAAAGAAAATAACATTGTTACGAAAACTTTCTAGGAGGGGAGAGCTTTTTACGAGCCTCTTAAGAGCTATTATTCTTAATTCTAAGACATGCACAGCAAATTTATAGAGATAGAAGTAGTACATTATATAAGTCGGTCCAAGCTATTTGCTCAATCTGAACTTCATTTCTCGACATTGTTTTTGGACGGTGTTTATTTTAAACACATACATTGAAATCAAAACTGTTAAGTATAATATTTATTATTTTCCCTACAATGCATTGTATATGTAAAGGGAATGCATTATTACAAATTCGAATCTAGGATCTGATCGTATATACAGCTCATAATAGTTTATTCATATTCAGCATCTTTAAACAGGAATCAACTATTCTTTCCAATGACATCAGTGTGTCTGTTTTTACTAATAATATATTTTGAATAATTTGATGATATCGAAAAATTATTAGTACATTTATAGAACTTCAATCTAGCTTTCATATTCGGGGTAAACATATCAAAAAAGACCTCACGTTTTTGAATATTTTTTAACAGTAACGAAAATCAAAAAACCGTTATAAAAATATATATATTTTTTTAAATAAGCTATTTCATTTCTAATTTAAATTATAAAGTGAATGGTATTATTTAACGAATGCAACCACAATTTAAGAGATATATTTTATTTTTTTTTATCTCAAACGGAAAAATCATAAAAACAGTTAAATGTAATCATGATTATAAAATAAGTGAACACTTTTCAAATAATTTTAGCCATCGTGAATAGCCATCATTGTTGAGGAGATAATAGAAGCATTTCCTCAAGTAATATGGTTTTTGTTTCAACCCTTCCTTTAATGCCGTGAACAAATTGAGAATATTAAGAAAAATATAATACTTCTATCGATATGATTCAGTAGTAACAGCTATCGATATGTGTCAGCAGCATATTCATTTTCAATGAGATCGTTACAAAAATCTTTATTTTCTTAAATACTTTGAAATGAGGACAAATAATTATATGATAAGTATGGTAAAATATATATAACAATTACTCTTTTAATGTGTAATTTTTATTTAGAAGCGTATGACATTAGATAATATGGATTGCTTTTGAAGTATTGCATGGTTTTGATCTGAAATTAAAAAACTATAGGCAATAAAACATATTCACTCTAAGATATATTGACTTAAGAACTAATTTCTACTAACTTAGATATATTATTTTATGATATAAAACTTTACACAATGAGATTGTTGACTATTGACAAGATATGTTAAAAAGTTTACTTAAAAAAATTATATCTCATACAAATCTGTTCTTTTGAAATGTATTACATAAAATTAGATATGCTTGATTTAATTGGCAATATCAAAATTCTTATTTTATTTTAGCGGTATATAGTAATAAAAAAATAAGGTATGTTATTGTAATTAAAGACATTGAAGATCTCAATATATTCATATATACATTAAACTAATAATTTTGAACTATTTCCCATTCCTTTTGTTGTAAACAAATATCATCTTGTATCATAATTAAAGTAATCAATATTTCCGTATATCCACTAAATTAATTATTTATATATATATATATATATATATATATATATATATATATATATATATATATATATATATATATATATATATATATATATATATATATATGAATATATATATATATATATATATATATATATGAATATATATATATATATATATATATATATATATATATATATATATATATATATATATATATATATAAAGGTAAGTTTACATAAAAATATATTCATATATTACTATTAGTGTTTCATCAAATTTGTTATACTGACAATGATCAACCTTGCCATTAAACTGCTGAATAGAAATATTGAAAATTTGTATTCATTAAGTATAAATTCACAAAGAGAAATTTTTCAAGCTGCTTCCATATGGTAGCAAGTGTTGTGCTCAGTTTACTTTTGATGGAACTATTAATTAGTTTTTATCATTCTTTGTACTCTTATGTAGCTAAATTATACTAATATGAAAAACTAGAATTGACATCTCCAGAATCGAGTTTGAAAATCTTTGGTGAACATCGTTCCATTCTAAAATGTAATGGTTAATCTACATCAGTCATCATCTAAGCTATCGCTATATACAAACTTTCCCATATGTCCAAACCACCTCACCCTGCGTAATCCAGAATGTGATGCTGAATGCATATCATTTATCATCTAAGCTTTATTCACCTCCAGTTTGCAAAATATATGTTTAAAGATGAATGACACATTTTATATTGTAGGCGACGTTATTGCAATGTGTATTTGTCAAGTCTGCAAAAGAAAAAAAAACAGATCTAAACTGAACATCTTGATATAATTTCAAATACGATTGTGTTTCATGTATTATTTCGTGCGAAAAATATTAAATTAATACATAAATTAATATTTAGAAAAATTAAGTCTGTAGGGAAAGTCATGTGTTGAGTAGATGAGAATCTTTAAAAATTAAAATTCTGCATGTTATAAATTATCTCCGTTAAATTAAATTATTTGTTTTTCATGCTGTACTTTGTACGTGTTCTCTGTCTTCCTTATGCTCCGAATAAAATGAGATTAAACAACTGGGGTGACACGCCAAAACTATTTATCTTTTAAGCTGACTTAAGCCGATAAGCCAACTGCCCCAACTTTCCCAGATTTCTGGAGTTACATATTATTTACAGAATGCTATATTGCCTAAAGTATATTTTAGATAATATTGCGAGTTGAAATTTATGTGGGATGTTTTTATATATCACATTGTAGATAATTGAGGATAAATTTCCGTAATATTCTAAAATGCCAAATTGGATTGTAACATGTTTAGTGTTAAAAAGGTTGGTTTTTTTGTAAAGTCATTTTATAACTGAATGCATTTTACTTATACTGACATTTATAAGGTATAAAATATACTATAAAGGTAATATAAAATAAAGTATAAAAAACCGTTGTGACTGCTGTCTGAAAGTATCTGTAAAACGTAACTGAGTAACTGAGTAACTGAGTGGAAAGTAACTGAGTTATATCGCAGCAGGTAGGGTACGAATAAAGTTATCTAATTCATTCACTTAGAATGACTTAACACTGCAATTTTAGCATATACATTGAGAAAAGGAAAGGATATTTTAAATTGTTATTTTTCTAAGTCATACCTTACACATTTAAAAAGGTTCTGCAAAAGTTTCAATTACGTTTCTGTATCATGTATTATTTCGTACGATAAAAATTAAATTACATTGAATTGCGTAAGCTGAAAATTTATTATTTCCTCTAAAAATAGTATTTATTTGCAATAACTGCGGGATACCATACCGTGTTCGCTACTACCAGCTCGTAACTGACATTTCGACTCGGGAGACTGAACCTCATTCTCTCAGCCGCTTCGCGAATCCCTTCGTGCCGCCTGCTATGTTGGCGTAATACGCCCGTTGTGGTATCGAATTGCATTGGCACTCACTTGTGCTGGGAGCTGAGTCTTCAACTCTTTCTACCCGGATTACGCGCATGACTGTCATTGTGTCTATAATGCTCGTCAACATCAGGGGCTCAAGGTCTTTTCCCCAGTTCGCTGCGGCTTTTTAATCGCCGTGACGGGCCACAGGCCTAAAACACCGGTTAGGCTTTGACTCTTGTTTGCAGACACTCATCAACCTCCAGAACACACTTAAGTTTTATCATCCCTCCCTGGGTTTCACCCTCATGTTACCCTAGCCGGCACCCCCTAAATTGCCTGGCCAGTTGAGAGGTGTCGCATCTTACGCGCTGACGTTGACTGCGTTTGCCACACAATCTCTTTCGAAGGCGTTATACAGCTGTTGGAGTCCGTCTATTATTCTCTCTATCAATCCGCTTTCCGACTCCAGGAGCTCGGAAAGCGGATTGATTATGTTGCTGAGTATCTTTGACATTTACTTGTTCGTAATAGTCAAATATAAGATATATTATTCTCCAAATAACTCGAAGTGTACCATTAACATTGAAGTTTACAACTTTTGACGTTAACGGGGCGTTTTGGACATAAAATATTTTAGAAATTGGCTGGATACTCGACATATTTGCTAATACTGGAAATGGTAACACATTAAAATCATAAGACCATATTTCACATCTACCAACACATATTTGTCTGTACACAAAATTTCATAACTGTATATTTCCCCGTTTGTTCGTAATCAGTTACAAATCATCCCGTTACGTTTTTAATATATGATAGATAGGTTTTTTAAGAGATATTTTGGGGTGAAAAAACGATTAAGGAGGTTCACATTTAAATAAAATTTGTGGATTAAAATATTAATCTCAATTTAAGTGGTCGTGAATCGTAACATACGTAGATTGCTATCGTGGACAGAAAACCCACCATTACCTCTTTTCACGCGTTCCTTCACATAATCCTTAAATCAAAACACTACACTTTAAAATCCACATCTTTAACTTCAAAAATAAATTATCATTTAGTGACACCTCTATTATTGTTATAATTAAAATTACATCAATTTTAACAAACGCTTAAGGAAGAGAAAATCACCCTGTGAGACCATTTCTTTTGAATCCTATTCCAAAGATTAAAAATTGACATAACATACAAGAAGGCTGGTACACACCTCTGTATTTCGGTTCTGTTGCTGAGCGTGGCTGTCACCTTTGCCGATTCTTTTTCTGACATTTGGCGTCACCCTTCGTCTTTTTTTACAAAATTCTCAATAACATTGCTAGAAAATCAAGACTATGGTAAATTAGTCAAAATTTAAATTTTGCTTTATTGCAAATATGTACCTAATATAATGTTTGATTAATACATATTACTAATAAACAAAGTTAAAAAACGTCTGGTTGCAGCAAAACTTTTTTAGCCTTGTGTCAATTATCAATGGCACACTGTCTGCGATGAAAAATGACATTTATAGAGTTGCCAAGGACAGACACGCATTTTATAGTGTTTCCTATTTTTTACTTGTATGAGGAAGATAATATGTGATACCAGGACACATTTAGGTAGTGTTAATGTACAAATATTTACGATATATTCCAAGCAAGTCTAAAGCGTAGTCGCATAGGCACATCACTCGCCCAGGAGGTCATGAATGAACTAAATAAAGGTATATAAATTACAGGTGCGGTCGAGTAAAAAAAAATCCTGGAGGCCAAAGCTGAAACCATGTAGATCGGTTAAAGAATTGGCCACTGAAGAAGCGGGGTTGTATCACCCTGAGGACAACCAATGAGATACGATGAGTGTATCTGGACCTCAGGTAAAACGATGTGGCAACAGGCAGAAAAAGTTCACAATATAAGATCGCTATTCTATTAAAATACACATTCAGGCATGAGTATACTATATTGATAGACAGGCAGTCATTATGGTGATCTTCAGACTTGGTATATCAGTGAAAATTAAGGTACACAGATATGATGCAATCAATATTAAGGAAAGGTGCAAAAGTCTCTATTGAGAGATGTACATAGAGTCCACCTTAAGATACGATGAGTGACTCACTCATGAGAATCTATTGATAGGCAGTCAGTTATTATGGTGATCTTCAGACATGATATATCAGTGAAAATTCATTAAAATATACAGTCATGATGCAGTCGATATTAAAAAAAAGGTGCAAAAGTCTCTATTGTCTCGATTGTGATGGACATAGAGTCCACTTTAAGATACGATGAGTGACTCACATTCGATTCAAAGTCTAAAGACAACAACAGAGGTATGCATCAATCTGCTGGCAAATAATATGCATGGTCCCATACATCCAGTCTCTTCCTTGAATATATATACATAATTATTGCATTTTAATCGTAAGTATAATATGTTTATTAAATACTGTTATTTTGAAGTTTAAATGAGATTTAATTGCATAGTATGATAATTAATAAATTTATTTTATGAACTCTCACAAAGAAATAATGATGGGTAATAATGCATCAGCAATGTAATGTACGGCTATACGATTTACCAGGCAATGTAAGGGTGATAATTTAAATCATCCCAAAGATATTATTATATATAGCGGAGAAGACTCCGAGGTTTACTTTCTTTCACCATAATAACATTCTCAATATTCAAATGAATAACGACTCTCCCTGAATAACATTCCAAGAAAATCACGACTGTCTCTCTTCAACTATTGAATTATCTTTCTAATTATATCTATTGACTTTCCTACCTGCATCTCCTTCATTTGGCCTGGGGTGCAAATACGCTTTACTAGCTCTTATTGGATGCTCCTCAGTGCGATGCCGTTTTTTTGCATTATCGGCTCTTTCAGCTTCCAATGAATTTTTGTCTTGGCCCTAGGATATTTTGCCCCAATTAAAAAAAAAATTGCGTGATGTGCATTTATTGGGTACATAATTTTCCGGACCAAGACTGTCATAAAGACTAAACGTCTGCGCTTTGCTTCTTTGTAAATATCAAAAACTGCATATAGTGCCTCCTGGTCTAACATATTTATGATAATTAAGATTTACAATTGTTGTACAAAATACATACATTTTAATAGTTATGTTCATAACAACAATAGCTACATGTCTCAATTTGTTAATAGCTCCAAGTAGCTTTAAAGTTTTAATTATTGGTTTGTATTCGTTATGTTTTAATCGTGTCAAAAAATAAAAATCTCGTTCATATTGTAAAAAGCTGTTTTCGGATGCAATACAGAGGCTATTGAGATAATGATTAAAAATAAGTGCGCTCAAAAAATAATAATGGAGCATGTGACTGAGAAAATGGGAAAAAAATAAGTGTTTAAAAAGGCAATTTTCAGAAAAATACGAGCAGTGCAAATTATCAGAATGCTCGTTTACTTTTAAAACGGGCAAAACTTCTGAGATCAAACGCCTGAAACAGGTAGCCCTTAAATTTTTGCAGTCCATTTTAAAGCTAATCTGAAAGATGTGAACAATGTATGGTTTGCTGTTTGCATAAATTCAAACATTTCAGATGGGCTATATTCGGTACCCAAAATTTAATGAGTTTTCTCCTGCATCTGTTCTTCATATATTACATTACAATTACTTCTAAACACTACTATGTTTGCAAATGCTATTATTTTCACTAGTGTTTTTTTCTAGAGATTATGAACATATCTTTTATGTAAGTGTAGTTTTTGAATTGAACAAAAACATAAATTTAAAAAAAATATATCAAAGAAAATTTTAATTATTAGTTTTCATTTTCTATAGGTTTCCATTATTTTATTCTTTTTTTTTTAAACGTATTAAATTTCAGAATGTTTTTATATATGTTCGATTAATATTTGAAAACAAAAATCCATCCTGCAAACACAAATAAGAGAGAAGTGTAGCCTTATAAACGTATTTAATTTATAACAAAATGCTCAAATGAAACAAAATTGTGTGTTCGAAAAAAATAATTGTTTTCTGTTTACTTATTTTTCATATTCGATATAACATATAAACAGTATTTTTTTATGAACATAGATTTTGTAGTGACTGCCCCTTTAATATATTTAATAATCTAAAATTAACTTAAATAAAAAGTTTAACTTAATGTGTTTCATTTAATGCAATGCATTGCTAAAACTGTATTAGTGGGAAAAGCAGTAAAATCCATTAATTATTTCCAGCAAAATATATCTGAATGAAATTGTAGATCCTGAGAATTTTTATAATTAAATTGCCTTATTTAAAGTTAATTTTTGACAATGAAGCTTGTATTCTGCGAGGTAATTAAAGTGAGATTATATGTAAATCGAAAATTATTAAACAATAAAGAGATTCAAAAATGAAGATAATTTCATATAATAAAGAGCATGATCTGATAAATTAATATAGTTCTTAGTAAATTGGTTTTTATTACTTACCTCTCCAAAGGCAATAATTGTGTTTGCGTTAAAATCATCTTTCGATTAAAATAATATATAATTTAGATCAACTAAATTTATAAATTTCCTTCATTACTTTCCTTCTGCACCTTTGTCCGAATTTGATACCATTTTACATTCTCTAAGCATGAAATAAACAATTATGATAGGGCATTAATAATGACTATTAAATTAAATACATAATTACATCTATAGACTTCCCAGTATTCGTGTTTCAAAATATTTATGGAATGTACGCTTTATTGATAAGCATATTTTACAGTTTTAAGTTGAAATTTTTATACACTTTTTATACTAATAACACTTTAACTGGAAACATTTGGAGATACACTTTAAAATCTAATGTTTGCATGGATGTTTTGCAAAATAAACTATTAATACATTTGTAACACACATTTTAAATTATTTCAAGATAAGAATGTGGTAAAAAACCTGCTCGAGTAGAGATTTGAACCATATATCTTGGCGTACTGGTCAAGCGACAATCTCACAAATCAGCTGGCTACAAGGACGGAAGTACATGCTCTTATAATTGAACTGAACTCTGGTTTCGCCTACCTCTAATATCATATTGACAGAGAGCTTGAAAGTCTGTTTGACTAGCTCATGCTATTTTTGTCCCAGGTTAGTTTTTTAATACAACTATTTTATCCAGTTTAGTATCTTGCGTGGTCGTTAATCTCCCAATTTCAAATCGTTGCCCAATATGCCACAGTCCTCTTAGTCCGAACTAATCGTACTAGGATCAACTGTCAGATCCCCCTAATATCAATGCCGTAACATGCATGGCTAATTTGTTCGGGTATCATTGTAAAGAATCTTGCTACCCCAGACGTGACCCTACCCATGGATCTTCGTTCTGGCAGCCGACACACTTGCAATTGAGCTACTGTGTAAGGATAATAAAGCTCTGATCGTCAAAGTGACTTTGCAATGAATATGCATTTAAATGTTTATGTATTAAATGTAGATAAACTATCTGCGCCCAACAAACTTAAGTTAATAAAACCTGCAAATTCAATTTTTACTTTCTCATACTATAGAATATACTAGTATAGAATATAGTACTGTTTTCTCGAAAATTTTCCTTTTCAAGATTTTGTTATTAATATAAGTTTTACGACCCCCTGGGTACGTTTTAACTACTTTATTGATGATAGTGCATAATGGAAAATAATTACTTAATGTTTATTATTAAAATGTATATATTAAAAAATTAATCATAACAAGTTTTTCTTATGCTGATAAATTTCGCACTTTGGATTAATTAACCTTTGCTTAACAATTATTTCCACTATTTGAAATTGTTCAGTGATGTATATATTTCATCTAAATTGCAATTGTCACAGCAGTGACATGAAGTTAACAAATATGCGTGAAGTTCAAGTGAAATGTACTAATAACTCGCAGTCAGTGACGCATGCTATTCGGGAATGTTCATTTTCGTCATAACAGACCAAAGCGACTATTTGGCACTTTGACGTATTTTGTAATCTGTCATTAAATTTAGAGCAGTGTAAGGGTTTCAGCATTTGTGTATATGTAGCTAGAGCTCATGTATGAATTCTATCCAGCTGATGCACATTTAATGTTTAGAACATGCGTGACAATTTAAAATGTATTTCCGCCATATTAATTATTTTTGATCAACGTATTGATAATTTGAGTTATTTTATGTAATTCTTTCATTTTAAACAAAATGACAGATAGTTTTACCACGACAATAAATCATGTCTTATTTTGAAAGTTTATGGGGAAAGAGAAAATCTTTAATTTCATGGACATGAAATTGAATTACATAAAATTTTGAATTACATTTAAATTACTCACAAAACTTGGATATTAAATCCTAAATTGTACTAATTTTAAAGAAAAGCGAAATGCAATTTTGAACAAACCAAAGATTTGTGACATTGTCATATATGGTTTTATTTTTATACCAATCTTTTTATGTCAAACAGTCGTGTAAAATTTGTATAATATGTATGGTTTCAAATTATTGCATATATTGTATTTGTATATATGTATTGTACATATATATATATATATATCATATGTTTCGACCATAAAAATAATACAATTATTTTAAGAGAAAAATCAACGCATGTCAATTCGAACATTTTGTATAAGTTACAAAATTAAGTTATGTATTCTAGAGAAGTTTAATTTCCCCCTTTTAAAGAAAAAACAATATCCTTAATTCCTAATATGATACATGTACCATGTCTGAGTGCACTTAAAATTAACCAGAGTGTGTTTTAATGCGAATGTCTCATACCAAAAATCCATTTTTAAATATTTTAAGAGTTTTTTTATATATATTGCAAGGTAAAATATGCATATTTTGACCAAATAATCCCACTTACAGCTTGTCAAATAAACGAAACATAACAAACGTACTCCCTCGAGGGGGGGGGGGGGGTAATTTGCCACCCAAAGCAAGGACGTATCCAGAAATTTCATTTCGGGGAGGAGGGGGGTCCGGACCACTTTAATAATACGTCATTGACCCCAAGGGGGCGAACACAAAAAGTGTATCGGGGCTACTTGTCACTATAAAGATTGAAACTGCTGAGTTTTGCGATCATTTAGCCATTAATAACCCTTTTTATTCATAATTATGTCAAATTGTGCGCTATGCTGCCATGTAAAGAAAATATAATATTTCGAATACATTTCGAAGTTTTCACTTGAACTAAATATATAATATATATATATATATATATGTATATATAATTTTTATTCATTTTATAACAAAGCCGGATATAAAGTTTCGTGAAAATCCATTAATATATGTGGCATCTGTAGTGTACACAAAGAATCGACCACAGGCAGACAGACGGACATCACTCTAAAAATGTTCATTATGTATGGTGTAATAGTTTACATTAATGAAAGCATTCCTTCAACTAAAACCATGAGCCTACGACCAATCGTTAAAAATATATTTAATTGTGTAATGTTTTAAATCATCCTGTATATACCATTCTAGTATTTAATATTTTGCACTAATTCTAGAAATATTTCATTATAACTTTCCTTATATAAATAATGTATAAGGGAAGTATTGTGACGTGGTCGAAAATTCGAATTCGAGTTTTCGACGGGAGAGCGCGTTTCACACATCCCTGATCACGAAACGAACATATTGAGGTGATGTCTGTGTGATTGTGTGTGTGTGTGTGTGGGCGTGTATGTGTGTGTGTGCGTGTATGTGTGTGTGTGCGTGTATGTGTGTGTGTGTGTGTGTGTGTATCAGTGAGCCTGTGGAGACGATAACTGACGAACGAATAGACCGATTCGAATGAAATTTGGTACTAAAATTACAATCCGTGAGTACTGGAAGCCTATTGTTTTTATACGCAATCAAATGTTCAGCCTCCACCCCCCCCCCTAAATTTTCGTGTGAAATTTTGAAAAAATAATAAAAAAAACAAAACCTCTAATAAAGCTACGAAAATTGACATTTCTTATGTAATTTTTTATTAGAAAACTATTAACATAAATTTTAGAAAGCTAGCATGAACCGTTCTCGAGATATTGCACATTTTTCAAAAAATTATATAAACTAAAAAAAAATATTTTCTATTGAGAAACATATCCACTTTCCATATGTTATATTATGTGATAAATTTGGTGACATCATTCTCGTGTATCCTAGCTGGTTCCATTCATGAAAAAATATCCTTTGAGTAATAATTTTGTATTTGAACGACAATAGTCATTTATCTGCTATAAGAATAAATTATTTCTCCGTCCATAACGCTTGGCGACATTCTGTAGACAAATTTGGTGGAATTTTGCCAACTTGGCGTCTTTTTCAAATGTTACTAAATAAAGGAAAATCTCCCTATATGAATAAAAATGACGCTAAAGCAATGAAGACAACGACTATTTGACGAAAATTCAACATCTTGGAAAAAATATAAGTATCTACTATAAGAATAACCTATTTTGTTCTTACTGTAAAAGAAATAAATGCATTGCATTATATAAGGAAAGTCATGTGCTGCCCACATCAGATTTTTTCTCCTTGTATAACCATTATAAAGTAACAATAACATTTAAATTTAGCAATATATGTATTTTAATTATTTTTCCATTTACAAGAGCACACGCACTTTTAATAAACATTTCTAAATGGTTCATGAAATGTGAGAAGTTGCGACTAATTTGAAATTTAAGAAAATATAAGAAAATATGAATAGATTGAAATGTAACACTTTGATAATCTCAACAAAATAACCAATTTTCATCAAAGGATTCTGTAGCAACGGATCAGGTAGTTTCTGTTTGCTTTGGGTTTCCGTATAAGTTTTCGAAATACTTTAAGCTTGCAGACATTCTGTCTAATATTTACACAACTTGATTGGGTTCATACTTTTTAAAAAGTAATATAAGAGACAATTTTTAGGCATACATAAAATATATATTTCGATAATTTAAATTTATTTTTATACTGGTTTTACATTCGAAATGTTTAGAGTTAAACGAAAATAAAAATGCATTTATTACTAAGATATCGAATTTTTACAGAAAATGCATTTAGTTCGTAAAATTTGCATGAAGAATATATCAAGCATATTACATAGCACATATGTAAGCATACTATATCCAGGGTGACCTAAAAATGACCGACTTATTTGAAATATAACTAAAAACTAAACGGGAAGCCATAGAAATGCACCGTTTTCTGCAATGTGCTTGGAACAACAGTACATTTTCAGTCAGACGGAGTTTCGAAATTAGTTATAAGGTTCGGCAACAGATGGCGCTGCAGCGATCTGCTTGAGATATGAGGAAACAGTCCGTGAGATAGCCAATCTGTAAGTTGTTTTTCTGTTGTCTGCTTTTAGCATATGCTGTTTGCTCACAGATTGCAAGTTTGCTGTGAAAAAATATTTTATTCCTTGGAACAACGAATATTTGTGTTGGAATTCTACCACCTGAATCACAGTGTTGTTGAAAGAAGAAGTTCAACGTGACCAAAGGACCGAAATACAATAAATTCTATGTTTGAAAAATATCAACGGACTGGGAACGTGAAAGATGGCCGTGCTGGAATGGTAGGACGACCGCGTTCGACAGTCACAGAGGCGAATGGTCAACTTGTCCAACAGGTGATCTAACAGCGACCCCGGGTTTTCATTCGTCGTGCTGCAGCTCAGGCAGGAATTCGACGAATGTCCACGCCCCGTCTCATTGAATGCTCTAAGTCCTAGGACGAGTCGGATGGATTGGGCTTTCGACGCCCCGTCTCATGCGACAGGTTACACCTGTTTCTACACAAAATTCAGACTCGGCAACTTCTCAGTGCTGCTGCCATGAATGCATTAGAAACTTTCGCGAACGACATGCTGCAAAAGTTTGATGTCGGTGATATCCATGTGGGAAACATTCGGTTTACCGACGAAGCTTGTTTTTACCTCTACGGCTTCATGAATAAACACATCTGGCGCAAATGGTGAACAGAAAATCCCCATGTTACCGTCCCATCGACCCTGTATCTGGCAAACGTAATGGTCTGGGCCACAATTTCCTCCAAAGGACTCATTGACCCATTGGATTCCAAACGATTACTGCAGCAGCTATCGGGACATTCTGCGTGAATTTATGGCCGTACGAAATACCTTGAAGGCCTCTAAGAACACCTCGTGGTTCATGCAAGACGTTGCCCGGCCACATCGCACAGCCGAAATGTTTAATTTCCTCAACGAACGATGATCAAGTGATTGTTTTGGACTATAGCATACATACGGGAAAATGACATGGATTGGACTCAGATTTGACCCCATGTGACTGCTTTCTGTGGGGAAACAAGAAAGACCAGGTATACCGCCACAAACCACAAAAGACTGCAGAACTGGTATAGTATATCTCTGGTGTAAAGCCTCTCCGGTTGAGACGTTTGCACGGCTGTCTGATAATTTTGGACTGAGACTACGCCATGTTGTTGCTGCACATAGTGGATATGTGAAAAATATCGTATTTTAATTTTCCAAACGGCATCGCCATCTATTGCAGACTTTGTAAGTAATTTCGAAAGTCTGTCTGACTTAAAATGTACTGTTGTCCCAAGTACATTGCAACAAACGGTGCATTTCTATTGCTGCCTGCTTAGTTTTTATTTATTTTTCAAATTGGCCGATTTTTTGAGACACCTTGTAGTATTCTATAATAATTCCCAATACATAACCGAAATTATGAAAATGAATATTCGTAACTTTTCGAGGTATTGAATTCTCATCAATTTTTCGTCGTTTTCATCGATTTGGCAATATTTTCGTTAATTTGTTGGTATTCCGCTAAAGTTGCTAGATTGGCGATACATTGTCAAATTTGTAGTTATATTTTCATTAAATTAAGCAAATTGTAAAAACATTTGTAGCCAAGTGTTACAGACAGATAGATAGGCAGACACATAAATGGTAAAAACAAACAGATAAAAGGTATTTTCGTACATATTATCATTACCTTCTATAGTATATAATGCTACACATATCCTGCATTTTAAAAAATATTTCTTTCAACTGAACTAATTACAAAATCTCCTGCTGTTAAATAGCCTTTTATAAATTATAACTTCATACAAATTTTGCAGATCCTTATCTTTAAAATAATGTCCCACTTGTTCGAGTTTTATACATTATGCATGTACAGAACGCTTTATCTCTTACGGTGTGATGTGTCCAAAATTCACTCCTACACATACTCGCACTTACATTTACACAGATAAACAGAAACCTTTAAGAAAGTCTTATGAACTGGTTTTAAGTTGTCTGTAAACGAGATTTTTATTTTGAATTTTTTGTAATAAAAAAAAAATAACTTCGCTGTAAGAGTTATCAATTTACCAATTTATTTTAAATCTTTCGATTAAAAGTGTGGTAAATAGAATTTAAAGTTGATATTTAGATTAATTATTATTAACATATATAAACATATATCTTAACATGGCCGTAAAATCGTACATAGTGGTACTCATTATTAAATTGTACATTGAGTTGCATGCCGCTAAACCTTCCAATTATTTATCTTTCGCGCGAATTCTGTAAAAGAATATTAATCAATATAATACTAAATCGATTGCACCATTTAACTTTACCAATAAATCATTTATTAACACATAACATACTCATTAAATTCATTACACAATTATTTATATTATTATGGCGGAGGGAGACAATTTGAGACCATTGTTAAAATGCCTAAAATGTGTTTAGACCTGTAGCTTTTAATGGGCACATATCTTCACTTTCGGCTTTGACCTTAGACCGTAATGCTTGCATCAGCAAATCGTACTGGCCGTAACTCTGAACGTTTGGCTCCATCTCGTATTTCTCATTGCACTGCAAATTGAACTAGCCATCGAAGTCGTTCTCTATATCTCTAGTTACACTCGCAGTCGACACATCTTTCTATATTTCGTGCTCCTTAATTTCGAGCTGAAAATCCCATCTGGTAATTGTGCTGTATTAACAAAGTCTCCTCGTTCCTATATCATAGATTTTGGCTGTTTTGCCTCAGAACTGACACTCCCCTTTTTCTCTCATTTGCGGCCTTCAGGGTTACGCTACAAGCTTCTTCTCAATTGGTTTACCTTTTATCCAATGTCGTTACTTCACACTATTCTTAGAAGCTCGCCCCCTCTATCTCGACGCCCCTACATTCATGATTTTCTGACCTTTGGGTTAGCACACTGTAGACCTTGGCGTCATTCAGACTGGAAGTATTGTCCGATGTTTCAGACCCAATAAATAATGTAGAAACTGTTTCACCATAACAGTGTGAGATCAATTTCTGGTCTCACATGAAGGACATTTGTTTTTTTTCCAAATTAATTTCAATTTGGAAAAAACGAATTCAGGCATGAAAATATACATTTTTAATGGTTCATCCGATACCAGGTGTATATATGTTTTACCCGAGAACAGACATCAATAAATTAGAGGCATTTGATTAATATGTATATTTTATTTCAAAACTTGGTTTAGTGAATTCTGGGATAAAAAGAACACTATTCTTTCCCCATGGAAATAAAAACAGCTCACTTTTTAAAACTATACGTTTAAAACCAAACACATCCTTCTGTCCCAATAAAGATATCTATTCTTTCAATGAAAAAAAATAATATGCAAAAATCTAAAAGGGAACCGTTCCTTAAAGAATATATAAAATGTCTTCCAGAGAAATAGAGATAAAATAACCAAATAATGCATCTCAATATACTTCTTAATTTTTTGGTTCAATTATATAATACATCATAATTTTGGAACATGAAATAAAATACTAAAATTTCAAAATTTTAAAAAAGAAATAAAGTACTAAAATCTGTAAATTTGGAGTTATTTTAAATCTCTAAAATAAAAATACGATACTCTAACAAAAATAATATTACAATACGAACCTCAAGCTGTAAGAAGTTATTTGATGATATTTAGATCCCCATTAAAATACATCTACTCCAACTAACAGTAAAACTTGCTATATGTTAAATAAATAATGTTAAGTTGCGGCAGGTTTTTTAAAGAAAATAAATGGAGGCAGAGTATTTAAAGAAAATAAATGTCTCGAAAAAGGATCAAAAGAGATTGTTATGATATAAAATATATAGTAGGTTTTATGTAACACAGCATTGCGTATAAAATAAAGGCGTCAATCGGTTTTGAAGACAATTAAAATCCGTCATATTCAAAACTAACAAACATACCTACACTACCAAGGGCAAGATCGTTATCTGCCGGATAGAGTTGTCATGGTGGCGAAGGCTCCTACCTTCACCAAATAAAAAAAATATCATTCAGCAAAGTAAATAGACTTGGAAATACAGGTCCGGTTTTTCATATTCTTGGCACAAACCGTTTTGAGATTCCATAACTGTTTTGGAAGAAGTTTTATATTTTTCGTATTTGGCAGGTAATCCTTTACCATGAATTGATGTTTTTGGGGGATTTTTATGAACCAACACGAAAGTGTCGTCCACATGTCTGAAACAACGTTTGAAATTATACAAATTAAGAAGTTTTCTTCAATATAATACATGTATCAAATAATCATCTAGCGTGGGTGACAAAGGATTACCCGTGGCGAGAACTTGAACTCGGTTAAAGAAACGCTTCCAACTTTATTTTAACATGTGAGGTCACATTTCCTGTCGGTCCTGAGGAAGACGGCTGCTATTCGCCTTCGATACTAGATGACTAGTTTTTGTATGTTTTCTGCATTATTTATTTATTCATCGCTCTTTTATTGACGCAGTTTTTGCGCGATTATTTGATTAATATTCAGAGTTGTTGAATTAACGTTAATTTGACGGCATTTCTCATAAATCATCAAGTTTGCAATATTGAATCAAGCATTTCAATAATGTAGTTACAGTTGTGTTCAAAAGAATTGAATCAACCAAAAAATCATTATTTTCAGAATTAACGTTTATAAGAGTGTAATAAACTCGAATGTTGCACAGAAATTTTAGTACATTGACCCTTATATGAGCATTTCATGTGTCATGGCCTTTTAGCTATAATTATGAATCAGTAGACAATACTCCATATCATCTCGAAAATTTGACATTTTTATTAGTTATGAACAACTATTTTTTGTTAAAACTATAAAATAATAATGTCACATATTTATTTTTATTATTTTCTGTTTAGCAAAATATGAATGTAACATATTTCTCATTATTTAGGAATATTTCACATATGGACATTCCTAACTAAATATAGTTCATTCATTACTGCTTATCCTCTTAAATGTTTTCATCGCAAACAAACACTTTGAATATTTCTTTAATTATGTTAGGGTCTTTTTTCTCCACTAATTTCTTAAAAATATGTGGATGAAGTAATTTTTGGAGCCCCGCTATAAATTGTCTCCAAATTCACTTTCAAACGTGACAGTCAGGTGGAGGTAAATATTTTATTTGTATAGTTTATATATATATATATATATATATATATATATATATATATATATGTATAATATATATATATATATATATATATATATATATATATATATATATATATGTATAATATATATATATATATATATATATATATATATATATATTTGGGGTATCAAATGAAAATATATCATTTTAATGAAAATAAATCCCGGGAAGAAAAAAAAATTATCTGTCTAGAACGAATTGCGCAGCGCATCATATATTTAGTTCTTTATCTGTCTGAACAGAAAAGGGTATTCTTATTTCATTTGTTCTTTTTCATGAGTCAGCAAGATGATTTCTGCTGCGACGAGCAGAATTGCGCTCAAAAATGTGTATCCCATTCCATCTTATACATTTCCAATATTAAAATACTTACTTCTTCGATTTATGATTAGTATATTAATGGTGTAACAATTTGATTTCATGTTACTGTACTATAATATTAAAACACTATAATATAATTAACCATTAGAAGCATAAATATAAGCAATATTGCTTCATCACGCGTTTATTTGAAAACGATTTTGTTAGCTTATATGTGTTAAATATATTTGAAAGAAATCTTAGCTTCCCTCGTAGTCGTGGGTAAGAGCCACAATTTATCGGTTCGTGCTAATATTTCATGGTAGTTTTTTCAATGACTGATACCACCCGCTAGCAAATTTTCGCTTTAGGTGTTCTAGCTCTGTTTTAGCTCAAAAACGTGAGCTTAAAGTTTTGAGTTTTATCTCAAAAACTAGCTCTGTTTTTGTTTTTTGCCTGCCATGTCGAAGTACATTCTTAGCAGTTGTTAAGGGCATATACTTATCTTTTGTATCAAGAAGGGAGCTTATAACGCCTTGGAAAGAAGTGTCGCCATGTTGGCGACATTCCGCCAAATTCGTCGCCAAAATCTCGCCATGCGTTATGCACTAAGAAATAAGTTATTCTTACAGCAGATAAATGACTATTGGCGTTCAAACACAAAAGTATTACTAAAAGTATATTTTTTCATGAATGGAATGAGCTAGTTACACGAGAATGATGTAACCTAATTTATCGCATGGTATTACATATGAAAAGTGAACATGTTTCTCAATAGGAATTTTTTTTTTATATGACTTTTTTATAATTTTTTGTTAAAAAATGAACAATGTCTCGAGAACGGTTCATGTTAGCGTTCTAAAATTTATGTCAATCGTTTTCTAATGAAAAATTACATAAGAAATGTCTATTTGCGTAACTTTATTAGTGGTTTTGATTTTTTGACGATTTTTTCAAAATTTCATTCGAAAATTTAGGGAAGTTCTTAACATTCGATTGCATATAAAAGCAATAGGCTTCCAGTGTTTACGGATTGTGATTTTAGTACCAAATTTGGTTCGAATCGGTCCATTCGTTCGTCAGTTATCGTCTCCACAGACTCACTGACACACACACACACACACACACACACATACTTTCACACACACACACACACACACACACACACACACACACACACACACACACGCACACACATACACACACACAGACATCACTTCAAAAATGTTTGATTCGTGATCAGGGATGCTTGAAACGTGCTCTCCCGTCGAAAACTCGAATTCGAATTTTCGACCCCGTCACAATACTTTCCTTATACATTATGTATATAAGGAAAGTAATAGGTTTTTCTTATAGTAGATACTAATATTCTTTCCAAGATATTGAATTTTCGACAATTAGTCGTCATTTTCATTGATTGAGCATAATTTTTATCCATTTGGCGAGATTTTCATTAATTTGGCAACATTTCAAAAAGTCGCCAAGTTGGCGACATTCCGCCAAGTTCGTCGCCAAAATCTCGCCAAGCGTTATGCACTAAGAAAAAAGTTATTCTTACAGTAGATAAATGACTATTAGCATTCAAATACAAAAGTATTATTCAAAGTATATTTTTTCATGAATGGAACGAGCTAGATCCACGAGAATGATGTCACTCAATTTGTCGCATGGCATTACATATGAAAAGTGAACATGTTTCTCAATAGGATTTTTTTATTTTATGTGACTTTTTCATAATTTTTTTAAAAAATGTGCAGTATCTCGAGAACGGTTCATGTTAGCGTTCTAAAATATATGCCAATCGTTTTCTAATGAAAAATTACATAAGAAATGTCTATTTGCGTAACTTTATTAGCGGTTTTGATTTTTTGACGATTTTTTCAAAATTTCATTCGAAAATTTAGGGGGGTTCTGAACATTCGATTACGTATAAAAACAATAGGCTTCCAGTGGTTACGGATTGTGATTTTTGTACCAAATTTGGTTCGAATCGGTCCATTCGTTCGTCAGTTATCGTCTCCACAGACTCACTGACACACACACACACACACAGGTGGGCAAGACCTGTAAAACGAGGACGCTGTGTGTATCCTATCAAACCGAGAACCCTATTAAGGAATATATTTTTGGTGAAAACGTTAATGATTTTCCAGTTAAAATACAGTATACTTTTCATATCTACTTCGTAATTTAAAAAAAATTAATTATTTCAAAGTATGTTTTTTTCAACCAAAATGGGGACCTGGTGTTACACACCGTAAATATACACACCGTAAATTGCGGACCCGTTTTACACCCCGCAAATCGAGGACCTGTATCACACACCGTAAATTGCGTACCCGTGTTACACACCGTAAATTGCGGACCCGTGTCACACACCGTAAATCGCGGACCCGTGTCACACACCGTAAATAGCGGACCTCTTTCACACACCGTAAATTGCAGACCTATTTCACACACAGTAAATCGTGGACATGTTTCACACACAGTAAATCGCGGACCTGTTTCATACATCTACAAACAGGGGACCTGTCTCATAGATACATCCAGAGACGTATATACAAAAATAGTTTTTGGGTGTCAAACCTCCCGCTTAGTTTGATTTTTGTTTAACATGGATCCGAAGTATCGCTAGGCCATTTTTGGGAGGGCTCAAGCCCCTCCCGCATAATGTGTGTGAGGAAGCGTCCCCCCTCCCCCCAAAAAATCAAAATATTATAAATATATTCTTTACTATTTCGAATAATATTTATATTTTCGCATTTAAAGTTTGAAATTTTCAACGTATTATCCTCTCGCTTTTCTGCAGTGAAATTTCTCTAGTTCTAAATATTAGCCACTTGAGATCGGGTATCTTATTAAGCTTAAGAAATAAGTAAAACGGTAGTAAACAACCATCTGACACTTATCCAGTCTCGGGCTGAACCATTGACATTATAGGCGCCTGAAGAATTTTTTCCAGGATTAGGCAAAAGATGCATTGCACACACGCACGCACATACATGCATAAAATATACAATGAAATCTGTAAAATCCACAGAACAGGAGGCTGCAAATGCCAGTCTCCGGCGCCTATGATTAACAAATGTCATAGTCTATAAGGGGTAATTAGGTATCGTCGGAAATAGGATAGGCTTTTGATATAGGATAGGCTTTTGATTTAAGAAGGTTTTAAACAATCTGAAAAATTGAATTTGCTTTTTATTAAACGAAAATTAAAAACCACTTTTTCTCATTTTTGTCCTGCTGCAAATCAATTGTTATTTTATAAAATAAATTATCCTAAATTGACAAAATTGTATAACTGTTTATGAACATTGATAGAGAAAGTTTTTATTATTTTATTTTGAAATTAATATAAAAAATATATTTTCCTAAATTTTCGATCATGGTGCATTGATATATTATTAATTATTATCTGAAAACCTCATTTTGCAATGGTCACTCAGTTCAATATCAGAGTTATCACTTATCTTTTATTATGATTTTACAGGTTTCAAATACATTGACCAAGTTGTATTGTTTAATTTCATATTTCTTATGCATGTACGTTTTGAAAACAAAACTGCTTTCCCCTTTTCGGGTAAAACTTTAATAGGATTTTTTATTAAACTAACATGATAGTATTAATAATGATAATACATTTACATTTTATTGCAATAGGAGAGGTACATACTTTGCTGTGTAACTATTTATTATACTTTACTTATAATTTTTTGTAGGGATTTAAAAAGCTTCAAATACTTAACAAAAGCAAAAATAATTGAAAATTTTCGAGCATATCATGAATTAAAAATCCACGATCAAAAATTGGCATAAAAGGAGGATTTATAAATAAAAATTTCATAAATACTGATTCAAAATAATAAATTTCCGCATGTTAACATGGAAAATTATTAAGGCATAGCTGTTATTTATGTTTATACAAGCAAACACGAGAGCCATGCCCCCCCACCCTTTCAGTTTTCGATTTTCTATATAATAAATTTTTTTAAAAGATTTCAACATTTTTTAACTTTGAGAGAGTTATATTTGCTGGTACGGTTCCAAACTGTCATATGAAATAGACATGCAATTTAAAATGAAACTGAACTCCCCCAAAGTTTTCACAACATTTATTAGAAGAAAAAACAATAAATGCGGACGATCCGCATTAAAGCGACCCCCCCCCCCCCCACCTCAAAGCGCCGACGTACTTGGTGAATGACTACATATCCAGAAGAGTATATGCGAGAATTGAGAATTACATTTAAAATACGTATTGATTGAATGCCAAATGGGGTAAGAGGGTGGGAGGAAGACGCTTTTCGCTCTCTTAAGATATGGAAATTCATAAAATTGGTCTATATAAATTCAAATAATTTCGTTAGAATCGTTATGCTGAACATACGTTACACAGTCAAACCTCGATATAAGGTATAAGGTCACCCTTACGTATTTGAAAAAACTGACCCTATAAGCGGGGTGATCTTATATGTGGATATGGAACATTTCAGCCTGAAGCGATGGTAATTTAACTGCATACTGATCAGTAGTGTAAACATGAAATAAAAATAAAATTACATTACATTTTAATTTAATTCATTTTATTTATAAACCCAGAACTATGATAAATACTACAAAAACAGTTTTGATAAGGAAACAAAAAACACGCACTCATTGAAGCTCCCCTTCTCCCCCCCCCCCTTTCCCAGAAGAAGAAAAGTAAGTCTCTATTGTCTATTTTTAGATTTTGGATTTAGGTACAATTGACAGCTTTAGCGGCACTTTCACTTTGACCATTGTTACGAGAATGTCAAACTCTATAACTCTGTTTGTCGAGTTGACTAAATTGTCTTTTTGTGTAGACACAAAGGCAGGATGGCAAAAGGAGCAATTTGGCGGCAGGTACTAGGTAGGAAGGGGTGGTGGTCCTGAATTCCCTTGGGTAATTTGCTGCTGGTGAGCTGGTGAGAGTCGAACCCTTTTTCATTTTCCCCCGTTGTAGAGTAAAAGGTTGGGTGTGATGTAAACAAAATCCTGGTCACGTTTGGATAATCCCCAGTTGCCCATCGAAACAGACTGCTTTAACTGCAGAAACAACTTCATTGCATTATTTAAAGGTTTACAGTATAACCTGAATAACTTAGAGCTTTATAGGTATGTACATGTGTTACAACCATGGGCAGATACAGACTTTGCAAAAGGTGGAGGGAACCATTCAAAAGGAGGGCCCAACATTCAATTTCAACTTTGTTCCCATACGCATAGAACTAATGTTAGTTTTCATCATAAAGGGGGGGGGGGCACTAGGTCTCCCGGCTCCCCTCTCAATCCCCGCCTGGTTCCAACCAGTGGCGTAACTATAAGCTTAGGGGCCCTTAGCACAGTTTCAAAGGAATCTAAGAAAAAATGGCCGAGGGAAAATATAACCGTGGAAAAAATGGCAGAGGAAATAAATGGCCGCTGAAAATTTTATTGTAAATGAGGGGACCTTTATTTTTTGCTTTGCCCCAAATAAGGGTAATGCCATTTTTGTAAATTTGTTTACACCCTGGATCCGGATATTTTATTCTTCCGATCTCCCTCTAAGGATAATTTTATATAGCAGAAACAGAGATTCTGATACTTAATTTGGGAGAATTAAAAGGTTTAATAGAGTGCTTTGAATAACAATATCATTTAGAATACAAAGAATTTGCAAATAATTGTGAATTTAAAGTTTTTATATTATATATTCCGTACGAATAACAGATATACCTGCTAGTAATTCCATATATTTAATCAATGATTGAACCCATTGGTAATATTTTAGCGTATTCCGATTTATAATGAAATATTAGTTTTACAAAATTTATAGTCACCACTTCTATTGTATGATATGAAAATGTGAGTTACATTTTAATTGCATAAGTAAAGGTCTAGATCTTATAAAACTAAAATAAAAGTGTTGATCCTATAAAATTGGTTTTTATTTGCTAGTTTTCTACTTCTTTAGACACATTAGGTTCAAAATCCAAGGAATGAAAATATGATACGAAAGGCAAATATATGACAAATGTGAGATTTCTAACTTCTCCGGTATTCAAGTTATTATTTTAAAAATACACGTATACATTCCTATTGCGCGGCCCCAGGATGGACTGGGATGATAATTTTCATAATTCAATAATACTGAATCCGTATCAGTCATTATCTGAGCTATCTATATCTATAACAGTTTCCGATAAATAAATGTTTTATGCAAAAATTTTTGAAACGAAATTAGAAAATATACCGTAAGTGGAAATCTTTAGTGACCTACTACCCTATACCTCTTCTTAAATTGGATGCTGAATCCCTATCATTTATCATCTAAGCTATCATTTGTTATCAAAGATTTTAAAAGAGATCGAACCTTTTACAAAAGATCGGATTTTTTAAATAAAAAATATTTAAAATTTTTAAATAATAAATTACATATAAAAACTATTTAGGCAATACATTTTAAAGCATATTTATCTTTTATAATGATTTTTTGATTAAAAAAATGCTAACATTTTATTAGCTTCCGCACGTAATTTATCGTACTATATTTCATTCGATGTATTTAATATATCTGGGATATTATGCTCCATAGCAAAAAATAAATTCCCAATATCTCGAAAACCTCTCTTAATAATAGGGTCTACCACTATTCTGTTAAAGTAACTTGCAAAGCCTACACCACATTTGTTAATAATGAATGTATTTCAAATTTCCTACTGTTTATTTTAAATAAAACATATTGAGAATTGCGCATTTTGCAAATCGCATTTAATTCACTTATAAATAGAAAAAAATATATATTAAAAGTAATCTGACGTGGGCAGCACATGACTTTTCCTACAGACACAAATATATTTTCTTATTTTGTATTTCATGCTGCGTTAAATTGAGTTTAATTGCAGAAAACCACATGGACACTTTTCTGAAATTATATCGAATTTGCATTTTTAATGTACCTTAGTTTCATTCAGCAACTGCGCTTTAAAGTCTTCATCAGCTCCTCGATATTCTTTATTCGAATCGCAGTAACATCTAATCAGTACGAGGGTAACCCACAAGTGATTTATCTATCGAATTTTGTGAAATTTGATCAATTAGTTTTTTAGCTAGAGTGGATACATGGGATTTTTGAGGGTCATTTCGCAAATAAAGGCGGTTTCTTTTATACTGAATCATACCGAAAAGTAATTAGCACCAAGGTCACGCACAAGTGACTTACCAACCTAATTTTATGAAATTTGGTCCATTAGTATTTGAGCTTCAGTGGATACATACATCACACAGACAGACCACACACACAGACGTCACGCTAAAAATAGTTCATTCGTGTTCTACAGGTCCCGAAACGTGTAGATCCGTAGAAAACTCCAGATGTGATTCTCGGCATTATTCCAATACTTTATCTATACATTAGCATGTATTACAGCGAAAGTAAAAATATATTACAAGAAGGAAGATCAGTCATACATAAAACATTGGTTATGAAACACTTTCCAACTGCAATGTAATTTTATTTAAACATCTCTGAAATGCGATACATTCAGAAGTGATATTTTTAAAATTATCACAATTCTACAATAATTTATTATATTTAAAAACTTCATCGAAAACAAATTAACTGTGTTCAAATAACGTCATCGAAATATAAATCGCCTGGCTCTCTATATAAAAGCAGTGAATATTTCATTCATAAACTTTTTTTCATTCATTTTTTTCAGAGGCGATATTTCTAAAATTATTAAAATACTACAATAATTTATTTTACTTAAAAACCTAAAACCATGGAGGTAAAAGTACTTTATAATTCCATGCTTAAAACTTCATCGATAAATCAATACAATAGAATCGCCTGCTTTTCTATGTGAAATTATTGAATGTTTCATTCCTATCAACTATACTGCAGACTCCAAAGTTAAATAATTTTGCGTTAAAGAAATTCAGCAATTCTTATACAACTTCTCTTACAGCTTTATGTGTTTACATTCTACATGCGTGACAATTAGGCTTCATTGTAGAAATAATCAAAGTTTGATGATCATTTAAACTCAAAATATTGTAATTGAGTTGGCGCAGTATATAGATGCACAGAAAAGATAAAAAATAAAGCGGTTTTAAAACGGATACAACACTAAATATAAATAAAAAAGAATTAAAAATCACGATTAGACTGGGAAAAAAAGTGGTTGGCATATTTTATTTTGAAATGTGTCACGTGATCCCTTCATATAATATGGATGCAATTATTATTTTAATTGTTACTTCAAAATATTCCGAACATATTTTGCTGATTTCTTTTTATATACTATATGGGATAATTCGACTATTTCCTAAAATTTTCGAAGCAATTTCTGAATTAATTTCGCTTAAATAATGTTTGAATAATTAGGTCCCTTAGAGTTCATTGTATTTAATTAATTCAATCTGGGTCCAATCCAAAACTAATTAGGTGATATTGTTTGTTTACATTCCCGTATGTCCCACAGCCCGTCTCAGCAACATACTAAAATTTCCTTTTGATAAAGTCATTTTTACGGCAGTTATCGTGCGAACGGACAGACAGGCAGACACAACGAGCAAAGTCATAAACACTTTTTAACTATGCTGTAAAGTGTTAAAAAGCAACGATATGCTAAATTTGAACTAAATTTGAACGTTTAGGGTTCTCGAGCTGTAACGTGTACTTTCCCATTGTTGGTTTAAAAAATATAATACGAATTTAAAATTTGTGCTTTTTAAATGACTTGTCTTGTTGCGTTTTGAAAGATAATATTATTGTAATGATTTTCTGTAGCACTTGTCTCTTAGTCTAACTATCCCACATTCCGACAAATTTGACTACTTTTTAATATGCTGTCAAATTACTGAAAATGCTGCCGAATTAATAACATGATACTATCTTATGGACAATTATACACCTAATTAATGAAAATTCAATCTTTTGAAAAATTAAGTTCAATTTCCTTGAAAATCCCTGTCGCCCTGTGGTAATTATATAATAGTTTTTGTAAATTTGTTTACACAGAGGACCAGAATGTTTTTACCTTCAGAGCTAGCTGCCTGTGAAGATAATTTTGTATAGCGAGAATAAATATTCTTATACATCCATTAAGGATAATTAAAATAAATACAAGGCGAATACCAGTTGAAAATATACTGTGTCGCAATAAGCAACTCTCGAATAATGTAAATGTTTGATTAATTCGCGTTTCACATTTATTCGTCAAATCGAATATTTTAGTGTGCATACCCTCCTCCCCCGCAAAAGAAACTATTGGAAAACTTAAATTGCACAATTCTTTCTTTCAAACAATCTACCCGTACACCAAATTAAAGTCTCAACCCGGAGCATGCTATTTTATCATTTCACATTTCGAACGTTTTTTTCTATAGTGCACACCCATAAATGAACATTTTTGAAATAGTTCGTCTTTTATCAGATAATTGGTTCATATACCAAATATCAAGCCTCAATCACATTTAAATGGAAGTGTGTCTCATTTATTCGGAAAATAGAACGTTTTGGTGTGCGGCAACACCTAAAGTAACAAATATTGGAAATCTGAAATTGCACACTTTCTTTTCTTCAAACTATTTACCCATATACCAAATTTGAACTATTCTATCACGAGGCATGCTTTTTCTTTCATTTCATCTTTCAAACTTTCCTTGTGTAGCCCCCCCCCCTATGAACATTGCTGGAAAATTGTATTCATTTTGTGTTTTTTTATCAAATGATTTGTCCATATACCAAATTTCAAGCCGTTGAAAAGGAGGCGATTTTCATTTGTTTGTCAAATCGAATATTTTATTGTGCGGCACCCCCCTGCTTTAGCAAATGTGGGAAAACTGAAAGTGCACACTTTCATCCTTTCCAACTATCTACCTGTACCCTAAATTTGAAGTCTCTATGTCATCACAAAGCATGCTTTTTCTATCATTTCACCTTTCAAATGTTTCTGTGTAGGGTAATCACCTCCTTATATACACATTTTTTAAAAATTCCGTTTTTCTTGGGTATTGTATCAGATTATTGGCCCATATATCAAATATCAAGCATCTATCACAATTCAGAATTGACGTTTCTCATTTATTTCGAAAATCGAACATTTTGATGTGCGGCATCCCTACAGTAGAAAATATTGGAAAATTGAAATTGTACACTCTCTGCCTTCCAAACTATCTATCCGCACAACACATTTGACATCTCAATCTCATCCCGAAGCATGTTTTTTTTCTTTTTTCATAAATTCATCTTTCGAACGTTTTTCTCTGGAGCACCCCTTAAACGAACATTTAAAAAAAACTGTATTCGTATTGAGTGTTTTCATCACATAATTAGTCCATGTGCAAAATTTCAAGCCTCTATCAAATGTTAAAGGAGCCGTTTCTAATTTATTTGGAAAATCGATCATTTTAAGGCTCCTCATCACACAAAAAATATCCAGATTCCTTTGGGTCCGAGATCGGACCTACTACTTTGCTTTCCCCCACAACAGGACTGACAGCTTCCAGGAGGGTCGAATTCCCACCCCAGGAGATCTTCCCCTTACCATTGTATGTGTCCGCAGAGTACTATATCACTTTGAGTGTGGGTCTTCACCCGTCACCTCCGATAATGAGACCAACATCCAAGGCTATTTAAAGGAAAACGAAAAATGCGGTCAGAAATGTGGGGGTAATATTGAATAGAAACCATGCTTGATTATTGCTCAAGGTAGTAAAATATTTGTTTTAAAAACAACAGAGGAAGCAATTATTTTTACTTTCCCTGCAATAAATGGTAATGTATAGGGAAAGTATTGGAATCATGTCGAAAATCGCAACTCGAGTTTTCGACGGATCTACACGCTTCAAGACCTCTAGAATACGAAAAAACCATTTCTAGCGTGACATCTGTGTGTGTGTCTGTCTGTCTGTGCAGATTTTGTATTCACTGTAACTAAAAAACTAATGGACCGAATTTCACAAAATTTGGTACGTAAGTCACTTGTGGGCGAGTCTGGTGCTGATTAGTGTTGAGTACGATTCGGGATAAAAGAACCCGCCCATTTTTGCGAAATAGCCCGCAAAAGCTTGTATCCACTCTAACTGAAAAACTAATGGACCAAATTTCACAAAATTCGGCAGATGAGTCATTTGTGGGTCACCCTGGTGCTGATTAGATTTTGGTATCCTTCGGAAAAAAATGACCTGCCTTTTTTGTAAAATGGCCCGCAAAAATCCTCAAAATCTAAACTAAAGAACTACGTATGCTCAAATATATCCATTAAATGCTTGTTTAATACGTAATTTTTAGAGAAGTTAAGAAAAAGACCAACCTCATTACACTAGGACTAGCCGTTCTCGAGATATTTTAGTGTTTCGTATTCTCCCTACGCCACCTTTGAAAATAAGTCCGGTTACCGAATGAGAACGAAAATTGAATTAAAAGTGAAATAAATTTAATTAAAATAAAGAGAACGTATATATAAGTCTGCAGGGAAAGTCATGTGCTGCCCACATCAGATTTTTACTTTCCATGCAATACATGGTTGTGTATAGGAAAAGTATTGGAATCGTGTCGAAAATCGCAACTCGAGTTTTCGACGGATCGACACGTTTCGAGACCTCTAGAAAACGAAAAAACTATTTTTAGCGTGACGTCTGTGTGTGTGTCTGTCTGTGCAGATTTTTTATCCACTCTAACTAAAAAACTAATTGACCGAATTTCATCAAATTTGGTAGGTAAGTCACTTGTGGGAGAGTCTGGAGCTGATTAGTTTTGGATACGATTCGGGAAAAAAGAACCCGCCTTTTTTGTGAAATGGCCCGCAAAAGCTTGTATCCACTCTAGCTGTAAAACTAATGGACCGAATTTCACAACATTTGGTAGATAAGTCACTTGTGGGTCACCCTGGTGCTGATTAGATTTTGGTAGGATTCAGAAAAGAATAATCTGCCTTTTTTGCATAATGGCCCGCAAAAATCGGCAAAATCAAAAATAAAAAACTACGTGTAATCAAATATATCCATTAAATGATTGTTTAATACGTAATTTTTAAGGAAGAAATGAATAAGACCAACCCCATTACACCAGGACTAGCCGTTCTCGAGATATTTTAGTTTTTTGTATTTTTCTACGCCACTTTTGAAAATAAGTCCAGTTACCAAACGAGAACGAAGATTGAATTAAAAGGGAATAAAATTTAATTAAAATAAAGCAATCGTAAGTCTGCAGGGAAAGTCATGTGCTGCCCACATCAGATTTTTTATTACAAATATCTTAAATTTATAGTTTGTAATCCCTTTTGAACATGTAACAGAATAATGATAAATAATAATAATAATAATAACAATAACTTCTTACATTTATGCTTTCATGCATTTAAAGATTGCAATCTCGGATGTTTTTACAATCTCGGGATTAAATTTTTTAATCCCAATATTTCACGGGATTGGGAATTTAGTTTTACTTTTAAAGAAAACCCTATTTTATATTCTTATATTTCAATGTTTTATCTGTAAGTATTATATATATGTGAACAATAATACCATGCTGAAATTAGCGTTTAAACTATGTTACATTTTTTTAATTTTGCTTAAAAAATCGTGTTTTGATAAAACATTTTAGACCATTTCATGTAAAAAACTAACATGAATAAGCCCAACACCAGTCCTAGGATTCAGAATATAACAGACTTTGAACAAAAGGAATTTTAATTGTGCATGGAAGTACAAATGATGTGATAAATCCCTCCATAATATTCTCCGTTTGCAAATTTTATAATTTGGTAAATTGGTCATGATGGAACGAGGAAGATATTGAGGATTAGGGTCATGTATATCGAGCTGAGAATTCAGCAATTATCATTGATGTAAAATCATCATTGCTGCACCCAAGGGGAGTTTAGGTCTGTACACACACCGTTTGAAATTTTTTCGATTCTTAATTAAATATTTAATTTTGGGTATGATACATACGACAGGAGAAATATAAGGAATATTTTAATTTTGCTGATAATAGTAAAATAAATCACACCATTCTTAACTTTAACACTAATATTGAAATTTATTACAAACAGGGATCACATTTGATAAAATGTGCCAAATAAATCAAATATTTATTTTTTTATATGTATAAATCAATCGTTTATCTTCAGAGATCTTTGCCACTACTTTTTGGAGGTAAACTATTAGTGTCATAAACGATTTAAATAAAAAAATTTCTTTTAATTATCTATTGCGGAAAATACAGTCTCTGGCCATTTTTAACACTTTACAACATAGTTGAAAAGTGTTTATGACTTTGTTCATTCTAACTGTCTGTCTGTCCGTTCGCACGATAACTTCCATAAAAATGACTTTATCAAAATTAAATTTTTCTATGTTGATGAGACAGCCTGTGGGGCATACGGGAATGTAAATGAATATCATCCCCCAATTAGTTTTGGATTGAACCCGGGTTAAAAAAATAAAATACATTGAACTCTATGGGACCTAATTTTTCAAACATTTTTTAAGCGAAGTTAAAATTCACAAATTGCTTTGAAAATTTTAGGAAATATTCAAAGTATCCCATAAAATATATAAAACAAATTTCAGCAAAATATGTTTGGTAGTTTTTTTTTTTTTTTTTTTTAAATAAGAATTAAAATAATAATTGCACAAATATAATATGAAGAGATCACGTGACCAACTTCAAAATAAAATATGGCACCTGTTTGTTTTTTCCCGAGTAAAGATGGTGTCCTTTAAAGTTCTTTTCAATTTATATTTAGTGTTGTATTAGTCTTTAAACAGCTTTATTTTTGCGTATTTTCTGTGCATCACATATTCTGCGCCAACGTAATTACAATGTTTTCGAGTTTAAATGATCATCAAACTTTGATTATTTCTACAACGACGCCTAATTTTAATGGTTGCAGAATGTAACCAAGTGATTGTAAGAGCAGTTGTATAAGAATTGCTGAATATTTTTCACGCAAAATTATTTAAATCTGGAGCCTGGAATAAAAGTGTATGAATGAAATATTGACTGCTTTTACATAGAGAGCCGAACGATTTATATTTCGATGACGTCATTTGAATAAAGTTCATTTTTTTTTCGATGAAGTTTTCCTTTTCAGTAAAATAAATTATTGTAATTCTGTGATAATTAAAAAAATATTGCCTCTGAATGTATAGCATTTTAGTAATGCTTAAATAAAATTGCATTTCAGTTGGAAAGTATTTCTTAATCAATGCTTTATGCATGATTGATCTTTCTTGTTAACATTTTCCAACACAGTTGTAAAGTGTTTATGACTTTGTTCATTCTGTCTGTCTGTCCGTTCGCACGATAATTGCTGTAACAATGACTTTATCAAAATGAAATTTTGTTATTGAGACGATCTGTGGGACATATGTGAATGTAAAAGAATGATATCACATAGTTTCAAATTGAAATAAATTATTGTAGTACTGTGATACTTCAAAAAATATCGCCACTGAATAAATATATTGCATTTTAGAGATGTTTAAAAAAAATTGCATTTCAGTTTGAAAGTGTTTCATAATCAGTGCTTTATGCATGATTAATCTTTCTTGTTAAAAATCTTGTTATAGTGCATGGTTACACAATATGGAACAATTTCAGAAAAATTAATTCACCATCATCTGAACAAATGACATTTTTGGAAGTAAACATTGCTACAATTTTCTATCAGTTTAGATTTTAGGTAACAGACTATCACGTTAGTCCATGATTTTATTTATTATTTGACAAATGGAATAAATAATAGCTTTACCATTCCTGATTGAAAATATTTAATGACAGTAGTGCGGTTTTACAGTTGAGATTTCAGTATGATTTGTATATCAAATTACATTATAATGGATAATATGTAAATTAGTAACAGTAAGCATAAACTTGTTTGGGGGCAAACATCTTGTATTTATTTCAAATCGATGGCAAAAGAAAATCTGGATTTGCCCAGAAAGTGTTAAATCAATTCAGAGATTTTAGCTAAAAACCTAAGGATTTAAACCAGTTTAAACCCTTATTGAAATCTAATCCCCCTAGAACAAGCTTCTAATAGAAGACCTTTCGGATATAACGAACATTTGTATAAAATATGGAACAACTGTCGATGGAACAACAGTAAATCGACTAATATGGAACAATAGTAAATCGACTACAGTAAATTACAATACATTAGGCAATAATGTATATGGAAAAAATTTAGTAACTTTAGAATAATGCTCATGTGTACTTTGACATATATATTGAAAAATGTAACTGGCTGATATTGAACAAATTGCGTATAAAATTTATAAATAGGGACATCATAAAATAATAAATGTACATACTGTAAGCTGTACTATAACCTCAAAGCTGTCATAAGACGGATATATAAAAAATTTTGTTTGAGTAGTCTTATAATCAGAAAATAGTTGCCAAAATAGACTCCACAGGTATTTTAGATGCTTTTTAGTAGCAACATTTGGTACACTTTTCGACATAGAATATATCAAAATACTGGTATTGCTTAGTAAAGAAATAAATTATATAAATAGTGTTACGATTTGCATATCAAATAACATTATAATAGAAAATCTGTTAATTAGTAATAGTAGTCATAAACTTCTTTTTAAACAAACACCCGGTATTGTTGTTTTTAACATTGAGTTTAGACAAACACACTATCAAATAAATGGGGGTTTACAATGTTCGATTTTGAAATTTCAGCAATATTTAATTATATACAGATACATAAGTATAAAAATGATCTTGGAAAGAGGGGGGGGGGGTAATCGGGGAAAAAAACGAAAATTGAAAAAAGTTTTAAGTTTATTTTGAGGTGCTATAGCACCAATTATAATTTTTTTCTCTTTGTTTCGATGCCATATTATAAAAGTAAGATCATGTCTATAGCGTTTTGAGGGGGTTGAGATACAGATTCCTAAATTCGGGTTTGGACACGTCACGTGTTGTTGTTGTTGAGACCCAGACCGTCCGACCTACCAGAAAGGTGTAAGGTAACTGTATGGACGGCCGGGAAGTGCCACCCAATTTAGACCGGAACCCAGTGGGGGAGGCATCCACAGGGACCGTACCCTCCTTCCCCTACCACCAACCTCTCGGAAGGACTTACGGACCCACATGTTTAACGTGATCGTACTCCGCATGAACACGGCGGCATTTTGTGGTAGCGTACAAATCTAGCGCGCAAACCACGGGGATACCGCACCCGAGATGGCCAACAGCACGCGGTGTTCCGAGGTGGTCACCCACCAAGTACTAACCGCGCCCGATGCTGCTTGACTTCGGTGATCTAACGAGAACCGGTGTTTTCAGCACGGTACGGCCGTTGGCCCGACACGTCACGTGTAATATACACTTGACATCTACGGGTTCAGACATAACAACTTGGAGGGACGTAACGCAGCTACGTTTCTAAAAAAAATCTGATGTGGGCAGCACATGACTTTCCTTATATATTGCAATGAATTTACTAAAAACTTACAGCAAAAAAATAGGTTATTCTTATAGTAAATACTTATATTCTTTCCAAGATATTAAATTTTCGTTAATTAGTCGTCATTTTCATCGATTTAGCGTCATTTTTATCCATTTGGCTAGATTTTAGTTAATTTGGCAACATTTAAAAAAGTTACCAAGTTGGCGGCATTCCACCAAATTCGTCGGCAAAATCTCGCCAAGCGTTATGGAGGGAGAAATAAGTTATTCTTACAGCAGATAAATAATTATTGGCGTTCAAATACAAACGTATTACTCAAAGTATCTTTTCTTATAAATGGAACGAGCTAGATCCACGAGAATAATGTCACCCAATTTATCGCATGATATTACATGTGAAAAGTGAACATGTTTCTCAACAGTTAATATATTTTTTTTTAATTTATGGGATTTTTTTTATAAATTTATTTGACAAATGTGCAATATCTCGAGAATGGTTCATGCTAGCGTTCTAAAACTTATGTCAATCGTTTTCTAAGGAAAAATTACATAAGAAATGTCTACTTGCGTAACTTTTTAAACGTTTTGATTTTTTGATGATTTTTTCAAACTTTCACTCGAAAATTTAGGAGAGTTCTGAACATTCGATTGCATTTAAAAACAATAAGCTTCCAGTATTCACGGATTGTGATTTTTGTACCAAATTTCATTCGAATCGCTCCATTCGTTCGTGAGATATCGTCTCCACAGACTCACTGACACACACACACACACACACACACAGACATCACCTCAAAAATGTTTGACTCGTGATCAGAGATGCTTGAAACGTGCTCTCCCGTCGAAAACTCTAATTCGAATTTTCGACCCCCGTCACAATACTTTCCTTATTCATTATGTATATAAGGAAAGTAATAAAGGCAATGTAAGATTTAACATGATGAATACTTTCACATAGGAATTATTTGTTTAGCGCAACAATAAGCTATGTCATTTTACTCATGTATTAAATGTGAAAGTTTGTAAAATTTTGGTTATTATACGGGCCATTCATTACTTCAGTCAACGGAACATTGAATGTTTCAAGAAAATCCCCCGAAATGCACCTGCGTATCTGTAGCAATTGATTGAAAATGGACTGACGAGTCCGACGTAATACCATTTCATACATACAAGAGGAAGAACATTCGTAGTTATATAAGACTAGCAGTATACCCATTCTTCGTACGGAGTATATAATATAAAGAAACTTATAATTCACTACCATGTGCAAATTCCTATAGTAAATAACATTGTTAATCAAAATATTCTATTAAAATATTTAATTTAATGCTCCTAAAATAAATTTAAGAATATCTGTTCTCGCTATACAAAATTATCTTCACGGGCAGATCTGAAGAATAAAACATCCTGGCCCCAATATGAAATTGAACCAATATATGCAAAACAAAAGTGCTAAAATTGTATGGGACCCGTACTACTTATATTCGCGGTTATTAGAAGATATACCCGTGTATTAGTAGAAAATTTACACGTACTACAACATATGAATTTCTAATATATTTTCCAAAATAAAACCGATGACGTAATAAATTGAAAATATCAATAAACCCGCTATTTTTAAACCTAAAGGCCGTAATTCTTTCCAATATATGCCAAAATATATGACAATGTACCTGTACTACTTATATTCTCGTAGATTAAAAGATATACCCGTGCATTTGTAAAAGATTACAGGTACTACGTACAATATATGAGTTTTAACAATTTTTGTCAAAATAAAACAATGACGCAATAAATTGAAAATATCAATGATCCCTGAATCAATAATCCCTGAAAATATCATTATTAATAATGTTTAAACCTGAAGATCGTAATTGATCTAATCCGGTCAAAAATGCAATATCGGTGAAATTTATTTTATATGCCTATATCTTTATTATTTAAAAAAGATTTAATAAAAATAGTCTGCTGCCTAAACACATTGGATTTAAATCCGTTGCTAAGCGGCATGATATAATTTTCTTTAAATAAATTGGTGGGGAAAAAATATCGTCTACATAATGCTATTTCTATTGCAGGTTTAATTGTTTGTTTTTAATTAATATCTAGACAAACCTCTGATCTTCGAAACTCGAAATATGGACTCCATTTTAAGTGGGGATATTTCAAGGCTACTCACAAAATTTCATTAAATTCGGTTCTGCCGTTCTTCCGTGGTGATGAGACAAACATACAGACAGACAGACAGATTTTTAATTTTATTTATATAGACCAGAAAATGCACCCGGTGTTACACGGGAGTTAAAGTAGGGTAATTATATAAAATAACAAAATATATAATTTTTATTCGTATAAATAACAGTGAAAATTGCATGCAAGCCGTATACATAATCCCCCCCCCCTCCAAATCGCAAAACCAATTTATATATTGGCGCGTATCTTCCGCAAATAACATGATTTTTATATTTCCAATAAATTGGAGTCTGCAACTTTAATAAGATACATACCAATATCAGCACTCATTGCAGCAAAATATTATTAAATAGTGATTGGTAAGACTAGCTAATTCGAGAATGAAGAAAGAGACGCTCTATATCGAGTAAGCATACTGAAATAAAAAGGTCCAGTATCTAAACCGTTCTCCACTCCCAACTCCAAATGCCTCTCCAAGTAACGTGAGAACAATTTTCACACCCTTTATCCTTCTTCCTTTCATGAGCACCACAAACGTGCCTGTACACCATAAACAACGTCTCCCCACGGGAGTCCTGTCAACCCCTGAAGGAAATAAGAAAGAGGGGGAAAGCAAAATACAATTTTTTTCAGATCAATATTTGCTTCAATTAAAAGTTGCTGGAAATCTATTTATGGTAGCGCAAAAATTTAGGCATCTATCGAAAGCTAGAATTCTATTCATGTGCACTGCTTTTTTCAAATTCGAGTATTATGAAATGCAAATTGATAAAAGACGATTAAACTTTGAGTTTTGACTTTTCTTAGTGACTCTCAACTTCAATAAATTGTTAAAAATACTTAACAATAATTTTAACAAAAAGTAAAATTTTAGAGCAAACTTCAATTTCTCTAACTTTGAGATCCTGAAAACAAAATTGAAATAGGTTGATTTTTGGAGGAGCTATGCTATCTAGCACTAGCACTAAAACGGCCATACATTAACATGGAAGGTGAAGATTGAAACTTGTGACTGATGAAGCCCCTTAAGGTACATGAAGGTCTATTTTGCCCACGAAGTTCTTTCGAACATGAAGGTATATTTTGCCCCTCGGACCTTTGCCATTCCCCGCTGACGGGAGTTTTTGAACTTTTTTTTTCTTGCGGAAAATAAAATCCCATGATCTCATGTAAACTATTACCAAGTTTGACAACATTCTGTCCAGTAGTTGTCCATTATGGCCATATCAAAGTGGAACTTTAATTGTAAAGACTCTGTATAAACTCTTTCTTAAAACGTTCGAACACCTACCTACACTCTTTGGCCATTAGACGAATATTTTAGGGTGCGGCACCCCCCTGCTTAGCCGCAAAGAAAGATTAGTGTCAATCATTATCCCCTTGGAGTCCCAAATGAGGGGTGAAATACATTCTTCCCTGAAAAATTCTTCTCTACCGTGGGAAACTTAGAGCAAGGGGCATTCTTCTGATTTTCACCAAAACCTGTGTTCATTGCTTTTTGCTGAAAACTTTAATTCTTTATATAAAACACATACTCTAGATTTTTTGTTGCATATAATATTTTTTTACGCATACGTGTACATGTACATAAACATTTTATATTATGTTGAAATTATATTATTTCTGCAATGAAACACGCATTTTCTGGATATCGTTTGTGCGATATTTCAACATTTAATTCAAGCTAAAATGACACGAGTATTTACATATTTTTAACATTTTACAGCATAGTTGAAAAGTGTATATGACTTTGCTCATTTTGTCTGTCTGTCTGTCCGTTCGCACGATAACTGCCATAAAAATGATTTTATTAAAATGAAATTTTACTATATTATTCAGACAGTAGGTGGGACATATGGGAAAATAAAAGAATAATAACAAACAACTAGTTTTGGATTGAACCCGGGTTGAAAAAATGATATGCATTGAATCCTATGGAACCTAATATTTCAAACATTTTTTAAGAGAATTTGAAATTCACAAATTCCTCCGAAACTTTTAGGAAATATTCAAATTATCCCATAAAAAAATGAAAAAAATTCCGCAAAATATATTCAGTAGTTTTTAAAATAAAATTTTAAATAATAATTACACCTATATTATATGAAAAGATCATGTGATCTACTTCAAAATAAAATATGGCATCCATCTTGTGTCAAAATCTTGATTTTTAAAGTTGTTTTTAACATTTTACAACATTGTTGAAAAATGTTTATGACTTTGATCATTCTGTCTGTCTGTCTGTCTGTCCGTTAGCACGATAACTGCTGCAAAAATGACCTTATCAAAATTTTAGTTGTTCAGGTGGTCAGTGGAACCTGTGGGAATAGAAATGAATAACATCACACAAGTAGTTTTGGATTGAACCCGGATTGAAAAAATAAAATACATTGAACTCTATGCGACCAAATTTTTCAAACATTTTTTAAGCGAATTTAAAATTCACAAATTGCTTCGAAAGTTTTAGGAAATATTCAAATTGTCCCATAAAATATATAAATAAAAATTAACAAAATATATTCGGTAGTTTTTTAAATAGAAATTAAAATAATAATTACATCCTTTTTATGAAGAGATCACGTGACCCACTTTAAAATAAGATATGGCATCCAACTTGTCTCAAAATCGTTATTTTTAAAGTTAGTTATTTTTAATTCATATTTAGTGTTGTATCCGTCCTAAAACCGCCTTATTTTTGCTAAAATTCTGTGCATCTACATACTGAAACAACACAATTACATTATATTCGAGTTTAAATGATTATCAAACTTTGATTATTTCTATAACGAAGCCTAATTTCCACTTATGAAAAATGCAAACACCAAAAGATATAGAATGTGTTGTATAAGAATTGCTGCATTTCTTTAAATCAAAATTATTTAGCTCATGGAGTTTGCAATACAGCTGATATGAATGAAACATTCGTTGATTTTACACAAAGAACCCAGACGATTTTTTCAATGAAGTTTTAAGCATAGAGTTAAATTATTTGTATCTCCATGGTTTTAAATTTTTAAATCAAGTAAATTATTATAGTATTGTGATGAATGAAAGAATTGGAAAAATGTTTATGAATGAAATGCTACATTTTTATAGAGGCGATTTATATTTCGATGACGTCATTTGAATAAATTCCATTTGTTTTCGATGAAGTTTTTAAATATAATAAATTATTGCAGTATTATGATAATTTTAAAAATATTACCTACGAATGTATCGCATTTTAGAGATGCTTAAACCAGGCATTTTATATTTCAATGCCGTTATTTAAATGAAGTTCATTTTTTTTGATGATGTTATAAGTTTCCAAATATAATAAATTAATGTAGTATTTTGATAATTTTAAAAATATTACCGAGAAATATATCGAATTTTAGAGATATTTATATAAAATTGCATTGAAGTTGGAAAGTGTTTCATAATCAATGCTATATGCATGGTTGATCTTGTTCATTTATATTGAGTGTTGTATCCGTCCTAAAACAGCTTTGTTTTTGCTTATTTTCTGTGCATCTATATTATGAAATAACGCAATTACAATATATTTGAGTTTAAATAATCAATGCCATCCACCTTGGGTCGAATTCGTGATTTTTAATGTTATTTTTAATTTATATTTAGTGTTGTATCCGTCCTAAAATCGCTTTATTTGCTTAATTTCTGTTCACCTATATTCTGAAACAACGCAATTACAATATATTTGAGTTTAAATGATCATTAAACTTTAATTATTTCTACAAAGAAGCCTATTTTCATTTATGGAGAATATAAACACACCAAGCTGTAAGATGAATTGTATAAGAATTGCTGAATTTCCTTAACGGAAAATTATTTAGCTCATGGAGTCTGCAAAATAGCTGATATGAATGAAACATTCATTGATTTTATATTGAGAAGCAGACGATTTTTTCGATGAAGTTTTAAGCAGACGATTTTATAGCAGACTTTTTCGATGAAGTTTTAAACATAGAGTCAAGTTACTTTTACCTCCATGGTTTTAAGTTTTTAAGTAAAATAAATTATTATATTATTGTGATGAATGAAAGGGATAAAATAAATGTGTATAATGAAATATTTACTTCTTTTACATAGAGAGCCAGGTCATTTATATTTCGATGACGTCATTTGAATAAAGTTCATTTTTTTTCGATGAAGTTTAAGTTTTCAAATATAATAAATTATTGTAGTTTCATGATAATTTTAAAAATACTACCACCGCTGAATGTATCGCATTTTAGAGATGTTTAAATAAAATTGCATTGCAGTTGGAAAATGTTTCATAATCAATGCTTTATTCATTATTGATCTTTCTTGTTTATAATATTTTGTATTCATATGGTGTATATCACATAGATATTCGTGTAGTAGTATTACATACATAATCGTTTTTTTTTCAAATTCGAGATTTTGATGCCAATATGTTTTAAGACCTCCTGAACACATTTTGCATTTTTTTCGAATGATGTCTCTCCGTCTGTCTGTGGTCGATTTCATGTATTCCCGATAGCGGCCACGAATATTAATGGTTTTTCATGAAACCTTATATCCAGCTTTGTTATAAATAATCTAGAACATGATATACTTTTTTTTAATTCGAGTTCGAAATTTATTCTAAATTTCATATTTTTTTAACATGACAGCATAGAACAAAATTTGAGATAATCATACATAAGAGTTTATTTATGGCTCAATGACCACGTGACTTCATAGTTACAATCATTGTTGTGAAAGATAAACGCAATATAATTTTATTTTTCGTGATGTCATTAGTCCCACCGGGAGGCAAGTTACCCCCTTCCCCCACTGTTAGGTATACTGTTAGGAAGTGCGGTTTTAACCGATTTTTTATGCTCTTTAAAGTGAAGGGTAACACACTATAATTGTAATCATTTAGGTTCTTTATACCGATTTTTCAAAAAGATTTTGTAAAATAAAACAAAATAAAATAAAAAATAAAGAAACTATTAAAAATAAATTATGGTATGAGAAAGTCGAATTGAGCCAAACTGCAGTTAATTTTGCCCGAATATCGGAACTATATTGAAACGTAATTACATTTAAAAATTTCCTGCGAAAATTGCCAATTAATATGTAAAGTTCTGTTTAAAAGCAAATGACATAATTTTTAGAACGATAATCTACACCGTTCTTGCGATATAGTCGTTATTGATCCAAAATGGGGAAAATCCTAAAACATTATATATTTTCACAATTATTATGTAACAAAATAACTTAAGTACATTTTACCAATAATTAATGGACACTATTGTTTAATAGTTAGTTTAATAGTATGTTTAATAGTTACTTACTAGATATTAGATATTTTACTTTTCTCCAGAAACACGATATCTCACGAAATAATGAACCAATTTACTTCAACTTTTTGTGCATATTTTAATTGGTAACTGCAAGCCTATTCATTTTAGTGAGATCTGGTTGAAGAAAGTTCTAATTTGTGTTGCTGTTTTCCAACAAAATAAAAATCTGTTAATCTGTAGTGGAAATCATGAGTTGCATACGTTACTTATCTATATTTCATTTTCTTTTAAAAAAAAAATACGCTGATTTGGAAAAACAATGTTTCTCTATTGTACTCCATTGCAAGTATAATGATAAATTCTGTAAATCGAATGCTATATACTTAATCAACTCAGTCATATTTATTGAGACCTAATAAGAATGAACAATAGAAAAAGTAAAAAATTAGGATGGAAATCCAAAGTTCCCAGATTGAATTCACGGACTTATTTTGTGGCTTAAGGTTTTGAGAGCTTGAAAATTGTAAAGAAATTGAAAATGAATATATATAAATAATATAGAGTATTTATGTTAAAAATGTATAAACTATGGAAGTATATTGGATGAATAAGAAACTCCTAACAAATTTTATTCTGGAGGTCACTTTGCTTCTGGCCTGTTTGAAGGATTAAAATTTCCCGCTCTCAAATTCTTTTATCTTCTTCCTGTGGGTCAGGAGAGTCGTATCCTCTGATCTATTGTACGTTATCTCTGATGGGTGGTGTCAAAGGTGTCAACTGCCTGCAAATGGGGGTCAACCTGTTTGGGATAGGGTTTGTCCCATAGCCGTGTTTTTGAGAGATTCTTCCACCCGTATGTTAGCATGTCCAAATTTAAGTCAATGTAATTGAAGCGCTTATAGTGTTAGTTGGAATGTCCGTAGCTTGGAAAACGTCGAAGTTTGCATTCCATCTCGAACGAATATCCAAATGAAGCTTGCGAAAACCAAATGTCGCTACTTGCTTCGAAAATTCGACAGCAGACAATTTATTTTGGACTAGCCGCCTTTGGCGACCATCCTGTTCGCTACCCTTGAAAATTCTGACCGTCGCAAACTCGCTGGCGCGACCTACCAGAAAGGTGTAAAGTAACTGTTTGGATGGCCAGGAAGTGCCCCCCCAATTTAGACCAAAACCCATGGCATCCACAGGGGAGGCATCCACAGGGACCGTACCCTCCTTCCCCTACCACCAACCTGTCGGAAGGACTTAGGGTCCCACATGTTTAACGTGATCGTACTCCGCGTGAACACGGCGGCAGTTTTGACAGTGGCGAGTATCGAACCAGGGCCTACCGAGTGCAATTCCCGCGCGCTAACCACTGGATTACCGCGCCCTCCGCGACAATCTCCATAACTTTCTTTTTATTCACCCAATTTAGACCGGAACCCAGTGGGGGAGGCATCCACAGGAACCGTACCCTCTTTCCCCTATCACCAACCTCTCGGATGGACTTACGGACCCACATGTTTTACGTGATCTTACTCCGCGTGAACACGGCTGCAGTTTTGGCAGTGGCTGGAATGGAACCCGGGCCTACCGAGTGCAATTCCAATCCGTTAACCACTGGGCTACCGTGCCTTCAACCCCGTGGAGTTAACAAAGTTTGGTTTAGTTTAATGACGTTAAAACTAAAAAGGAAATTTTAAGGCACCGTGACAATCTCCATAACTTTATTATTTTTTTATTTTTTTATTTCTTCAGTGTTTAAGCTTTTCATTAATATCATTTAAAATATCCTCATTCCATAGTCGAAATCATTAGTACTTTTTGAGATGAGAGCATTTAAAAACCAAAGTTCGTTTTTTTTTAACCGAAAGTGACATTTGTTTTAAAATCTTTAAAAAATATTATAATATGTTCCTGAGATTTGAAATGGATATATTTTTACTCGCATTTGTCTGCTCTTTCCGGTGGTGTGATTTGTTTTTTTCTACGACGTCTGGATGGTGGAGAAAAAAGGGAAAAACGGTCGAAATCGCATAAAACATTAAATAACTAAAAAAATAATTCAAATTTTTCACGTGCCCCCCCCCCCCGGGTCTCCGATTGCCAAATTTCGTAGATCTCCGACGCGCGGTCGCTGAACGTATAGTGTGTAAGACACACACACATAGACATTGCCTTTTATTATATAGATAGCGAGTTTTGTTTTATCCGCTGTCATTTGACCATCTGTGGAAACTGTGAATTTTACACCAAAGACGTGTCCGCCACTCCATCTAATATTAAATATTGGAAAAAAGCTAAATTTGAACAAAACGTTTTGGTCTATATACCGATTATGCCACAAAGAGCATCAGCCAATCATTTATCCACAAATCTGGATTACCAAAAAGAATGTATTACGCGTAGGCTCATTCCTCATATACGTGTTAATTATAGAAAAGGTGAATATGTCTTTTGACCTGACCGAGCCAGCACTCATTTCGCAAAAGTCGTATTGGAACCTTTGAGGTCAGAAAATGTCGAATTTGTTGATAAGTACATCAACCCTGCTAACGTCCCAGAAATTCGTGCCATTTAAGACTTTTGGTCGTATTTGCAGTCTTTGGTATATGCAAATCATTTCCTTTTGGATGGATTTTAATCTAGATTTTGAACCTCATTGGGCTAGCCTGTCTTGGATCAGCTGAAGAATGCATTCGTTTCTGAAGAATAACGCGAGAAGTAGCTAAAATTCCAAGTTTAACATGTCGTTGGCTTTTGGGGTATATTTAAAAGTCTTAGGATTTGAACTTTATCGGTGTAGCTCGTCCTGGACCCGACATTGGACCTATTTTTTAGAATAACTGGAAAATCGGGGAAACTAGAAAATATAAATTTAGTACATCCTTATATTTTAACGAATATTTTAATTCCTTCGATTTAGAACCGTTTTGGGCGAACCCGTTTTGGGCCCGCCTTAGAAATTCACTTTTTGGGGGAATAACTCTAGAACCGGAGTATCTAAAATTTCCAAGTTTAGAATGTCGTTGTCATTTGCGATATGTCTTATATATTATTTCTTTGGATTTTGATTCTTTCGGGCTCGACCGTCTTCGGACCCGACATAGTGATAATGTACTGTTTTTCGAGAATAACTCGTGAATCGGAGCAGCTAAAAATTCTAAATTTAGTATATCAATTTCTTTTGGGGTTTATCATAATTTATAATTTGAACCTCATCGGGCTATCCCGTCTTAAGTCAGCCTTAAGAATGGGATCGTGTTAGGAATGCGATCGTGCTAAACTTGCTCCCCCAAAACGAGTGCATTCCTAAGACGGGCCTAAAACGGGCTAGCACAATAGGGTTCAAAATCTAAAGAATTAAAATATACCCCTAAAACAATGATTTATAAAATATTTTAGCTGTTCTGCTTGAGTTATTTAAGAAACGAGTACATTAGTATGTCGGGGTCAGGATGGGCTCTCCCGATAGGGTTCAAATTCGAAAGTATTAAACTTTATCCCAAAAGAAAATGATATACTAAATTTTGATTTATTTATCTGCTTCGATTTTCGTGTTATTTTCGAAAAATTAGTACATTTCTACATCGGGTCCAAGACGGGCTAGCCTGATAAGGTTCAAAATCCAAAGAAATAAAATATACCCTAAAATACAATGATATACTAAATTTAGACATTCAAGCTGCTATAGTTTTGGTGTTATTCTTAAAAAAACGAGTACATTCTTTTTTTTAGGCCCAGGACGGGCTAGCCCGATAAGGTTTTAAATCCAATGAGTTAAGATATACCGCAAATGACAACGACATTCCAAACTTGGAACTTTTATATACTCCTGTTCTAGAGTTATTCCCCACAAAAAGTGAATTTCTAAGGCGGGCCCGATACGGTTCAAAATCGAAGGAATTTAAATATTCCTCGAAAGATAAGGATGTACTAAATTTATATTTTCTAGTTGCCCCGATTTTCCAGTTATTCTAAAAAAGCAATGTCCATTCCCATGTCGGGCCCAGGACGGGCTATCCCGATAAAGTTCAAATCCGAAGAAACTTAAATATACCACAAAAGCTAGCGACATGTTGAACTTGGAATTTTTAGCTATTGCAATTCTCGAGTTATTCTTCAAGAACGAAAGCATTCTTCAGCGTACCCAAGATGGATTAGCCCGATGAGGGTTAAAATCTAAATTAAATTCCATCCAAAAGGAAATGATATACTAAATTTACATTTTTAGCTACTCCGGTTGATCGAGTTATTCTTGAAAAGCGAGTAAATTTCTATGGAGGGCCAAGACGGGCTAGCCCGATAAGGTTCGAAATGCGATGAAATGTAATATACCCCAAAGAACAATGATATATAAAATTTAGACATTCTAGATGCTCCGAATTTTGAGTTATTCTAAAAAAAACGGTATATTCCTCTTGTTGGGCTCAGGGCGGACTAGTCCGATAAGACACTCATGTTGATAGGATTGTTTCTAAAGTCTCGTCACAACTTTATATTTTTAACCAACTCATTCCTTATCTTAATGAGTAGGGCGCGGATTTTCATGCACAATATTTAGGCCAAATAATATGCAAATATGCTCAACATTATATATGAATATTTTTTTCTGATGCTCAAAATTATTGCAAAATATTCACAAAATATGCACCTAAGTGTGGAATATATGCACTTAATTGTGCATATATATCGATACATTTAGTTAGTGGGGCACCTAGATTTTTCTCTGGGGAGATTAAGAATTTCTTTTAGAGAAATATTTGTTATTTTTACTCTTTTTGTATATTAAAATGGCGTCTCGGGGGCTTCATGCCCATAAGCACCCTTATGTGCACCTATGCAAGGGCGTAGCTAGAAAGTGTTTTTTTTTTCGGGGGGGGGGGTATATGAAATCAAATTTTGATAACTTTGAATTTCTGGCATGGGGGATATACCCCGATATCACTCCTGATTACATGCCTGCACCTATTATGTATTCAGTTCCAATAAAATCCTATATGTTTCCTCCGTACTTAATATGGAAAACATTTTACTGGGTTCTTTTTCCTACTTAACTGAATAATTTGCTAATTAGATATTTGTTTAGTAATACTAACTTTAAATACCCGTCATTTTTTAAAATACATTTCCATTATTTGTTTTTTAATATATGCAATTCTTTACATTTCATACTGTTTTTAACTTTCTTTATTATCAATAAACTCATGTTATGGAGGCATGAGTTAATCATAACATATAGAGAAAAACATTAATACAAAACGAAGATATAGTAAAGAATAACTTAACTATTAAAAATAATATAATAAAATGAAATAATGTTTTCATTGTTCCCTACACGGGCGGTATATCACACTGGACATGGAACGTAAATTTTTAACATTTGGATTTTAGAATAATTTTGTAAGCTTTTCTATTTTCTAATAAACGGTACGTAATGAATTTCTTTCATTAAAAAGTTCTTGAATTTGGAATATTAATAGTTTGATGTTCGGTATATAAGTTGCTAAGAATTCCTAATAATAATAATAGCCTAGCTAATCGATAATTTCTGTCCCCGTTCTATTGCGTATAAAAATGTCCGCTTTTTACTAGTATAAATAATGTCCGCGCTTACCTGGGAGTAAGAAACGTCCGTGATTTACTGTGTGTAAAAAATGTCCGCGTTTTACTGTGTGTAAAAAATGTCCGCCTTTTACTGTGTGTAAAAAATGTCCGCGTTTTACTGTGTGTAAGAAATGTCCGCATTCTACTGAGTGTGAAAAATGTCCGCGTTTTACTGTGTAAAAAATGTCCGCGTTTTACTGTGTGTAAAAAATGTCCGCGTTTTACTGTGTGTAAAAAATATCCGCATTCTACTGAGTGTGAAAAATGTCCGCGTTTTACTGTGTGTAAAAAATGTCCGCGTTTTACTGTGTGTAAAAAATGTCCGCGTTTTACTGTGTGTAAAATATGTCCGCGTTTCACCGAGTGTAAAAAATGTCCGCGGTTTATTGTGTGTAAGATTTGATGCTTTGTTTATTGCTTTATTTGTAGTTTTAAGTCCCAAAAATAAATCTTTGGCTATTTCAGGCGGGACCAACCTTAACGCGATCTCCGACAAGAACCTACAGCCTATGTATAACTAACAATAGCATAAAAATAAATGCGTGTGTGAAATGAAATATTACTAATTCCATTGCAATAAATTTGAAAATAGATGAAGCCTGTTCTGCCAAGTTAACTTTTTGCACAGCTAAAAATTAGATTTATTGAAATAAAGTCTACATGCTGAACTACAAAATATAACTGATCGACTACACTGAATTTTATTCTAAATTAAAATTAAAATTTGTTAAAGTGAGGTTTAGAATGATTAAAAATAATTGGAACACTTTTTTTCATTCTATTTTAGCACATTGAAAAATGTAGCGAAACGTCTTGTTTCTGACAATAGCGGATTTGAGGGTTCCCCCACCCCCCCAGCTTCACGTCCGAAAAATATATCCTTAAGTATTCACAAAAAATAATCTGTGTTGATAACAGATCAGGCCAGCATCATCCCCAGCTGGGACCCTGACAACTTTTTCCGTGATAGCCCCCTCCTAAATATGCATAATAAAGGGGGGGGGGTAGGTCTGGTACGATCTTATGTTTACGTACTTTTCATAGATTTTTTTCCGAAGAGAGATAGATTAACCCTAAAAAACTAATCCTTGCTTACGGACTTGAAAAGGGAATTATGCATATATCAAACAGTTAGAAACGGCATTAAAGTAAAAATACAATTCAATCTTTAAGCGCAGAATAAAATAATCAATATGATGAATAAAAAAAACTACAATTTTGACTTGTAAGTACCCAAAACCGGTTGTGTAATATCAAACGTGTGAAAATTACGAGTAAACGAGGACCTCCGTCCAAACACATTTTATAACATGAAAGCGGGGAGCTCGATTTTATCGGATACACACCTGATGAGCGCGTCATACACACAATACACTATAAGCCTACTAATCGAGGACTACCTCCAGATTTATAAAAAAAAAACTTTTACATTATAAATTTAGTCCTCAGATTCACGTTTTCGCAATAAAACAAACCGAGGACGTCCGCGGTGTGAAGGTGGTCCGCGGTTTGTTGGTGTGTAAACATACGAATGTCCCCAGTTTCCAGGTCTTGCAAACACACACATACTTTCACACACACACACACACACACACACACACACACACACACATACACACACACAGACATCACTCCAAAAATGTTTGATTCGTGATCAGGGATGCTTGAAACGTGCTCTCCCGTCGAAAACTCGAATTCGAATTTTCGACCCCGTCACAATACTTTCCTTATACATTATGTATATAAGGAAAGTAAAAAGAAATGAAATCCTCAAATTAATATGTTCAGAGTATTTATAACTTTTAATTCCAACATCTTTATACAGATGAATAAACTTAATTATTACTTTCCTTATATACATAATGTATAAGGAAAGTATTGTGACGGGGTCGAAAATTCGAATTCGAGTTTTCGACGGGAGAGCACGTTTCAAGCATCCCTGATCACGAATCAAGCATTTTTGAAATGATCTCTGTGGGTGTGTGAGTGTGTGTGTGTGAAAGTATGTGTGTGTGAAAGTATGTGTGTGTGTGTGTGTGTGTGTGTCAGTGGGCCTGTGGAGACAATAACTGACGAACGAATGGACCGATTCGAACCAAATTTGGTACAAAAATCACAATCTATAAACACTGGAAGCCTATTGTTTTTATACGCAATCGAATGTTCAGAACCCCCCTAAATTTTCGAATGAAATTTTGAAAAAATCGTCAAAAAATCAAAACCAATATTAAAGTTACGCAAATAGACATTTCTTATGTAATTTTTCATTAGAAAACGATTGACTTAAATTTTAGAACGCTAACGAGAACCGTTCACGAGATATTGCACATTTTTCAAAAAAATTATCAAAAAGTCATATAAAATAGAAAAAAAAATATTTCCTATTGAGAAACATGTTCACTTTTCATATATAATATCATGCGATAAATTGGGTGACATCATTCTCGTGGATCTAGCTCGTTCCATTCATGAAAAAAGATACTTTGAGTATTACTTTTGCATTTGAACGCCAATTTATCTGCTGTAAGAACAACTTATTCCTTCGTCCATAACGCTTGGCGAGATTTTGACGACGAAATTGGCGGAATGTCGCCAACTTGGCGACTTTTTCAAATGTCGCCAAATGAACGAAAATCTCGCCAAATAGATAAAAATGACGCTAAATCAATGAAAATAACGACTAATTGTGGAAAATTCAATATCTAATAAGTTACATAATATATAAATATATGATAATAGTTATATAATATATGTCGAAAATTCAATATCTAATAAGTTATATATATATATATAACTTAGTTCTTCGTCCATAACTCTTTTCGATATTTTGGCGACAAAATTGGCGGAATGTCGCCAACTTGGCGACTTTTTGAAATGTTGCCAAATTAACGAAAATCTTGCCAAATGGATAAAAATGACACTAAATCAATGAAAATGACGACTAATTGTCGAAAATTCAATATCTTGGAAAGGATATTAATATCTACTATAAGAAAAACCTCTTTATCTTACTCTAAAAGTAGTAAATTCATTTCATTATATAAGGAAAGTCATGTGTTGCCCACATCAGATTTTTTCGAAATTTCTTTAATGAAAATTATTAAATATAATATATCATGTTTTGAATTTTATATAGTTTCAACTTAATTTATGTATTTTTATAGATTTTATAGAGTTTATTTTTATAAATTGTATACCTAAAATTTTATTTGACTTGTAATTAATTGACTTACTTGATTTGCATTTTAATTCAAATGAAAAATCATTCAAACTGACAATTATCTGTTGTATGATAGGGATCATTTAACATTTGATTAACATATTTCTTACATGTTTTAAAAATATTATTTAACTGAATATATTAATGAAATGATATTTTTAATTTTAACATAGAAACAAAGCAAAACTTGAGGCATTTTAGAATCTTATAAAGAGATTTAACTTTATAAGTGCATTTAAAAAATGTGTTATTTAAACAGAAAGTGTATAAAAAACGGATATTAAAAAATTTTGGAGCAGTCCTGCCAACTCAACAAATTGTTGGCTAGAATTAGACATCTTTTACAACGTTTAGCACTTGAAAATTGCGAAATCAAGCTTTAAAACGGCCATAGTCGGATACGTTACTTATGAAAGTCATAAATATAAATTTAAAATCTGGCAATTGCTATGAGTCTACCACTAAGTTTAATCCAGGTATTGGCAACACTGCTAACCAGGTAATGATATTTTTCTCCAGGATAAATGAAATACAGCAATCAACTGATATCCCGAATGAAGAACTCGATTCTCTGTTTAAACCATAAGGCACAATTTTGAATCCTTTTAGCACTTGTTTTTACCACAAATACTTTGTTTAGAGGTATTTTTAATAAATATGAGCTATTTTTATCTTATATTTTTTCTGAAATATTTAAAATTGTATACGTTTATGTACAGAATTCGGCCACTTCCTCACTTATTAATAAATCCGGCATTTAGAATATCTATTAATATTGACTGTCACACTACTGATATTAGGTAACGAATATGTATGCAGTACAAGTGAAACGTACTAATATATTACTGTCAGTGACACATACAATTCGCAAATCTTCATTTTCGTCATAACAATCTAGTGAAACTATTTGTCAGCTTGACGAGTTTAGTAATATGTCGTTTTAATTTAGAACAGTATAAAGGTCATGTGACATCCAGTTTCATTATTGGCAGATGTGTACTCAATGAATAATACCCCGCAAAAATGAAAATAGAACCATGGAAGCATGGTAAATAAGGGCTTCTGTGAAATAGAAGTTTATAAATTTATCTTAGCACTGTATTTATTTTTCAGCTATTATAAACATCTGAAAGTCGGGTTTTCTTTTTACATTTAAAAACACTTTTTAACTTTTATAACAACATTTTCATTTTTTGGCATCCATTAACAGTACTGTTTTCACTTATAGATGAAACATATGGGGAAGAAAGCATAAATGAAATATAGCAGTCAGCTGTTATCCCGAGTAAAGAGCCCGAATTTCGTTTTAAACACATTAAGCCAATTTTTATTATCCCATACAATGTAATATAGTATGTAGTATAGAGAAATTATTGCTTTCACGACAATTTCCGAATTCGAGATGTTGATGCCAATATATGATTTAAGACCTCCTAAATACATGCTGAATATTTTAGGAGTAATGTCCTTCTGTCTGTGTGTATGTGGTCGATTTTCTGTGTACATGATAGCGACCAAAAATATTAATGGGGGGTCCTCGACATTTTATATCCGGCTTTATTATCAGAAAATGTAGAACATGATAGAATTTTTTTATAAATTTGAGAGAAAACTTCGAAATTTTTTCGTACTTTTATATTCTTTTAGCATGGCTATATGACAACATTTGACATAATCATGCATAAAAAAGTTTATCTATAAATCGATGATGACTAGGCTTAATAGTTCAATTATTGTTGTGAAAAATAGCCGTGATAGAACTGTTTTAGTAATTAAGTCATTATCTCCCCACGGGGGTCAATATAACCCCTCCCCCCAGGGTAACATTATCAAGTATATTATCAATCGAAAGATTTTTTTGAAGCCTTATAAAGTGAAGGGTAACACGATATAATTGTAATAATTTGGAACTATGATATCGATTTTTCAAAAAAATTCTTTAAAAACAAACAAATAGAAATGGATTCAGGTATGAAAAAGTCGATTTGAGCCAAACTCCAGTTAATAAATGTTGTGTTTTGCACAGGTTTCTACCACAAATCGCTCATTCAATGTTACTTTTTAACAAATATGAGCTTTTAAGAGTATTATTTTATTATAATTTTTCTGAATTACTTAAAATTCTATACATTTATGTACACAATTCGGTCACGCCCTCTCTTATTAATAAATCATGCATTTAGCATATCTATTAATTCCAAATGTCACTGCACTAATATTAGATAACAAATCTTTATGCAGTACAAGTGAAACGTACTAATATCTTACGGCCAGTGACACATATCAGTTCGCTAATGTTCATTTTCGTCATAACACACTAATAGAACTATTTGCCAGCTTGACGGGTTTAATAATCTGTCATTTAATTTAGAGCAGTCTAAAGGTCATGTGATAGACAATTTCATTATTGGCAGATGCGTACTATATGAATAGAATGCATTGTAAAAATCAGAATGGAACCATGAAATGCAGTGAATAAGAGCTTCTGCGGAATAGAAATTTATGAATTGTAGATATTATAAGCAACGGAAAATATTTTTGGAAAAAGAAACTAAAAGTAGTATGTTTACAATTTAGAACACTATTAAATTTTATAACAGCATTTACTTTTTTTTTGCATCCCTTTACGGTAAGAGTTCTAAAGAACTTTGCTGCTCCAAACGGGCATCGAACTCTGGATCGCCGAACTGGCCAGCCGATTCGCTAACGTTGAGCTACTGGGACGAAATTGCAAGCTTTTATAGTCGAAGTGGGCTCTGCACAGTACTGTTTATGGTTACGGATAAGACATATAGAAAATATGTATATATATTGTATCTATTAAAAATGTAGAAATGACATAAAAAACACTATATGATAAATAAAAGAAAAAATAAAATTTTCACGCAGAATCATTTAGGCTGCATGGGACTTGAGCCACTTTCGATTGTGTTTCTGGGGCATTTAAATGCAAAACTGTAGAGAACAATGAAAGCTTTAAAAAGAAAATAAATGACGATCAAATTATTATTTTTGTCAGATTATGATTTACTACGTTTTATAAAATATGGACTGTTTGAATATTTTTGCGACAGTTTTTTCACTGTATGGAAATGAAGATATAATCTCCAATAAAATCTATTTCCATCTCGCTTACATGTCAAGAAACTTCTTATTTTCTTGGGTATTTTAAAGATAATCAGGGGAAATCTCAACGATTAAAAACTTCGTCAAAATACAGTATATACTAAAATTTAGGGGCCAGCCGATTTAGTAGAAGAAACATAACCTTTCTCGGAACAAACAAGAGGCAAAACCTCAATTTTTCAAGAATGTTTGGTATCTGAGGTCGAATAGTACACATGGTTAAAGTTAGAGGAGAAACAGCCCTCTTCCACATGAGAAGTGAGAGAGATCGAATACAATGAGACAGGAAACGGGAGGTAGGACATTACGAATGCTCGGTGTCAGCCACTGAGGATAGAAAAAATATAAGAAAATAAATGAATGTAAAATAATGTTGTTGTTGTTTCTAATCCCCGTGGTGAAGAAAAGCCTTACACCACGTCCAATAGACCCCTGGTCCCATGGCGAAGGGTAAAATGCAGCTTCACATTATTGAGGCTCCCCAAGGGCAGAAGACTGACTAAACATCGACATCACAACATCCATGACTGCTGGCGGGATTCGAACTCACAACCCTGCAATCGAGCGATCAGATGGAAACGCATGCCCCTGACCGCTCGACCACCGCATCGGCAATGTAAAATAATACAGGCCATAAGAGAACTATCAACAGAACGAATAGAAACAAACGAATAGAGAATAAACATATTAAAACAGTAATTGAAGAATATGAGAAGAATATGAGAATTATATGAGAAGAATATGAGAAGAATATAGAGGAATATGAGAATAGACCAGCCGCAAAAAATACAAAGAAAAATGAAAATAAGTTGAAAATAATTGAAAATGACAACAAAGCAATTGGGAAAAATTATAAAATTTTTCGTATAGGCTGTATTTTAAAGCACTAAAAATTTTATTATATGCTGCGTTTTGACGCCCTCAATTTAAGTTATGTTGTACTTTGAGACTTTACATTTTAGTATATGCTGTAGATTGACTTCCCAAATTTTACTAAAATGCTGCATTGTGACACCCGAAATTTTAGTATATGCTGTATTTTGATGAATATTTTATATTTATGGATTTTATTACTGCAATTTTTGAGTGGTTTGAAGGTCATTTTCACCCTTAAAGTTCATAGTCAAATTTGAGAAGTTTCATGAACTCGCTAAATGTCACCCAACTGGCGATATTTTAACAAATTTGTTACCAAAGTCACCAATTTTGTATTCCAGGTCAAGTGACTCAAACTTTCATGTTATAGCAATGTTTTTCTGTTTGATATTCGTAACAATATGGTGTCAATGCTTCATTTCCGTTACATGTTATTCACGATTTATTTCGTATTCCATTCAATAAGATATTTTGCATTCAAAATGTCTAATTTTTATTCGTTAAAACGGGTGGACCGACCGATCATATTGGCATTGTTGATTTTTTTACTCTTTCAGAATACCTTTCCTTACATATACAGTGCATTGAAAGGAAGATATTAACAATTATTGATGAGAATATATTTCTTTCTCACGCCTTTCCTTAAAGAAAATAGGCTTATATTCCAGTTTAGGACATTTATCTGTCTGAAATAGAAAAGGTATTTTTATTTGACTTAAACTTCTTGAGTCAGCAGGATTCTTGTGATGGGATAAGCTAACTCACGCTCCATTAAGTGAATCCAAAGGGTTTCTTTAAACTTTTTCATGGATATAAATAAAACACTTACGTATTTGAATACAGTTTGTACTTTATTTATAGTTTCGCACTTTAATATAAATAGCTTAAGTATCCAATTCTAGTTGCATTGGTTACAAAATTCAGCAATAACAGTGTTTTAATAATAGTCAAATAATCAAATATTTTATAGGGTTTACTATACACAGAACTTAGATGATGAATGATATGGATTCAGTATCGACTTTTAGAGAAAGTGGGGGTTCACAGACGGTTTCCACATCCATTTTTTTTCCATTTCCGATGTAAAAATTACCATTTTATAACGATATCTATTTGTCAAGATTGGCTATACAGTGAGCTTAGATGATATTCGATATAGGTTCAAAATTTTATTTTGTAGGAAGTAAGGTGGCTCACTAATAGTTTCCACTTCTAGCCCTGTTTTACTTCCGATTAAAATCAAATTCCTGAAACATCTATTTCTCGGGACTGGCTGTAAATGAAATTTAAACAGTGACTGGCATGGATGTTGCTATAAATTACGGATGGGGTAGATGACTCCAAAAATACAGCCCGGAGGTACAGTCATACGGTATTTCCAAAAAGTTATATGACTGTAGAAAATATTGGGCAAAACAGTATAATATAGTTCGAAATTGAATTGTACACGCACACCAATTGCCACTATATGATGGTTTTTCATACATTTCTTGTTTCACATTATTTTCATGTTTTATTTTACGTGACTATTATGATAAAACTAAAATAACGTTTAGAAACAGCATATAGAACAAAAATAACAGTATTGATCTGTTTCAGTGTAAGAAATATCCGTCTTCGTCAGAACACATAAAAATTGCAGCATTCATTTTTGAGAGCTAGATGAGCAGCTGACGTAAGAAAAGGAATCGCGACTGATGTACGGAAATACGGTTTCGAACGGCCAAAATAAGATCAAGGAATAAGGAAATAAGAGGTAGGAATCAATGAATGAACTGTAAAATGTCAAAGTGAAAAATGGACAGAAAACTTGAAAATGCACAAATTATATGTTGATGCAGCATACAAAAATTTTGAGGATATGATGATCCCCATATATGGACTATACCTTGTATTTCGTGGACTGTACCTTGTATTTCGTGGACTACACTTCGTGGACCGTGTCTTGTAATTCGTGGATTTCACTTCGTGGATTGTACCTTGTATTTCGTGGATTGCACCTTGTATTTCGTGGACTGCATCTTGATTTCATGGATTGCACCTTATATTTCGTGGACTGCACTTCGTGGGCTGTATCTTGTATTTCGAGTACTGTACCTTACATTTCGTGGACTTGGCCTTGTATTTCGCGGAATTCACTTTGTGGACTGTTTAACTAGATCCAATTTGGACAATTATTTTTATATTATTTATTAAAGAAAGCAAATGTCCAACAAAGGTTTTAAATCACTTGTAAGTAAAACTACAAATATAAGAGCACTAATAAATTTAAAAAAAGCAACTAACATGTGGTGAAAGAAAGTGAACAATGGAGTTTATCTCCTTTATAAATAATAAAAGATTTTTTAATTGAATTATCTTTGAGTTGACTTATCATTCTCAACTAAATTAGTGATCGTGAATCCTAATTTAATGGTGGGTTTGGGACTACAAATGCATCGCAGTCCCAAACCCACCATTAATTCTTTTTATGAATTCCTAAAATAAATTATTAATTAACATACTGCACAAATGTATTTCACAATTTTAATTTTTAAAATAAACATAATTTATTACACATATTATCATTGCGATTAAACTCCTCCTTAAAATTTTATATAAACTTTTAAGGAGGAAAGACTGCAAGTGTGAGACCAGGATTCTATATTTGCTCAAAATTGTATATTCAATCTATTATATAAGCAAATTGGTACATACCTATGTTTATCATGGACACTGAAAAGCACTCTTGAACATTCATTACTCTTTGTCATGGACACTGAAACACACAATGCTAATCTCTCCCTTCTGTACAATTAATTTTTATCAAACACACTTTTGAACATTCTGGACTCCAATTCTCCACTAACGTACACCCCGCATCTTAAACTCTAATTGTCGAAAATGTCACCGCTAAACATGTCATAGCTAAACATCCTCAACAAATACTTTGAAAGTTACAGGAAAAAGAAGACCGCCGATGAAATTATTTCATTTGCATCCGCCTTCATAGTTTTGTCGCCGTTTGAGCACTCACGAGGGAAGGTTGTGCTTATTATCTTTGTTTTGTATGGTACTATTCTTCTTCTTCTTCTTCAGTGGCCTGACAGCCCAGGAGGGGCCCTTGCCTTCCGCAGTATAGAACTGCAGGCTCCCCTATCCCTGGCCAAAGACATCCAGTTCAAAAATTTTAAAATTTTAAAGTCCTTTTCCACACAGTGAAGCCATCTGTGTTTAGGTCTTCCTCTTTTACGGGTGCCGAATGGTCTGGCCGAAAAAATATTTTTTGTTGTACGGCTTTCGGCCATCCTGCACAGGTGATCCACCCATTTAATTCTCTGAATCGTGATGTAATTTACTATATCTGGTTCATTAAAAGACTTATAAAGTTCAGAGTTAGAGAGTTCTTCTTCTCCAGATGTTGTTACAATTTAAGCCACCAAAAATACTTCTAAAGATTTTTCTCTCAAAAACAGAAATGATATTATTAACCCTTTCTGTCATTGCCCAAGTCTCAGCAGAGTAGGTAAGGTAGGTAAGAATGGGTCTGATTAAACTTTTGTAGATTATAATCTTCGTTTTTCTGCTGATGAAGTCAGACTTTAAGTACCTTTTAAGGCCGAAAAAACATCGGTTAGCAGCTGTAACTCTACCACGAATTTCGGGCATAATGTCATTGAGAGTATTAACTTCAGATCCCAAATATCTGAAGTTGCTTACAGTTTCATACTTGTAAACCCCAATTTCGAAATAAGGACAGTCATAATTACCACAGGGCATATACTTAGTTTTATTTTGATTAATAGTTAGATGCATTTTACTGGCTGCGGCCTCTAAAGATGTGAAGGCTTCCCTAAGTAACTCGGGAGTGCGTGCTACAATGTCAATGTCGTCAGCAAACGCAAAAATCTGGACAGACTTGTTAAAGATTGTTCCGCGGGTATTGATGTTAGAGTCTTTCACAATTTTTTGGAGTGATGGTACTATTAATGAAGTTAATTTAGTTTTGTTAGCATTAATCTGAGTTGTAAGCATGATTATTATGACTGCATCCTTTAGACATCTGGGGACCTGAGCACGCTTCCTGAAGGACCCCAGATTCCAGAAAATAGATCTTTATTTCGAAGGTACCCTTTCAAAATTAACATAACAGAAATCCCGGAAGGAAGAATCTGTAACGTAATTTAAGTAATTCGATAAATGGCGGAAGTAGTATAGCTGATAGCATTTTTAGGCGCCTTATTAAAATCTCTGTGGCAATCCTTGCTTCCATTAGATTTTTTTTTATCTTAAATTAAGCCTCCAATTGCATAAAGCCTTATAAATGTGATTGCTATATATATATATATATATATATATATATATATATATATATATATATATATATATATATATATATATATATATCATTTGAATACTGCCATTTGAATACTGCCTGTAATACAAACTACCAGACGTCCGGCCCAAGGCTACAGAATATATTCCCCCTTCAATAGAAGGTATTAATGTGGGCATGTGGGTATTGGTTATCCACACAAAATAACTGAGTTGTCACATTTTATTCGAACTTAAGTATTTAAATGTTAAATATCATCTCTGGAGAAATGACTTGTCTCCCATTCTGGGGTTTGAAATATACACCTAAAATTGGACAGGTATTCTGAAGTAGGGAGATGAAAATATTGTTGATGGTTAAAGCGTTAATGCTCACGTGCTCCATGCCTTCCTGATATTTCACATTAATATTAAATTATTAATAAATTAGAGACACATATCATTTTCATTGCATAATCTAATACAATATATGATTTTATACTATTCACTCGGCAGCAAAAATTGCTACGAAAAAAAGTGAAGATTGTAATTATTACCAAATAAATGAAAGCAAAAAAAAAAACTCAAATTAAATATTAAGTACTGTCTCGAAACATTAAAATATCCAATACAATATTCAATATAAAATATGCAACTATGTAATTGTAAAATTTACTCTACAAAATAAAAAAAATTAATAACTATCACAATTAAAAATAAAATAAATTTAATAAAAAAAATACCATCTTCGTTTAGAAATGAAATTTAATACTATACATAATAGAAACTTCAGCAGTCTATGTTATCCATTAAGGCCATTAATCATTTATGTCAACTACGCAATGCTTTATAACTCCAAACCTCTACTAGCGATCTAAATTGAATAACTGTTGAAACGAATTTTTTTGTCTGTAACACCAGTATTGTTTATTGAATATTGAACTCAATTCTAGAGATAATTACTCCCATAAACTAGTCATTAATCATACACGTTTGAATGACTTTGAAAATAATTTAAATTGAATTCGTCTTTTTTGTAGATCGAAATATATGGCGACTTAAATACAACATTATATTAAAAGAATACTTAAAAAATTAGATTTGTTAGACATATATCTATATATTTAGATAAAGTACTGTAAATTAACTGCGGTTATTTGCCATGAAGTGAGAATAATAGGTTGCAATCTGAGTTCAATGTAGGGGTCACTAATCTATATAAATAAAATTGAAAATATGTCTGTCTGTCTGTCTGTATGTCTGTCTATTTGTTTGTCCCATCATCACGGGAGAAAGGCTGAACCGAATTTGATGAAATTTTGTGGATAGCCTGGAAATAGCCCCACTTAAAATTTAATCCATGTTCGGCGTTGCTAATACCAGTGGTTCTCGAGCTATTAGTAAAGAACAAAACTTTCGTTTGTCTCATCATCACGGAATAACGGCTAAACTGAATTTACTAAAATTTTGTGGATAACCTTGAAATAGACTCCATAAATTTAGTCCAAGTTTCGAGTTTCTAAGAGCAGGGATTGTCGAGATATTAATGAAATACGAAACTTTTTCCTAGGAGTTCCACTCTCTAACTCCGTGGTTTATAAAAACGAAAAGGTTGAAAATCGTTTGAATGTGAATTAAAACTTTATCTATGAGTTTGGTGGGAGAATTTTTGCGCTAATTAGTCACTTTCTGAAAACATGAATTGTTTGAAACATGAATTTAAATGCAAAATCTATCTCCATGGTTTATTTTTCACAATCTTTTTTACTCAACAATGAAAAGTATCAAGAAATCAAAATGGATATCTAATTTCGCAGTTTGTGAGGGAGATTCTATCTTATATCATGTTGTTCAGAAACGCAATTAAATTAAATCTGTCTGTTAATTTTAATCATTATTTTTTCGATTTGATTAATAAATGTATGGATATAAAAATATATTTTAGAAAAGAACGGTTTGATTTTTCTTTTAATTATGTTAATTACGGACTGCATACATAACATTCATTTATTTTGGAAAGGATTTTTAAGCTTTTATATTGTGTTTAGCTAATAAACTCATATATTGTGTTTACCCATTAAATTCATTTATCCGATTGTTGAAACAGAAAGAAAGTAGAAAGGGTATATCTTCTAATACAATTTTAGTGTTTTCATTTATTATATACAAACGGGATCAGGATTTTGTTATTCTTCAGATCTGAAAATTCAGAGCTACGAATTTCGCGGAACATCGCTAACTTGGCAATTTTTCTTATACTTTACCAAATGAACAAAAATGCCTGGAAATTTATAAAAACAACGGAAATCAATGAAATTAAATTTGTGTTTTTAGAAGAGAGTACTGAAATGATGTTTCGGTAGCATTTGTCGGAGAGTACATAAATTCTACTTAGTAACACATTTAGCGAATTTTTAAAATACCACCAAAGTGATAAAATTGTTTTTAAATCCATAAAATTATCATGAAATTGATTGCGCTTAATAAATGAAATTAATTGTGCTATGTTAGGGGATTGTATTGTGATGATGTTTCGTCAATTTGTCTCAAAATGGGACCTTCAGTTAGTTCTGCAGTCCCACTTAGCGATAAATTTGTCGATTTCTTAAATTATCGGCAAATTGACGAAAATGTCGCCAACCCTTCCATGGAGATCTCATTATTCAGACGATATGTTTTCCATCAATTTATTTGAAGCAAATGATATTATGTCGTTTAGCAATGGATGTACATCCAATGTGTTATGTGGCATACCATGTTTATTAAATCTTTTCCGATTTGAATAATAAAGATATATATATATATAGAATAAATTTCATTGACTTTGCATTTTTGACTGGATAATATCAATTACGGTCCTTAGGTTTAAACATTATTATTATTGATATTTTCGGGGATTATTGATCTAGGGATTATTGGTATGCCATATATTATGCCACTGTTTTATTATGACAAAAATTGTTTAAAATCATATATTGTACGTTGTAGGAGTAATATTCTGCAAATGCATTTCTAATATACAAGAATATAAGTAGCACAGGTATATCGGCATATATTTTGATATATATTGGCATATATTTTGTTATATATTGTCATACATTGGAATCATTTACGATTATATATATATATATATATATATATATATATATATATATATATAAGAGAAAAATTCTACAAAGAAATCTCAAAAAAGGGGGGGGGGGTGGAGAAAAGCCAACAGGGAAATTTGAAAAGGCCTAGGGGGGTGGTGAACCCTAGTTCCCCGGTTAAAAGTCGACTTTTATTCCAAAGGAAACACTCCCGGAGCCGAAAAATACCTGAGGCCAATCTCCGTACAAACGTCAAAGCAAAAGACGCACAAAACAGTCCGAACAAGGAACAAATGGACTCCATTACGAAGTTGTAAAAGCAAGGGTATACATACAAAGTCAGAATTCAGAGTGACAACACCCAAGAAAAGTAAAACGGCCAACTGAAGTCCCTCAGTCAAAAGAGATAAGGGAGTAGAGTGTATAGGACTAACACCATCGTTGCCATTTATAACCCAAAACTAAACGTTTGCCAAAATCATTTTCAAATGCGTTGACTGTTGTATTATTATAGGTATTATAAATATGTCTGAGGAATCCAAGGGGATAGTCTTGTTTGATAGCCTCCTTGATAAATATAACATCACTTTTTATACGGTCTTTTTTATAAGTATGCAAGCGGGCGTTCCGTATAAAGTGATTCATTACGATATTACGAAAAACTTTCTGACTTAAATTAGACCTCCAATTGATAATATAATTCACTTTAATCTTGAAATGTCGTCTTTTATCATAAAGTATCGTATACAAGGGTTCATCTTCAGCGAAGTGAATGATAATATCCAAGTAATTAATTTCATCGGCAGAAACTGCAGGAGTTTCAATTAAATCCAATTGTGCAGGGTAAAAGTCGAAGTTAAATTTAATATTGGTTTTTTGATGTGCCACAAGTATATCATCCACAAAACGGAAATACGGCAATTCGTTTAATATATGTGTGCCTTTTTCATAGTGATGGAGGTATAGATCTGCCATCATCGAGGAGCAGCCTCCCCCCATAGGTATACCTTTTACTTGCCTATACTATATATATATATATATATATATGTATTCCCATATACATTTAGTGCTTTCATTCTGGCATATATTGGAGTCGATTATGGGTTTATTGATATTTTCAATTTACACACTAGGACATATCTTCTAATCAACAACTTTGTAAGTAGTACGGGTATATCTAACCATATAATTTTAGCACATTCATTTTGGCATATATTGGAATCAATTACCTCCTTCAGACTTAAAGATTTCGGGTTTATTGATATTTTCAAATTATACATATAATGTACTAATACAGGTTATATCTTCTAATATTCTCGTATATAAGTAGTACGGGTCCCATACAATTTCAATGCTTTCATTTTGCATTTATTGATTCAATTCCTTTTTTTTTAATTTATTTTAAAAAGGGACCAGGATGGTTTTTTCTTCAGTTCTGCCCATGAAGATGATTTTGTATAACGAGAACAGATATTCCTTAACTTCTTTTTAAGAGCATTATGCTAAATATTTTAGCAGAATATTTTGATTAAAATAATCATTTAGTCTACTATAGGAATTTGCACATGATTGTGAATTTTAAGTTTCTTTATATTATATGCTCCGTACGAAGAACGGGTATGCTGTTGGTCTATATAAATAAAATTGAAAATCTGTCTGTCTGTTTGTCCCATAATCACGGGAGAATGGCTGAACCGATTTTGATGAAATTTTGTTGATAGCCTGGAAATGACCCCACTTAAAATTTAGTCTATGTTTTGAGTATCTGCGACCAGTGGTTTTTGAGATATTAGAAAAACGAAACTTTAGTTTATCTCATCATCAAGAAAGAACGGCTGAACCGAATATAATGAAATTCTGTGGGTAGTCTTAAAATAGCTCCCATGAATTTTGCCCAAGCTTCGGGTTTCTACGACTAAGGGTTGTCGAGATATTAATGAAAAACGGAACTTTTTCTTAGGAGTTCTTCTCTCTAACTCCGTGGTTTATCCAAACGAAAAGTATGAAAATCACTTGCTTAAAACGTCAAAGTGAATTAAAATAAATTAGATCAAGCACTAAACTTTAATAAAAGATCTTTTTATTACACTTCTTATAATACGTACTGAGTAGAAATAGGCCAGAGCGCTTTCGGCCGTTAATACGCTCTTCATCAGTGGCTACATGGAAAGTGAAAGGAATCGTTCATGTATAGACCAGTAAAGATTACAAATTTGCATAAATAAAATTAGTAAATTCACATTCGATTATCAATGGAAAAATGCACAAAAAGCATAAAATATATTTTAACGGATTCAAAAACGAGTATATCTCAAGAAAAGTGCAATTAAAAATATTATTTTATTACAAGAATGCAAATTTAAAAAGGGCAGTCAAGCCCAATCCCCATGAAGATTAAGTCAAAGATAACTATGAAGATACTTGAATTGCATAGAGTCGAGAATGAGTGGCCAAGCATAACTTTAAATTTGAACGGGGTCAAAATTACAAACGGTAGATATAAACAAAAACGGTAGATATAAACAAAAATGTATTCAAAAAGGAGAATATAACGGGGGTTATTACAACGCATTAAAAGGAACATTTTTTCAAAAATGGGCAGAAAATTATCATTAACAATATAATGAGCAAGGGCTGTGGAATGTTTACCATCTTTAACATCCCGAGCGTGTTCTGCTAAACCGATGCCAACATTGCATTTGGTACTGCCAATATAAAATGTATAGTCACCATCGGTAGACAACAGGGGAACCACATACACCCCAGCATAATAGCTTTTGAAGTCATCCATGTTCCCAAGTTTATCAGAACGAATACGGTTAAATAAAGTAGCAATATTAGAGTGACCAGGCCTGAAACCAAATTTATGACAGACCTGAATAAAGGGACGGAAAAGTTTAGGATGATACGGAAAACCAGATTTATAAGTTAAACGATTTTTTAAAGCAACAAGTTTAGTATCAATTTGAGTAAATTTACGGCGAACATGGGGAAAATCTTAAAATCTTATGTATGAACTCAAAAGAATAGGCAACCTTATGGCCAAGATTAAGAATAAAATTAATGTCATCATTCAAAGCAGAGAAATAAGAACAGACATTAAATGCGCGATTAAAATAAGCGTTAAAAGAAACTTTTTAAAGGAATTAGAATGGTAAGAATTAGCGGGTACACAGGAATTAGTAAAAGAGGGTTTACGGAAAACAGAAGTGTGAAAATCAACAGAAGAACGAGTAACCAGAACATCAAGGAAAAGCAAGGAACAATTGGATTCATGCTCCACAGTAAAATTAATCGAAGGGTAAAAATCGTTAAGCTTAGACAAAAGCAAAAATATATTATTTAAATCACTATCGCAAATAATAAAAACATCATCCACGTAACGGCACCAAAGAATGGGTGGGATCGGTAAAAAAGACAATATCTCATTCTTGAGCTCCTGCAAAACCGCCTCGGCCAAAATACCAGATAATGGGCTACCCATAGGTGCACCACAAGTTTGCAAGTAAATAGCATCGCAGAAGCCAAAATAATTTGTCTCCGCAACAACATTCAAAGCAGAGGTGATTGCGTCGATATTAGGGGTTTTAAAATAGTGATTTTAAAGTTTTTTGGCAATAATTTTAATAGCTATGTCAACAGGAATGCTAGGAAATAAAGAAACGACACCCAGACTATGAAGATTACTATTAGGATTAAATTTAATTTTAAATAATATATTAATGGAATTCTCAGTAGGACTATTAGAAAAACTATGATTATTAAAAATTGTAAGGATGATTTCTCTAAAAAATTAGTAGGTCTACTACATTTGGAAACAAGTATTTAGATTATTCATTGAATTTCATTAAATTACATGATATTTTATATAATGTTTATAGAAGATTACATAAAATTAAAATATCCCACCCCCCGTTTGTCATGAAGGAAACATTCTATAAAGCAAAATATAAATTCTATATTTTGAAACATCGATCGTGATCCATCATTATTGTCAGGTATGTAGTAATTATAGATATTTCGTAATTATAGATATTCCGTAATTGTAGTACTTCTGTCGTAAAATGACCTAAATCGTATGACTGATGAAATGATTTTACTTTCTGCAACACAAATATTGTTTATTGAACTCAATTTCAGACATAATTACCCTTTAGAAACTACCATTAATTATCCTTTTAATCAAGTGAATGACTTTGGGGAACATTTAAATTCTATTTTTATTCAGTGAAGTTTTGATATTTAGTTATATAAGAACTATTGTGTTTGTTAATGCCATGTTTAACAACCCCCACCCCCCAATTTTTATATCCAAATAGAAATATGAACAGCCCTTTCTGATATATACGGTATGTGTAGTGTCCGCTGGTTCTTTTACTTATTGCGGTCCACAGCATTTGATAACGAAATCTGTGTTTAAACCAAGTCAAGATTTTATTAAAAGTAATATTAGCAATATAGAAATACAAGATATCCATAAAATGAACACTGAACGTTAAGCCTCGTATGAAACGTATGTCTCTTTTTGTTTCTTCCAGACATGGGTTCCATCAATTATTTCTTACTGGTCTATAATATGCTGCCATCTGATATCATTAAATCTAACTAACATGAACTACATTATAAAAACATTTAAAATATAAACACGTTATTATAAATTAAATCACAGCAAATCCCCCTAATAATGTTTATTACTTTGAAACATTTGAATCAAATTATTATTTTTTTTCTTTGATAATGGTTTCGTTAAAACATTAGAAAATGTATTTTGAATGTATTTTTTTACTCGGTACTAGATTTAACTTGATTTTTTTAGATGTTAACACATAAAGTTTGCATATAGTATTAAATGATGTGATTTGCCTTTTAGAAAAGGGCAAATCGCGTCACTCAATAAAATCACAAACTGCAAATAGGAGCCGATAAACTACACAAGTGTAATATAATTTTAATATATAGTTAAATATTATTTTTTAATTGGAGAATGGGGTTGTTTAATCCGAATTGGCATGATACTTTAAATCGAAATTACAAAATATAATAAAAATATTCTCTTCAGGCTACATTTTTCTGAAAATATACAATAATGTTCCTACTAAAGTTTGAAAGATGATTACGTCTTACTCCCACTTCAAAATAATAATGTGAGAAATATATATTATAAATACAATTTCATACACCATTTAGGCTATTGCAATATATTCTTCAATTGACATTAATTTTTTCCCATGTTCTACGATTTGTACCTTCAATCTTATGTTTTCTTAATTAATTATTATTGCGATATACTGCAAATTGTAGAGTTCTATAATTTAACTACGAAATTATTATAGTAAGCTTTAACCTTCTAACTTCGGTGATATAACACTTTTACCACTGGAATGCTATCCTCAGCTAATGACTCCATACGACATCTGTGCCAATAGTTTTCACTCCTCCCTTTCTAGATATGGAGATGACAAAGTACTGTTTCCATTAAAATGCTTTGGGTACTCCTATTGTAAGAATTTTAATCCCTGTTTCGAATGGGTTTCAGGAGAAAGGAAGGATTACACCCAAAAGACAATGTATAATCGGGAAGAGGTGGAATTTATCCTTCCAGTGCAATACAAATATATTTCTGAATAAGAAATTAGGAACTCTTTGAGCCGAAATGTAAAAGTCAAAGTTTAGTACCAACAAAGCCATCCAAATATTTAATGCAGGTATCACTAACGTATGGACTTAAAAAACATAGAATTCAGAAACCACCGTGAAATAGTCAAAATTGGGAGGGCACAGTCTTCCTATAAATTATATATGCTAGGGTTGAATATGCAAAAGATCATCTACCGACAAATGGGTTATATTCGTTTTTTCTTCCTTTTACTTTCCCTGCAATACATGGTAATGCATAGGGAAAGCATTGGAATCATGCCGAAAATCGTAGCTCGAGTTTTTGATGGATCTACAAGTTTCGAGACCTCTAGAATACGAAAAAACTATTTTTAACGTGACGTCTATGTATGTGTCTGTCTGTGTGTCTGTGCAATGTATGTATCCACAATAACTAAAAAACTACAGCACCGAATTTCATACATTTTGGTAGGTAAATCACTTGGGTGAGACCCTGGTGCTGATTAGTTTTTGATAGGATTCGTAAAAACAGAACTCGCTTTTTATTGCGGAATGGTCCGTAAAAATTTCACGTATCCACTCTAGTTAAATACTAATTGACCAAATTTCTTGTTGATAAGTTACTTGTAGGACTTGTATTTGTCTGGTGCTGATTAGATTTTGGTACGATTCGGAACAGAACAACCTGCCTTTTTTTGCAAAATTGTCCGCGAAAATCGTCAAAATCTAAATTAAAAAACTACGTATGCTCAAATATATCCATTAAATGCTTATCTTATACGTAATTTTTAATGAAGAAGATAATAAGACCAACCTCATTACAGTAGATCTAGCCGTTCACGAGATATTTTAGCTTTTTCGTTTTTTCTCTAGGCCACCTAAGAAAATGAGTCCAGTTACCAAATGAGAACGAAAATTGAATTAAAAGTGAATTAAATTTAATTAAAATAAAGATAACGTGTATATAAGTCTGCAGGGAAAGTCATGTGCTGCCCACATCAGATTTCTTCTCATTCCTACTCTACTTGGTAAATTCATACACCACAAAAGTGAACCCGGCCGTCCAAACAGTTACCTTACACCTTTCTGGTAGGTCGGACGGTCTGGGTCTCAACAACCACATAAGTGAAGATCTGAAAACTTTGTCGGGTTCCTCAAATTTTGAAGTATGTGTAACCCTGATGCACGATATAACAATATCTAGCCAAGCCATACAAGTCAACAACGCCATTTTCATACAAGTTCACATGAGACGGTGTCCACTAAACACATGGATCTATGGGCAGACAGAGACTGAAATTTTGCAATAATATCAAATCTGGTCCGGTCACTATTTCCCTCCACATGCAAAGATGCTGGATGGCATTACGGCTGTCTGAAAAAATCCAAATATTCGAATTGCAATTGAGTGGAAGTAGGACCTTTAGTGCTACAAGAATGACTCTCATGGGTTACACTGCTCACCATGATTATCAGCAAGCTCGTTTCGGTAAATATCAATAGTGGTAGATATAAATGTTGGTGGGTAAAGTTAAAATTTTGTTACACACAACATAAAAATATTAAACAAGAAAGATCAATCATGCATAAAGCATTGATTATAAAAAACTTTCCAACTGCAATGCAATTTTATTTAAACATCTCTAAAATGCGATAAACTCAGCGCTGATGTTTTTGAAATTATCATAATACTACAAAAATTTATTATATTTGAAAACATAAAACTTCACCGAAAAAAATGAACTTTGTTCAAATGACGTAATCGAAATATAAATCGACTGGGTCTCTATATAAAAGGAGTAAATATTTCATTTATACAATTTTATTTCATTCCTTTCATTCGTCACAATACTACAATAATTTATTTTACTCAAAAACTTAAAACCATGGATGCAAAAAGTAATTTCTAACTCTATGCTTAACATTTCATCGAAAATGACATTGCTGTGTAATCGTCTGCTTCTCTTTGTAAAAACAATGAATATATCCATATATATATATATATATATATATATATATATATATATATATATATATATATATATATATATATTCATATCAGCGTTATTCCAGACTCCAGAGCTAAATAATTTTGCGTTAAAAACATTCAGGAATTTTTATACAATTCATCTTACAGTTTGTTGTGTTTACATTCTGCATACATTAAAACTAGGCGTCGTTATAGAAATAATCAAAGTTTGGTGTTCATTTATATTAAAAAACATTGTAATTGCGTTGTAACGGTTTTAGGACAGATGCAACACTAAATATAAATTAAATGAAACTTTAAAAATATCGATTTTGATACAAGATGGATGTCATATTTTATTTCAGTGGTTCATGTGATCCCTTCATATAATATAGATGTAATTAATATTTTTATTTTTATTTAAAAATCTACCGATTATATTTTTCAGAATGTTTTTTTAATATTTTATGGGATAACTTGCATATTTCCTAAAACTTTCGAAGCAATTTGTGAATTTTAAATGTATTTAAAAAATGTTTGAAAAAATATGTCACACATTTTTTAAAGTACATGATATATATTTTAAAAATATGAATATGGAAATATATAATAAAAAAATAATTAATTTTGTAAAAAAATCAAAATAAATTTGCTTTTCGACTTTTTAAACAAATTTAGTAAAAGACAGAATATTTATAAAAATAATTTTAAGTATGGCTATACATTTCAGTTATACATAATAAAATAAAGCTTATGCAAACGCACATTTAAAGGAGATGCTATATAAAAAATGCTTTGAATTATTGTGAAAAATGCATATTGAATACAATTCTATTTGTGAATAATTTTCTAAATGTTTATTTATTTTTTTATCTTGTTTGGGTATAAAAATCAGAAAATATATTTAAAAGTTATATCAAAGAAGTAGAGTTTTCAGAAATGAATTCACATATACATTATTAGGACTTATATATTATATATTATTATATTTTATCTCCCGCGAAAGAATATATAACATTTTAAAGCAATATTTCTTTCTCGTCTCAAAATCGTTATCGTTCCAAAAAATCACTTTAGGATTTAGGAATTGTTTTAAATGTTACATATCTACATAGTTTTAATATGATAAATTATCTATATAATAATTATCAAACGCGTTTCTTCTCTACGGACCATTTAGCGGCCTTCATCAAGATGAACTTGAGGACTGAATCTTTGACACTTATTGTATGAATCACTGGACAGAATCTAAGAAGTTACTTCCGTGGGATGTGAAAGTGGGTTTATTTTATAAAGTGCCTCTAGATTCTCTAAAAATCTACCCTCGGTGACCTAAAAATTTGAATTTTTGCTCACTTATTTTATTGACCAATGGATATAGTCCAACTAAGCTAAATGTTGATTAAGTCGATAATTTTTGACGCTATGAGCCCATACATTGTTAAAAAAGTAAAACTAATGAAAAAGGAGGGGCCTTATTTTTATGACTGTTAGATTCACTGTCTTTGACTGGCTGAAATACTAGCTTTATAATATGCTTTACGAATTGTCATACAAATTTCAAAATAACTTTTCAATGAAATATGCATAAAGCAACAAATAGATTATCTTATTGTTAAATGTAGAAAATTCAACATTTAATGTATCTCAACTATCGATTGTCATCATAAATCATTATTGCGGATTACGTAATAATTATAGCTACACTGTTTCTACAATTATTATACACAATATCGACTGAAATCAAGTTATACTTATGAAAATGTTTTTCTTTCTACAACACACTTATTGTGTATTGAATTTTGAGAATAATTACACCTAGAAACTACTATTAATCATCATTTTACAAAAGCGAATATCGTTCAAAAATATTTAAATAGGATTTGGCTTTACTGCCATTTTAAATGTTTGGTGACAATAAATGAAGTCACTGTGTAGAAATTTTATAACCGAATAAAATTGTGTTTAGAAATTTTATAGATTATTAAGTTATGTTTAGAATTTTCATCTATATTAATAAAATAATAAATATGTTTATCTGTCTATATGGTCGAAATCTAAGCAGTGTACATCCATAAAATTCGATACAGGGGTATTTGAGTGCTTCATCGAGATTTTTTTAAAATCAAATTAATGTTATTTGATATTGAAACGCATTTTGAACGATTTTTGCTCATATGTTCTTTAGTATTATTCCATCTAAAATATTATATAGTTTCCACTATAGGAATGTTCGAGTATCTTTTAAAATTATAGCCCGCATTATTATTTAACATGCAAATTAATATCACAGCGTGTTAATATAATTTTTACTCAAACCCAGTGTTGTAAAGTTTTACTTTAATTTTTTCATTTACATATTATCAAAAGCTCACCCAAAGAGCGTAGAGTTATTACAAGGCAGGTTTAGGAAAACACGGAAAAACATTGCACATAGACAAAATATAGAAAAAGACAGACAGAATTGAGCAAATGATTGACCAGAAGGAGAAATCTAATATGCTACAACAAGAAAACAGTGCAAATAATGTAAAACCAAGTAACATTCATTGAAAAAAACATGCATAGCATAAAATTAAATTAAAAAATCTGATGTGGGCAGCACATGACTTTCCCTGCAGACTTATATCCACGTTATCTTTATTTTAATTAAATTTATTTCACTTTTAATTCAATTTTCGTTCTCATTTGACAACTGGACTTATTTTCAAAGGTGACGTAGAGAAAATACGAAAAAACTAAAATATTTCGAGAACGGCTAGTCCTAGTGTAATGGAGTTGGTCTTATTCTTTTCTTCGTTGAAAATTACGTATTAAACAAGCATTTAATGGATATATTTGATTGTACGTAGTTTTTTGTTTTAGAATTTTGCGGGCCATATTGCAAAAAAAAAGACAGATTATTTTTTTTCGAATCCTACCAAAATCTAATCAGCACCAGCGTGACCCACAAGTGACTTATCTACCAAATTTTTTGAAATTCGGTCCATTAGTTTTTTAGCTAGAGTGGATACAAGCTTTTGCGGGCCATTTCGCAAAACAAGGCGGGTTCTTTTATCCCGAATTGTATTCAAAACTAATCAGCACCAGACTCTCTCACAAGTGACTTACCTACCAAATTTTATGAAATTCGGTCAATTAGTTTTTTAGTTAGAGTGGATACAAAATCTGCACATACAGACACACAGACAGACAGACACATAGACACATAGACACACAGACACACAGACACACAGACACACGGACACACAGACACACAGACACACACACAGACGTCCCTCTAAAAATGGTTTTTTCGTATTCTAGAGGTCTTGAAACGTGTAGATCCGTCGAAAACTCGAGTTGCGATTTTCGACATGATTCCAATACCTTCCCCATTATTACCATGTATTGCAGGGAAAGTTAAAATAAATAAATAAATTGAGTTATTAAATTATTAAACCCAATCTCATTACTCCAAAAGAAATGAAAAGCCAGAAATCATGTATCCCTACCAACCACTGCACTCAGAATTAAACAAAGTCCATATGACACATATTTTATATAAGAAAATTATATACAAAACATTTGGTAAATATATACAATAGCAAAATATATTATATTTCACACTGAAGGGATTTAACAGTGTTAAATTTATCTTTATACGCTAAACATGTATAACGATGATGAGAATAATGATGCATTGGATAATCATATCCTTTTTTATTAGCACAGTATCCTTTTTATATTATGCAGTACAATTTTCGAGGTACTATATTTAAATTGATGTCGCTTTCCCCAGGTGCTGCAATAACATGAAGCATAAGGAGAGAAATTAGATGTATGACCAAAACTTTGATACTTACAACATATTTTACTGGAATATGTTATTTTTGTTAAATTAGAAACATCCAGTTGACATGACTAGTTTTTGAACTTCTTTTATAATTTTATATTGTCAATTTCTAGACATGTGTCTTCATGAATAAATCCTTTAATATCATCGTTAAGTAGATTTGGGGGCAGGTTGAATACAATCATAACATGTTTCCTAATATTTGACTTGGGAATATAATATTTTACTGAAATCTCAGTGCATTGCAATTTATGAATAATGTTGTCTGTTGATCTTCCACCGTAGGTTATTATACTAGTTCATTTCATCAATGAATAAATTTTCTAAATTATAACATCTTTATGACCATAATAAGCTGATAGATCCGTCGAAGTTCATGATTTTTCTTAGTTATGTCCGTCCCATTGAGAATGATGTGTAATAGTTGTATGACTCAAATCTTGAATCCTCTTTGTTTTTACATCACCAATATTCTTTATAATTGCATCATTTGGCAGCTGCTTCGACTGATCAATAAGTGGATGCAAATAATTTTTAATAGTTTTTGATAAGTCTTCCAAGAATGATTTATCTTCATAACCTTTAGCTGAATTAGGTACAAATAAAGGCATTTAAACTTTAACATCATTAGTCATAACTTGTATTTCACGATAGATATCCTTTTTGAAGTTTGAAAAGCCTTTCGAAAATGAATTTATAATACGTTTGGAATCACTAATGTTATTTATAATTTGAAAATCTGTATAAAAACAGTTGCAAACATAGTTTAGAACAGGGGTGGCCAACCCAAATGACCTTGCGGGCCACTTCGGAAAAACATTATAATCCCGCAGGCCGCATGTATATATATATATATATATATATATATATATATATATATATATATATATATATATATATATATACATATTTTATTGCCAATGGCCAGGCACTTGACTCATCGTCATTCGCCCATAATTCGGCCTTATATGTGATCCATTTAGCCATCCTAGGGGCGTTGCCCCAGAGGGGGGCGGAACACACTGCGCCCACAACACAACAACATCCATGCCTTACTTGGGGCTCGAACCCACAACATGGCGGTCGAGCGATTGCTTTGGAAACGCATGCCTTGACCACTCGACCACCACGTCGGCCCGAGGGCCGCATATAAAAATATATATCTTTATATTAGATTTGGACCCATTACAAACATTTATTGGAGTGAAAATTTAAAACAGAATGAATTATTATTATTGTTTTCATTATTTTTCATGTATACAAACATAGATAATATAATAATAATAATGCAATGATCGAATAATGTTTAATTTATTTAATTAGTGAGATATTTGTTTCTCAACTCCTTCACTTAGTTTTTGCAAGTCAATCTCAATGCGTGTATTTGCACCTCGTAATTGATGTTGCAGGTTTTCGTCCGTTAAGTTTGAGCGCGATTTATGTTTGATAAATTTCATTTTAAAAAAAAAACGATTCACAGGTGTAAGTTGATCCAAAAGCGCTCACAACTTTTTGTGCCAGATCTCTCAAATTGGAAAATTTTTCTTTTGTGACATAAGTGTTATAAAAAGCTATTTTTGATTCTGATGTTTCAAAAATGTGTTTTAATTCATTATTGCATTGTAAGTCAATCAGTTCCATTTGGAGATATTCTGGGGCCGACTCGACATCGACGTGAAAGGGAGATGAATATATTTCAAATAATTTTTTGTATTTTCCTAAAATGCAATACTGCGCATGCAATACTGTCCACTTCTAAGTATGTATAAAAACAGAAGCAACGTGTAAAATAGAAACAGTTATGGTATTTATTTGTTACAAAACACTACACTAAAAACAAAAATATTGCACAAAATAATCGTATTTTGTAAAGTTGTAATGAATCTCGCGGGCCGCAAAATTATTCAAGGCGGGCCGCATGCGGCCCACGGGCCGCGGGTTGGCCACCCCTGGTTTAGAAGATCAAATTGATTAGTAACAAATGGTTTTTGCACATGAGTCACTTATATTTCTAATTAGATAATTTTGTAATTTATTAAATATATTTTGCATAGAGAAGATAAAGTTGTCATGAAGATCAGCAGCATAATTTTTAGATCAGCAGAGTTTTAAGATCAGCAGCAGAGTTTCCTTAAAGACTATCATTAGAGGCATTGGAATTTAAATTATGATCAAGTTTAGGAAAAAATATATTTTTCTTAGTCTATAAGAAAGTTTAGAATTTACTGTATATGGACAATTAATGCAATTAGTGCTAAGTTATGTACAGCTTTTAGATGTTTTTCACAGTTAAATTCAACCAACTTTATATAACCAATTTCACGTCTTTTCATCTACATCAGATACAGTAAAATTGTATTCGATAAGTCCGATGAAAAATGATTAGTTAATGAAAATAAAGTTAGAAGAGCAGAAATGTTCTTTTCTGACGTAATATCCTTAATCAAATAAGCGATAAACAATCAATATGTTAAAAGAATTACAATATATACTATTTTAATTAATTGATAATTAAATATTAAACAACAAACACATAAACGCACAATAGTTGCCACAAATGTTTTAAAAGTATTTCCAAAAATGTATCAAAAGTTAAATAAATTTTAAAAAAATATACGCATTACCATATTTTATGAAGTGGTCAGAATATAAGGTCATACATTTAAATTTATAAAATAAAAATATTATAAATTTCAAGAGATGACCTCACAATAATTTTAATCACACCCTATCATGAACAGTTTTACTGTAATTTTAATAGCGGCATATTAAGAACTAACAGCGTATTAAGTTTCCTGAGATTTGTATAAACGGTTTACAGATGCGGTACATGATAAGCCAACATTCAAACTAACGTACAGCTTGGCATTGCAAATGATATATAACCTGACATCCAAACTGACAGACGCTCTGTGACTACAAAAGCTGAATAATAAGCCTCTCTAATAAGCTGCTATCGTTAATACAGAAATATGTTCCTATTTCATGATGCATAAGGTATAGGAATTCATAAATTTTTGTAAAATATTAGTATTCTGTATTAGCGCCTAGTATTTCTGTAATAGCGATATTAGGATACATAGAAAAGCACTTTAAACTTGATTGTAACGCCAGGGAAATAACAATAAATAAGATTTGATAATATTGTAATAAATGTATCCTCCGAAATCGTAGGTATACACTCAGTATACAAGAGTGAGTCCAAATTTCTGGATAACGATCACGTTTATTTACAAGCACAGCGTAAACATGAACAGTATACAGTAAAACCGCACTTAAATACTCCACTAATTTCATAAAATAGCTGATACTATTCTCAAAACATTCAAGTATTTCATTTCACAAAACAGCGGCTACTATTCTCAAAACATCGACAAATGTAGCAGTTCAATGTAGCTCGTATCACGCCAACTGCTTTTCAACTAAGTAATGACTCATTTTATAGACTCTGTGTAGAAACTTCAAGAAATATTTCATATCTCTTAGAATATTCGTTATTTTGAGGTGCTTATCAAACGTTCAGAAAATCTCCAAATGTCGCAAAAGTGGCGATAAATCGCCAAATCTGTCAACCCCTATTTGAACTTGGGAATATGGCAACCGCAGTTTCATGTCATGGGGATGGATGTTTGTACGAGTGTGTTTTCAGTCTGATTTTTCAAAATAGACTCAAGTAAGAGGGAGAAAAATATACTTCAAAGTATTTTACATGTTCATAACAATATTAAGAACTATTCGACATACGTTTGAAATTTCTCGGTAGATAAAATATGTATGAAAATCTGTAGGTTATTATTATGTACACTATGTGAAGTTGTGAAGTTGTTGAAACCTGTACAGGGTTTCTCCTAATGTGCTTCTCCCCGTATTTGTGCTTCTGGTAATTTCGGACACGTGCATGTCACTTACACTACATCTCTCTATCAATACAGTAAATTACCATACAACCCTATGACAAAACATATTAGTTATTATATGATCATAACAAAATATAATTTATGTGTGACGCCCGAAAAAGTATTTGTACCACGAACAGTTAAATTTGCTATACTTAGAATAGAGAATAATCAATTAATAATTCCTTTAGCGACATGGATTATTAAATGAATTGAATAGAATTTTCAAAAATGCTAAATTGTCTCTAACTGTGATATTTCCTAAAAGTCATCAAGTTGTTGATATTGCAGCAAATGTGTCGACAAATTTTGTTACCAAACTTGTGGTTTACGGTGACAGATAACCATATAGAGAAACACAGAAAATATATTTTCTAATAGAATATTTGTTATTTACTTCTGCATACCGTAATGTCCAATTTATCAATACATTCCAAAGCGCTCTCTAAAGCATACGAAATATTTTAAATTTAGCATATGAGTAGACTTTTCCGTCGTTGGTTGCTCCAATTTAAATAACAACAGTAATCACGCGGGATATTTTTTCTCACACTATTTTTTACTTTCGAGGTCTCTGCAGTACGAGTACATAGTAATGCATAGGGAAAGTATTGTAATCATGTCGAAAATCGCAACTCGAGTTTTTGACGGATTTACAAGTTTTGAGACCTCTAAAACGCAAAAAACCCATTTTTAGCACGCCGTCTGTATTTGTGTCTGTGTGTTTGTCTCTCTATCCGTCTGTCTGTGTCTAATGTATATATTCAGTCTAACTGAAAAATTAATTGACCGAATTTCATAAAATTTGGTACGCAAGTCCTTTGTAGGTAACCCTGGTGTTGATTAGATTTTGTTATGATTCGAAAAAAAATTAACCTGCCTTTTTTTGGAAAATGGTCTGCAAAAATCTAAAATAAAAGACTACATATTCTCAAATATATCAATTAAATGCTTGTTTTATACGAATTTTTTGACGATGAAAAGTATATGAACAATCCCCTTAGTCTTGGAACTTTGAAATATTTTACTTTTCTCGCATCTTCGAAGCGCCACCTTTGAAAATAAGTTCAGTTACCAAATGAAAACAAAAATTGAATTAAAAGGGCGAATTCGGAGTAATTGAAAATTGGTGTTGTTTTGTGCAATTAAACTGATTTATGTATGAATTAAAGAGAACGTTAATATGACTCTGCAGGGAAAGTCGTGTGCTTCCCGGATCAGATTTTTTCATATTTTTTTTAAGTGTAACTCTTCAAAAACTGTTTATGGGAGAAATATAGGTTAATATTCAACAATCACTAGTAAATGGAAACAGAAATAATTTTTTCGCAATTATCATGTAGGATATTTAATGAAGACATTTAACAATGAAAATATTAATCAATGATTAAACGAAGCAAATTTTATTTATGTGTAATAACCGCCGTAACTGCAAACGTCATAAATTAGAAAAAATGCAGCTAGTTCAATTAAAAAGTCATTTTAGACGCCTGTTTTAGAACATAATTCGGCACATGTATGATGAGTGCTTGGGACAAATAGGTTGACTACACCCATTTTTTGTCTTCCTATGTTTTCTATATGTTTCACATTCTTACTGAAACCAGGATAGAATACTTATTCTCAATTTCGACACTATATCAATTTTCTCTAGTGCTAACTACACCAATCGCAGCTCGTAACTCAATTTTCAAGCATTTTGCATAAGAAATAGATTTTGTTCGAAAACGATACAAAAAATGCGACACAAGTTTAAAATTCGCTGCTAATGAAAAGAGCAACAAAAATACAAAGTAAAAAATCTGATGTGGGCAGCACATGATTTTCCTTATATAATGCATTAAATTTAGTACTTTTACAGTTAAAAAAAATGTTATTCTTATAGTAGATACTTATATTTGAATTTTCTTCAATTAGTCGTCATTTTCATTGATTTAGCGTCATTTTTATCAATTTTGCGAGATTTTTGTTAATTTGGCAACAATTAAAAATGTCGCCAAGTTGGCGATAATCCCCCAAATTCGTCGCCAAATCTCGCCAAGCGTTATGAATGGAGAAATAAGTTATTCTTACAGCAGATAAATGACTATTCGCGTTCAAATACAAAAGTATTACACAAAGTACCTTTTTTCATGAATGGGACGATCTAGTTCCACGATAATGATGTCACCCAATTTATCGCATGGTATTACATATGAAAAGTGAACATGTTTCTCAATAGGATTTTTTTTTTATTTTATATTACTTTTTGATAATTTTTCTGAAAAATGTGCGATATATCGAGAACGGTTCATGTTAGCGTTCTAAAATTTATGTCAATCGTTTTCCGACGAAAAATTACATAAGAAATGTCTATTTGGGTAACTTTATTAGTGGTTTTGATTTTTTAACGATTTTTTCAAAATTTCACTCAAAAATTTAGGGGGGGTTCTGGACATTCGATTGCGTATAAAAACAATAGGCTTCCAGTGTTTACAGATTGTGATTTTTGTACCAAATTTCGTTCGAATCGGTCCATTCGTTCGTCAGTTATCGTCTCCACAGGCTCACTGACACACACACACGCACACACATACACACATACTTTCACACACACACGCACACACACACACACACACACACACACACACACACACACACACACACACACACACACACACACACACACACACACACACACACACACACACACAGACATCACTTCAAAAATGTTTGATTCGTGATCAGGGATGCTTGAAACGTGCTATCCCGCCGAAAATTCGAATTCGAATTTTTGACCCTGTCACAATAATTTCCTTATACATTATGTATATAAGGAAAGTAATTATGTGAAAAACGCACTGCCATTATCGCACTATTTTAAATGCACAAAGCACAAACACGAGTAGTCGCTTGAAGAGTAAGTAGAGTAATCACTTGAGGAGTAAGTAGAATACTTGCTTGAGAAGTAAGTAGAGTAATCGCTTGAAGAGTTAGTAGAGTATTCGCTTGAGGAATAAGTAGAATAGTCGCTTGAGAAGGAAGTAAAGTAGAGTAGTGGCCAGAAGTCGCTTGATCTCATACAAAGTGCACGTTAGCAAATATCAGACTGCTTGAAAGCCAAAGATCTACTAATAATTTATCGGGACTGATAACATATTGTTTAGTAAATCTTAAAAGTCAGCCAGAGGGGATTAACATGTTAATATCACGACTAAAGATGATAGATCTTTCGAAAATTATAGCGGTTTTAAAACATATGCATTTAAGTGAGTGCTGTATATGACTGTGTATGAGTGTGACTGTGTATGAGTATTGTATGAGTGCTGTATGACTGTGAGTGCTGTATGACTGTGACTGCTGTATGATTTAAGTGAGTGCTGTATCAACTGGGGCAGTAAACAAAAAGAACAATTTTTTGTTAATCCAAACACGTGAAATTCGGTCTCTAGTAAGTAGGTATCAAATAATTTGGTAAAGCTAAAGAGAACAAGAAGGATAAATCATGCATAAAACATTGATTGTGAAACACTTTCCGACGTCAAAGCAATTTTATATAAACATCTGAAAATTGCGATATATTCCTGGGTAATAGTTTTAAAAATTTCACAATACTAAATTAATTTATTATATTTGAAAACTTAAAACGTCATCGAATAAAATGCACTTCATTCAAACGACGGCATTGAAATATAAATTGCCTGGTTTAAACATCTTTAAAATGCGATACATTCATCGGTAATATTTTTAAAATTATGATAATACTACAATATTTTATAATATTTGAAAACTTCATCGAAAACAAATGAACTTTATTCAAATGACGGCATCAAAATATAAATCGACTCTATCTATAAAAGCATCTTTTGATTCATAAACGTTTTTCCATTCATTTAATTCACCACAACACTATAATAATTTATTTTATTTAAAAACTTAAAACCATGGAGGTAAAAGTAATTTAACTGTATGCTCAAAACTTCGTCGAAAAAATCGTCTGGTTCTCTGTGTAAAATCAATGAATGTTTCATTCATATCAGCTATATTGCAGCTAAATAATTTTGCGTTGCGAAATGCAGCAAATCTTATACAACTCATTCTACATATTTTGCTATTTACATTTCCTATAACAGAAAATTAGGCTTCGTTGTAGAAATAATCAAGTTTTATGATCATTTAAACTCAAATATATTGAAATTGCGTTGTTTAGTATGTAGATGTACAGAATTTAAGCAAAAATAAGGCGGTTTTAGGACGGATACAACACTAATTATAAATTAAAAAGAACTTTAAAAATCACCATTTTGACACAAGATGGATGCATATTCTATTTTGAAGTGGGTCACGTGATCTCTCCATATACTGGTTACGTGATCTCTTCATATAAATGGTGTAATTATTATTTAAATTTATATTTAAAAAACTACTGAATACATGTTGCTGAATTTTTTTTATATACATTATGGGATAATTTGAATATTTCCTAAAGCTTTCGAAGCAATTTATGAATTCTAAATTTGCTTAAAACATGTTTAAAAAATTAGGTCCTATAAGGTTTAATGTATTTCATTTTTTTCAACCCGGGTTCCATCCAAAACTAATTGGGTGATGTTATTCATTTATATTCCCATAGGTCCCATAGACATTCTGAACAACATATTAAACTTTCATTTTCATAAAGTCATATTTTTATGGCAGTTATCGTGCTAACGGACAGACAGACAGATAGACAGAATGAACAAAGTTATAAACACTTTCCAACTATGTTGTAAAATGTTAACAAAGTCATAAACAGTTTTCAACTATGTTGTAAAGTGTTAAAAATTGAACCCTTTGAGAAAGTACCTAAAATTCTTAAACACTTAAGATTAAGATTGAATTTAAAACACACTTCTCAATGAGAAATTCGGTATAGTCATCTAAATAAAAATACACCGCAATGATGAAAATTTTTGGAAATATTCAAGTTATCCTTTGAAATGTATAAAAAAAATCAGCAAAATATATTTGGTAGTTTTTAAATAAAAATTAAAATGATAATCACACCCATATAATATGAATATGTCACGTGACCCACTTTAATATGATATATGGCATCCATATTGGGCCAAAATCGTGATTTTTTAAGTTTTTTATATTTTATATTTAATGTTGCATCTGTTCTAAAATCGCTTTATTTTTGCGTAATACCTGTGTATCTAAAATCCGTGCCTACACAATTACAATATTTCTGTGCTTAAATGATCATCAAATTTTGATTATTTCGAGAACGAAGCCTATTTTTAATGGTTGCAGAATGTAAACAAATTAATTATAAGTTGTATAGGAATTGCTGACTTTTTTTCACGTAATATTATTTAGCTTTGGAGTAAAAAATATAAGTGACAGGACTGATATATTCATCAATTTTACATACAGAGTCATATGATTTATATTTCGATGACGTCATTTGAATAAAGTTTGAAGTTTTAAGCATGGAGTTAGAAAGTGCTTTTACATCCATGGTTTTATTTTCCAAGCAAAAAATCGCATGTGGGCAGGACATAAATTTCCTTACATAATACAATGAATTTACTACTTTTACAGTAAAATCAATAGGTTATTCTTATAGAATATACTTATATTTTTTCCAAGATATTGAATGTTTGTCAATTAGCCGCATTATCATTGATTTAGAGTCATTTTTATCCATTTGGAAAGATGTTCGTTAATTTGGCAACATCTAAAAAAGTCGCCAAACATTTGAAAAATCTGCAATATCTCGAGAACGGTTCCAGCTAGCGTTCTGAAGTTTATGTCAGTTGTTTTATAAGAAAAGCTCGAATAAGGAATGTCTATTTGAGTAACTTTGTTAAAGGTTTTGGTTTTTGGATGATTTTTTCATAATTTCACTTGAAAATTCAGGGGGATTTTAAACATTCGATTATGTTTAAACGCAATAAGCTTCCAGTATTCATGGATTGTAATTTGTGTACCAAATTTCATTCGAATCGCTCCATTCTTTCGTGAGATATCGTCTCCACAGTCTCACTGACACACACAGACACACACACACACACACACATCACCTAAAATGTTCGATTCTTGATCAGGGATGCTTGAAACGTGCTCTCCTGTTGAAAACTCGAATTCGAATTTTTGACCTCGTCACAATGCTTTTCTTATACAGAATACTATGCACATAAGGAAAGTAATAAATTATTGTAGTTCTGTGATAATGACAAAATATCGTCGCTCAATGTATCGCATTTTCGAGATGTTTAAATAAAATTAGAGTTGGAAAGTGTTTTATAACCAATGTTTAGTGCATGATTAATATTTCTTGTTACATTTTGTATTTTGTGATTAATTTATGATTTTAAATGTATCGTATTTAAAATGTAAAATGATTTATATGCTAATTTTTTGTTGTGGCCTGTGTATTTAATCTCATGCTTTCCAATTATTTTCATTTTGCCACTGATGAAGGGCAAAATAATGCCCGAAAGCTTTATGGTTGTGAATTTCTGTGTACATCGTGAATGGAGATTTTAATTAAATTAATTTAATAATAGTTTAATAATAGTTATACATTTAATAATAATTTTTTGTTGTCTTTATATTTTTAAGTACATTTGATTAAATTCCGTTCCTTAGTAAGGCCATATAATTTATACAAGTAAATTTTTGAAAAGTCGTCTGTGTATTAAGAATTGCGCAGACGATTATATTAACAGTTTATAAAGCAAGTCTTGTAATGGTCAAATCAGATTTTAAATCTAAAATAAGCTTAGTGATTTAGAAATAAAATATTTCACTGCGCAACGTAGGAATTTCAATATTAAGCGTAGCTGAAATATCGATTACCCTCATTAATCATTAATGCCAATTACGCAGTAATGGTAAATTCGTTGTGTTTCCGATTATTCTACATTAAAGAGACTGGTACCCATTGACTGATGAAAAGGATTTTCTTTCTTTAACACAAGTATTGTTTATTGAACATTAAACTCAATTTTAAAAGATAATTACCTCTAGGAAAGAGCCATTAATTATCATTTTACACACCTGACTGATTTCGGAAAATCATTTAAAGCGGACTTATCTTCAGTGTGGTTTCGGAACTATTTTTGCTTAAGTGTAAATAAGTATTAGAAAAGTATTGCTAAAAAATAGCAGTTTATGTTTTATTAGACTGTTTTGTTTAATAATTTGAATATAGTGGGATATATTTGTTTCTAATTTTTAATATGTAATCAAAAAGTTAGATATTTTAATTTAGTTTTTGGCCTAGTTAGGACGGACTAAACAAATGGCCTTTGTAAAAATCATTCGTAATGGTCCTTCGTAATGGTCTTAGGACTTGGTCTAGGATATTTTTAGACCATGGGGTTTAGAAACAGAAACAACAACAACAACAACAAGTGTCCTGCTATAGGAAGAGCAGCTGGACGTTATGGAGGAACATTGCTATGTTCTGGAGGATGCAATACTTTCTGTAACAATGTATCCTTTGGAATATTGGGTGGATGCACGAATGCTTCCGAGTTTAAGGATAATTAACACGTTTATTCACAAGCACAACGCAAATAGAAACAATAAAGAGTCAAAAAGCACTTAAATGCTCCACTAATTTCACAAATAACTGACATTATTCTCTAAACATTGACAAAAATCACAGTTCAATGTAGTTTTAAACACATCGACTGCTCTCTAACGGAGTGATGACTCCTTTTATATTCTCTCTATAGAAACACTCTGGAATTCTCCATATCTCATAGAATATCAGTTACTTCGCGGTCTTTCTTGAACTTTCGATAAGTCATCAAATGTTGCCAAATGAAAGACGAATCGCCAAATCTGACAACCATCGGCATAGCTTTGGCTTCTGGTAACTCTAGGCTGACGTCGTGGGAAAGGCTGACTTTACGGATATTTTTTCCGTTTGGACTTCGAAAGATACGAATGTTCCCAACAATATGTATTCCAATTTCCTAGCGCTATGGGGACAGTGCTTCTCTATGGATCCTCCAAGGAAAGTATTTAGGGTGTATCAAAATAGCTTATTTATCGCTTATTCAGACAGAACAAACAGATGATCGAAGATGCGCATTAAATCAGCTTATTTAGATCTATGAAAATACACTATCATGGACGATCGAAGCGAAGTCCATTCTCCATTCCTAAAAAAAGCGAAATCGACATTTGCCTGAATTTGTTTATCTTTTTAATCAAAAACTACAATAGGTATTTGCATACATACATACATTTGTACGCATATTTGCAGAATTGCAGATCCAATTGTCAAAAGTATCGCAACAGGAAAAAACGTCATTTTTAAACTGCGCATGCTCACTGTGCTTGTTTTAAGAATTATATCTATCTGTCGCTATAAATAATAAAGTAGCTAATATTGTTAGTTGACACAGCAGAAAGGCGTAGTACTTAGTATATGCATTTTTGATGAGCTTTAAATTAAAAGGTCCTTAATTATGAGTATAATTTACCAGTATTTTTATATAGTTGTACGATAGAATACAGAATATATGGAGAGAAAAATAAATTGAAAGGTGAAATAATGTAAATACGTTGAAATATCCTTTATTGTTTAAGTTCTACTTTGCATTAGGTTAATAATTTATTTTTACAAAAATGGAGAGTGAAAACAAATGTTTTAGGCCGTTTACCATAAAAATGCATACAACGCAGGGCAACTTATCATATCTCAGCGCCACCTAAATTATTGTCTCGAACGATATTGGCGTTTCCTTAGTGTGAGACCAGGATTCTCGTAGACAGATTTATATGTAGATTTATGATATCTAGCAGACCAGGTAATACCACCAGACTGGAAAACGCCAATGTATTGCCGCCCTGATCCGAGAGGTCAGCAATGCCATAAATAAGGAGGCTTCAAGTACAATTTTGGTCGAGCCAGAACATTTACCGGAGGCTGAGGGAAAAACTATGGGATGGGTTAAAATGTTAACCAATAAGGAAGTTTTACCGCGTCGTTCTGATTTCAGCCAATGGTTACCGAAGAGGCGTATCAGACCTCTTTTTTAAAACCGACAATCTCATCGATACACAAATAGTGTATCGATGAGATGTCTATAAAATGACTTTTTAGAATCAAATATTTCGTCTTTAATTTAATTAAATCATAAACATGTTAGCTAACTATCTAAACACTAAAACTAGTATGAACCGTCATCTTTAAAACTAGTATAGCATCATTAAAACTAGTATGAACCTTTCTTGAGATATTGCTTATTTTTCAAATAAATATATCTAAAAACCACATACAAATAAAAAATATTAACTATTGTAAAGCATGTTTACTTTTCATATGTAATATTAAGCGATAAATATGTTAACATCATTCTTGTGGATCCAGCTTGATCCATTCACGAGATAAGATACTTTGGGTAATAGTTTTGTACTTGGACGTCAATAGAACAAATTACGATCTACTATAAAAGTAACCTATTTCTCCGTCTATAACGCTTGGCGAAATTTTGGCGATGAATTTAGCGGAATAACGCAAACTTGACTACTTCTTTTAATGTTACTAAAGTAGCGAAAATGTCGCCAAATTGATAAACATTTCACCAATTTGATAAAAATAACGTTAAATCAATGAAAATGACAACTGATGAATATTCAATATCTTGGAGAGAATATAGGAATCTACTGTAAAAGCAATCTATTTCACTGATTGCAACGCTGGGCGACATTTTGGCGAAGGATTTGGCTGAATATCACCAATTTGGGGGCTTTCAAATGTTGCCAAATTGCAGAAAATACCATCAAATTGATAAAAATAATGTTAAATCGATGAAAAAGATTATTTGAGGAAAATTCAATATCTTAAAAGGAAAATAAGAATCGATTGTAAGAACAACACGTTTCCCTCCGTAATGCTTGTCAAAAGATTTGACGAGATATCGCTGACTTGACGACTTTTTATATGCTTCTAAAATGACAAAAATATCGTCAAATTGATAGAAATATCCCCAAATTGATAAAAATATCACCAAATTAATAAAAATATCGTCAAATTGATAAGTATGAAGGAAAACTTGAGGTAATGTTTTGGAAATTTTGAATTCCGTCATATGACGGACATACCTTTTAGTACAAAAAAAATGCTCTTCTTCCCGCTTGTCTGTAACCCTATATTTGGCGAGCTTGAAGAACTATCTATCAAAATATCGCCAAGTAAAATTGCAGATACTTTGTATAATAGTTTGTATAATATTTTTTTATTACAGAGCAGACGCTTAGTATAATAGTTTAGTATTTTAAAGCCCAAAAAGTCTTCAACAGTCATTTATATACAATAAATGTCCCTTTCTCAGTTTGTCTGTAGCGCTTTGTGATAAACTTAGAGACTAATTTAGCAAATTATCGTCCACTTAGGCTATATTTCTCACCAGATTGGCGAAAATATCGTTACAATTGCAAAAATAATCTATGTAATGAAAATAACGTCTAATTGATGAATTAATCATGAAAATATCTTAATATAAGGACTATATTGTTTATTGAGGATGCCATGAATGTCACTAATTGCTAATGTGGGAGTTGCGTGAAATATAAGTTAATTGGATGCTTCAAAATAGGCTTACTATTTTTATATATGAACTATCTTGCATATTGAGAAAGCTGTCAATATTGATAATTGCCAATTTAGATTTGCGCGAAATATAATTAATTGGTTACTTCGAAATAGTTTTTAATGTTGCCATCTGAAAATACACCAAATGTACAATTCACCGTTTGAAACAATGTACCGTGTTTCTTATGCATCATCATTTTTTCACTGTGAAAGAATTTAATGCATTGCATTATATATGTAACTTCATGGTCTGCTCATATCTGACATTTTTACTTTCTCATGGTATCAAGAAAGTATTGTTTTCAAGAAAATTATCGATTTCGTCATTTTATATATACCAATATATGTTTTAAGACCTCCTGAACTATTTTTGGAGTGATGTCCGTCTGTCTGTCTATATGCATGTCTGTGGCCGATTTCTTGTGTACACTATAGCGGCCACAAATATTAATAGATTATCACGAAACTTTATATCCGGCTTTGTTATAAAAAATATCTAGAACTAGATAGAATGTTTTTAAATACAACGAGAACTTCGAAATTTATTTGACGTTTTATATTTTTTTAACACGGCAGCATACCACACAATTTAACATAACCATGTATCAAAAAGATTAATTATGATTACTATCACAGAATGATTACTAATATTACATACTCATAATTATTTATGATTACTTAATTAATTATGAGTATGTGGTAATTAATAGTAATCATAATTATGAATTAATTATGATTACTATTATAAAATCACATAACTTTATATTTTCAATTATTGTTGGATAAAATAGCAAATATATTTTTTGTTCATGACGTCATTATTAGCCTTGGGGGACAAGTTACCCGCCGTTTGGGAAGGGGACACTGTCAAGTATTGTACCTATAAAAATAATTTAAAGCCCTTTAAAATGCAGAGTAACACCAAATAATTGAAATCATTTGTGATAGTGATTATTCAAAATTTTTTTTGTAAAATTTGGAAAAAAAATTCTACTAAAAATGGATTCTGGTATAAGAAAGTTGAGTTGAGCCACATGCCAGCCATTTTTGCTATGTATTTGTAAAATTTTTAAAATCATACCATTTGAGAAAGTTGCAAAATTAAAATATAACATTTGTGAAATTTCCTACCCTTAAGAACATTATTATCAAAAGTAACAGATGCCACATGCATTAATTTACCATATTACTCAGAGTTTTCACATTCATTTTTATAAAGAATAACATAACAAATAAATAGAAATTATTTTTAAAAGGCATGTAAATACGCAACACATATCACATTTTCCCACATTTTTATATTCAATAATTAATTTGATTATTTTCACATTTCCTTACAGTTTGTAGATCTTAAGAAAATCACAAAGATTTATAACAAGATGAAACCTTAAAGACGAAGATTTTTAATCACGTTTCATTTACTCAAAACTCATATTAATCGCTTCAAAACATGCAAAATCTTTGATGTAAGTTTCTTTGATGAAAAATTTCACAGATTAAAAGAAATAAACTCTGTATAATCAAATAGTCGGAGAAGGATTATTTTTCAAACTTTAAAATTACATCCAAAAGTGTATTAACATTCTTTGGGAATATTCTGGGACTTTAAAACTAAAGAATCAGTAAGAGATAAAAATTATTTTAATCGTGTTTCAAAAACATATTAGTATTAGGTATGAAGTTTCTGTCATGTTAGATTCAATCTGAATAAAAATTTCTTTCGGGATTTCAAAATCTCATTACTTTAAATTTGAAGAATCCACATGTTTTATGCGCAATTCCGATATATTAGTTAAATTAAAAATACATTACGTCTGCTGAAAACAAACCTTCCTTTATGTTGCACAGTTTGAATTTATATGTAGAATAGTAGTATTTAATTTAAGCCTGTCAAAGCCAGGGGGACTAACACAGACATTAAACTGCATTTTAGCTTAATTAGGCTGCATATATCTTTTTTTTTTGCTTAATATTTTTGGGTGCTTGGCATCGACAATAGTCATCTCAATCGAAAATAGGTACAGTTAGGTTCTGCCCCGTGGTCGAGCTTCAGACTTTAAGGTTCCGGTTGGAACTTCGGTAAAATTTTGTTAAACTTTACTGTCCCCTATCTCGTCCACCCCGGTGAAAAATCAAAACATCCGGCTTCGTTCCAATGATCAATACTTTATGCGCAAAGATTTAGCCTTCTTAGTAGCAACGGCTCATAAGCGACATGTAGAGGATGGCGTTGTAGTACGATTCTGTTCCTTGGTCGATTTTCAAACTTTTAGGTCCCTTAGGAGTCTTCGTAAAAGTTCTATTAGACATTATACTACCCCAATGTGCTCACTCTAGGGAAGGATTTCAAAATTTGGCTTCTTTTCAGCGACCATGTGTGCATTCATAAAATTCCTTGACATATGGAAGAAATCACCCGTCCAGATAAATTTAATCACCATATGATAACCGAAAAATATACTTTAAAAAATATTACGCAGACCTAATTTACATTTAACACTAAACGGACCGGCACTTTATACCTATTATTCAAATGACCGCTTTTTAGATAAAAACTTTATTTTTTCTGATTGAATGCAGGTAATATTGATTTTAATAAGGAAATATTATACAAAGTAACTTTAAGATAATAGACTCCATTCGATTCCTAAAACTCGATTTGCTTCTTCTATTGGGCATGTCCTTATATGTTTCATAATACGGTGGTCAATTATCAAATAAAATGCAGTCTTCATTTTACCTTCTACAATATTACATTTTGTATATTCCGTTGGACCTGATTCTACCCTTTAAATGTCATAAAGTGCTGCTCTCCCAGATGTAGCACCAATTTGCATTTCTTTTCAAACAATGCCATCAATCGACATATACTGCTATTTTTTTCATTCTCATATTCAAAACTTGAGAGCAATCTCATTCTTTTTCGTCCTCTACGTATTATATTCACAATATTCTCCTTTTCATCGTCTGTATTTGTAGGCTCACACTCAGCATCTAATAGATCATTATCATTTTCAGATAATATATCTTAACTTTCAAAAGTTCACTTTCATCAATTTCCGAAAACTCTTGTTATTTATTCCTTCTAAGAACTTGGTGTGTCTAATAGATAAAGGTAGACTATGTATTTTTATCATATAAGCAGAAGAAGAGGAAAAATAAATACTGAAAAATTGATTGTATACGTTTAATGGAAAAAGTCATGAACTCAAGTAATAAAAATCTGATGTTGGCAACACAAGACTTTCATTATATAATGCAATGAATTTACTACTTTTACAATTAAATAAAATATTATTCTTATAGTAGATACTTATATTCTTTCCAAGATATTGAATTTTCTTCAATTAGTCGTCCTTTTCATTGATTTAGCGTTATTTTTATCAATTTGGCGAGATATTTGTGAATTTGGCAACATTTGAAAATGTCGCCAAGTTGGCGATATTCCGTCAAATCCGTCGCCAAAATCTCGCCAAGCGTTATGGACGGAGAAATAAGTTATTCTTACTGCAGATAAATGACTATTGGCGTTCAAATACAAAAGTATTCCTCAAAGTATCTTTTTTCATGAATGGAACGAGCTATATACTCGAGAAAGATGTTACCAAATTTATCGCATGGTATTACATATGAAAAGTGAATATATTTCTCAGTAGGAAATATTTTTTTTTATTTTATATAACTTTTTGATAATTTTTTTAAAAAATGTGCAATATCCCGAGAACGGTTCATGTTAGCGTTCTAAAATTTATGTCAATCGTTTTCTAATGAAAAATTACATAGAAAATGTTCATTTGCGTAACTTTATTTGCGGTTTTTATTTTTTGACGATTTTTTTCAACATTTAACTCAAAAATTTAGGGAGTTCTGAACATTCGATTGCGTATAAAAACAATAGGCTTCCAGTGTTTACAGATTGTGATTTTTATACCAAATTTCGTTCGAATCAGTCCACTCGTTCGTCAGTTATCATCACACAGACATCACTTCAAAAATGTTTGATTCGTGATCAGGGATGCTTGAAACATGCTCTCCCGTGGAAAACTCGAATTCGCATTTTCAACCCCGTCACAATACTTTCCTTATACATTATGCATATAAAGGAATTAAAAAGATATAATATTATATGCCAATTTTCTAATTAAAACGTTACAATTTGTCATAGTACGTTTAGTATTAAAGAAATCCGAATTAATTAAAGTAAAATAATTACCATCATTGACTAACATCCTTTTAAACCACCAAATACTTTTACCCTGACCCGAATAGTCAGCTAGGCAATAAACCTTGGAGGCCAAGGTGTAGCCATGAGAGTGGTTAAGGATATTAACCAATGTACTAGATGTCTGGTCGCATTTCGCGAAGATCGGCCAATCGTAGCGTAAGGGGCGTTACAGACCGCAGGCAAAAGAGGCGGCATGTAGACCCCTTTTTTGCCTACGAAGAAGTCATGTATACCCTCTAGAACCCCAAGGGGTTCTAGAGGGTATACATGACTTCTTCGAGAGATTTCGCAATGACTGCGACGTAAGAACAAATGCAAAGCAGACGATAACTTATAGGACAGAATTCACGACGACTGGTACTTAAGAATGGAGGCAATGGAGAACGACAATGTCCTGATATACAGTTGTTCCAGAAGTATTCGAAATTAACACTTAGACGGCCGTACGATATGATCGACGCGTACGAAATGATCGTACCCTACAACTAGTTGTTGGTTCCAGTACAAACATGATCGACATTAAGTACGAGCTGCTGACAAAGTGCAAAGACTGACTTGAAGGTATGTGTTCCTCAATAATTGTTCAAGTTCATCAATGCATTGTAGGCATTTTTAATTAACTGGTCTCACATTTGCTCTCTCCAACGCAATTAATATGAATAATTGTTGTAATTAATTTAATAATTAATCAAATGTTGTTAATAAATGATTTTAATTTAAATTTAAAATGGTGCAATTAATTATGGTAGTATGTTAATGTTTTCTATTCCAGGAACTCGCACTAAATATTTATACTGTGTGTTCTTATAGCGGCACACAATACAATGTGTTTAATGGCATAATGATTAACGATTTACGATATTACGATTAATTAAGAATAATTTAATAAGTAGAAAAGTTAACTTATGTTAAGTCTTATTATGAAATGTGCACCACAACTTTAATTATACTTTTAACTCACCACTCCACTTAGTTAAAGAAATTCCAGTACTTACATATTATCGTTGATCGACGACTCGGGTATATCCTTCAGTTTCTTTTGTGTGTTCTTATTTCGTCTGTTGAATTTCGGGTTTGTTGGTTGTATAGCACTGATGAAGGCATCCAGCGTGTCCTTAAAATAGCTGTATAGGAATTATCCTTTTTCTTGTGCTTAAATAATATGTTCACGTTTCCTTTGAATGATGAAGAATCCATATCATCGATGAAGCTTATTTAAGCAAATTGATATACAAATTTATTTCAAAATTATAATAATTAGATACCCTAAGTCATATGCATATGTAGTATGTTCGATACATGTTAGGGCTAACAGTTTTGTGCCTGACCTGTCCCTGTAGACCAAGCCGTAAAAAATAGATAGGGAGAACCAACATAATCTACGGTTATTAAGATGTAGATAATAAAGAACTGTTTTAACACAAGTTTACGAATGTATTTTGAATTTAGAGTTCTACATATTTACAATTAAATATCAGGTTTGTTTAACAGATTAATTAACTTTTAAACAGATCACATTTCCTACATAGCTCAAAACACTGATGGACAGTTAGCTAATACCACGTACATCAATCACTTATGTTCAACGAACGTGTGGAAAATCAATTTTTCTTGAATTCATCCGAGCACTCAGTCGTCTACATGATGTTTGCACATCAAAACGTTTCTGGTGTTTTCGACATTAAAGGGTTAAGGATCTTACTGACAAGTTCAACAATTGGGGAATATAACAAATCCTATATCAATGGCAACTATAGCACATAGATCATATTATTGCGTTTACAATAACAATCTTAAACGCTGAAATAATACATTCAATAGTATCGTATAATATAAAATCAATCAATACTATTATATGTAATAATTATATTATCATTATATGTAAACGATTAAATAATATAAAATTTGAGTAAAAAGAAAAAAATTAATAAATCTTCGCTAATCGTTGTTGGATGATTAGTCATGTGCTTGATTTTACTGCATCCCGATTTTTAAAATTATATTCAGTCTTCGATTTGTATTTCTTTAAAGCTTCTTTACGGATCAATAAAAATTCCAGTAATCTTTGTACTGATTTCTCAATAATCCCGTATTTATTTAGGTATGGCATGCCTACGTCTAATTTTTAGTTCTTTAAGTTTATTTTCTCCGAATTTATGTTTTTATTCCTCTCTTCTGACGGTCATAATTCCTTGTATTTTTATGTATTTTGTTTAATACCCTTTTCTTTATACTAAACGGCGCTTCTATACTAGGATTTGTCATTTATCTATTTTCAGTTTGGCCAACATATGATTGCGCTTTTTCGAGGTTCAAACCGAGACATAATACTTTGAAGAAGGACAATCAAATTATTTCCAGAACGTACTTATGCGCATTTACCTCTATTTGTCCGGCATTTTTTGTTATAAATCCGTCCATTATAGGAATTTAGTAATTGTACTTTTAAAATTAAAATATTCTTTGAAAACATAATTAAGCAGTTAGACAAGTGGATCAACTGGCTTAGAATTCAACTTTGTCATGATCAAAAAGTTACACTGGATTCTCCCAACTCGTCAACAGAACTGCACAACACATTCACTCTACTGGACAACAAAACTACATAACATATTCTTCCTGCTGGACAGATATACGCAACAGATTATCCCTACTGGGCGATAGATCTACATAACAGATTCTTCCTACTGGAAAACAGAACTACGCAACAGATTCTCCCTGCTGAACAACAGATTTACAAAACTTATATTCCCTACTGGACAACATAACTATTCAACAGATTCTCCAGAAGGAAGAATCTGTTGATATATTAATCGGAAGATAATCGTTATTCACACTTGAATCTGGAAAATAATTAAGAAAATTCAAATGTTTTTGTCTTCGAAAATGTTTGACAACCTTACATTTTTGTCCAAATCAGTTTTATTAGCGAAGTATTTCATTTATTTATTTTCATTTTTGGTTTGAAGACATTATTATGAAAAGTTACGCTTGCTTAGAAGTTATAAATGATATTTATTAGCTATGTTATCACTTGTATATATTTTATACAATATCCATTGCATATGGGTTATAGTGCCGAAAGAAAAAAAAATCTGATGTGGGCAGCACATGACTTTCCTTATATAATGCAATGAATTTTCTACTTTTACAGTTTAAAATAAAGTTATTCTTATAGTAGATACTTATATTCTTTCAAGATATTGAATTTTCTTCAATTAGTCGTCATTTTCATTGATTTAGCGTCATTTTTTCCCAATAGGCGAGATTTTCGTTAATTTGGCAACATTTTAAAATATCGCCAAGTTGGCAACATTCTGCCAAATTCGTCTTCAAAATCTCGACAAGCGTTATGGACGGAGAAATACGTTATTCTTACAGCAGATAAATGACTATTGGCATTTAAATACAAAAGTAATTCTCAAAGTATATTTTCTCGTGAGTGGAACACGTTAGATCCACGAGAATGATGTCACCAAATTTATCGCATGATATTATATATGAGAAGTGAACATGTTTCATAACATTTAATATTTTTTTCATTTAGGGGATTTTTTGATAAATTTATTTGAAACATGTGCAACATCTTGAGAACGGTTCATGTAAGCGTTCTAAAATTTATGTCAATCATTTTCTAAGGAAACATTACATAAGAAATGTCTATTTGTGTAACTTTATTAAAGGTTTTGATTTTTTCATGATTTTTTTTATATTCCACTCGAAAATTTAGGGGGGTTCTGAACATTCGATTGTGTTTTAAAACAAAAAGGTTCTAGTATTCACGGATTGTGATTTTTGTACCAAATTTCATTCGAATTGCTCCATTCGTTCGTGAGGTATCGTGTCCACAGATTTACTGACACACACACACACACACACACACACACTCACATACTTTCACACACACACACACATTCTTTCACACACACACACACACACACACACACACACAGACAGACATCACCTCAAACATGTTCGATTCGTGATCAGGGATGCTTGAAACGTGATCTCCCGTCGAAAAGTCGATTTCAAATTTTCGACTCCGTCACAATACATTATGTATATAAGAAAAGTAATAAGAAATAGTTATCATTATTTCTAAACCGAATCTTAAATACATATTTTATACTACATAAATAAATGTCTTTACTTTTAACTTTCTAATACTTTGATTATATTTATTTTTAGTGTTTTAATTCTTGTTAATATTTCTAGAAACTGTAACAAAATAAAAGCAAAATGCTAGATATTTTAATTCGAATCCTGCGATTCAAAAATCGTATTAATAACGACAAAATAATCGACTTCTTTGATGAATGTTTGATATAAAAATGCATGAAGGTTGAAAAAGCAATATAAAAGATGCAGATATTAAATTGAATACATCTAAATGAATTTTAATTTTCTGGTAATGCGTCGGGGCATTTGTAATTAAAGTAATGAATTTAAAATATTTATATTTGTATTTCGTTTACATTTTCCAATTTAATATGTTGGTGTGTGTTTCCGAATTAAATACAATTAAAATTATTTGATAGTTTTATCAGTAGATTTGTGTATATAAAATATGATAGGAATAAATTTAATTTAAATGCACAATAAATGAGGTACTTCATTTTTTCAATTGGCTGCATGTGAAATTTAAAACAACTTTAAAATTATTCTTAATTAATGCATAATCACTTCCGTGAGAGTCATATTTTCGAGTAATAAATATGTACTAACATCTTGAGAGAAAATTTAATCTGATGTATCTAATGCAAATATTTCATGAATAACACAAAGTTTAGCTAAAAAGTGAATGTATCAAGATACATAGAAGAGATTATTTATCGTTATTATCTCTGTTTGAGAAATTATATATGTAAAAATATATGTATATATATATAGATCCAAAAAAATAATACCCATATATCATTATAAGTATACAAATAAGAACATATTTGTTAGTACTGGCATTTTGAATATTATATTTAAATTAGTCTCACTTCTTTAATTTCAATAAATAATTATGAGGTTATATTAGAAATACAGGATATTTATTTATAAAGTTCCACATTGAAATGGCCATAAAAGGAAAACTACTGGACATAATGTTATCAAATTTGGTAATAGTTTACAGGAGTCATGGGATTTTATTTTCCGCAAAAAAAAAAAAAAAGTTCAAAACTCACCGTCAGCGGGGAATGGCGCTATATGCAATATTGTTAAACGAAATAATACAGGAAGACATCTGTTTAGAAAGTTTTAATCTTTTCTAAAACGTGTTACAAATCATGTTCAATGTGGCTTCCACAATTTTCTGAAAGCAAGTTAAATCGCATTACTGCGTTCTCAACAGTAGGTCTTAGCATATCAGGGGGAATGTTACGGACTTGTCGGTGTATCACATTTTTCAATTCCGCCAAATTGTTTATGTTATCAATATGAACAGTGGCTTAGATACCACGATTTTTATGCAGAATGGGGTTCCACCTCACATGTGTCAAACAGTTACTTAAGCAACAGCATTTCACGGATGACCGGATTGTAAGCCGACACTTCCCCATTTCTTGGCCACCCCGGTCACCAAACCTCAACCCCTGTGACCTCTGGCTATGGGGTTACCTCAAAGCCACTGTTTATGGTGATGAGATAGACAAACAATTTGACGGAATTGAAAAATGTGATACACCGACATGTCCGTAACATTCCTCCTGATATTGTAAAAGAAACTCTTGAGAACGTAGTAATTCGATTTAACTTCCTTTCAGAAAATGGTGGAAGCCACATTGAACATGATTTGTAACACGTTTTAGAAACGATTAAAAACTTTTTAAACCGATGTTTTCATGTCTTATTTCGTTTAACGATATTGCATACAGCACAATTCCCCGTCGACGGTGGGTTTTTGAACTTTTTTTTATTTGCGGAAAATAAAATCGCATGACTTCTTATAAGCTATTACCAAATTTGATACCATTCCGTCCAGTAGTTTTCTTTTTATAGCAATTTCAACGTGGAACTTTAATTATAAAGACCCTCCATAATAAAAAAAATATATCGCATGTGATGTCGCGATGTATGTTTTTTACATAAATACACAAAAAATAAACTAAGCGTTAATTTGCAGAAAAAAACACGAATATGTTTAATTTTTCTGAGCGATATACACACGCATGAATTGCTATTCAAGAATGACAATTGGCAATATGTCTGAAGATATGACACTAGATAGTGCATCGATTTATTAGGAGCGTACACGTGAGATATCGGCAAGTTGAATAAAAATGATAATTAAAATTTCGTTTGCAGAAATTCTACTGACAAATTAATGGCGTGTAACATTAATAGTAATGAATACATTTAACACGTGTATCGATATGTAAAAGCTAAAATAGAGTGCAAGACAAATAACTACGCTGTTTTAAACCATGACAATTTCTACTTACATACATACTAGGGTGGGCTGAAGAACATTATTTTTTGAGATGGTCATTGTAATAGCGTAAAGGATCATAGTTGATGTAAAATATTTTGTAGTTTGGATAACTTCTTTTGCCCCCTCATCGCAATTGAATTTTTTAAATTTGGGTAAATTTGCACATTTTTCACTCACGGACAACTGGACCTGGATTTTTTGGATTTGATACTGCAAGTTCTGTTCAGAGATAACTTCAAGCCGTACACGACATTGCAATGGGCAATTGCCGTATTTAGAAAGAGGTCACATTATAGGCTTAATGCGCCTAAACACAAAAAGTGATGTCTTTGACTAAATATCATTCTAGTCAAATTACGTAATAATTATTAAACTGCGTTTAAATATTAATGCACTTCATTCAAAATAATAATTTATTATTTGTAGTCTAAACATTCCGTTATTGGGTATACCCTTTACAAGCCTATAATAAATGCTTACCATATAGAAATCGATAATACCAATGCAAAATTATCTTTAAAGTAAAATGCAATTATTAATTCACAAACATACAAGAATGTGGTTTTTTATTAATTATTAACAAACTTCCTTATTTAACACAGTTTTCTGTGTCTAAAATTAATTATCTGCTTCTGACAACACAGTCACACATGTGCTCACGATAACTGTATGACATGGCGTTTTACATACTAAAATATGTAGCGCATTTAGTTGATCCTCTTGTCACGTTGCAATGTGTGCTATATAGTACACGTATAATAGAAGATAATATATGCTAAGTGTCGCTTATCACTAATATATAATTGGCTAACATGTTTAGCGTGTTATTTGTCTTTACAGAGATCCCCAGATGTCTGCAGAGTTGAATTGTTAGCACACTTATAATATCGATTACGTTCCAGAACTAAACAGAGTCAAATATTCGATTATCACCCTGAGGATGGAAAAACAAGGTGTTTTTAAATACTTATAAAATACATTTGTGGCCCTCCGGAAGCCCCCTGGTGACCAATAGGGATGAATCTGGGCATAATTAGAGTATTGATAATTTGTCAGAACCTAACTTTACCGGATTTTTTATTCCCCTCTGGAGCCGAGAATGTGGTTTTTAAAATGTATTTCCAGAACTTCAAGCAACTTTTCCGTGACATAAATGGCTGAATCTTTGCACATATAATACAGACCACTAGAAATAACCTAGCAAAGATATATTTTCAATACTTCGCCAGGAGTGAACAAATGGATGTGAACTATCTGAAGCCCTCAACGGGCACATAAAAGACTTAGAATCGCAGAACTTTGTAAGGATTAACAAATGCTATCATCGACTTCTTTTTAAATCGGTTTCATCTCAGGGGAATGAAGAGTATATAATTTGAATAACAGCCTCCTAGATTGCGAATGGCAGGTGGAGCTGGAAACCATGTTCTTGATTCGATATGACAAGCACGAGATGGTAAGTGGGTGTATGCTGCAGTCGAACAAAGAAGGGTAGAATGTTGGAACAATTTATGAGAGTCTATAAATGTACATACGCGCATTCGCGCACATTTATATTATACATGAACTATATTTTATTCTATGATTTGATAGAGTTTAAGAATAAACTTGTAAATGCTATCAAATTTAAGAATGAATGTTCATTCCCTCACCTCGCAGCCTCATTCCCTCACCTCGCAGAGCAATTTTCAGTTGACACAACTATTTTCGACCACTATTTGATACCACCGTACATTATTAAGTGAAACAAAGCTGTGCAGCTTAGTTTCCAAGCGTCTTATTTTTCCTGTCTTTCCCTGAAAAGCTTGAATATTAGTGAAAATAAAAAAGAAATTCACTTACGATATAAAAATATAATGAAAGATTGTCTTTTGAGCAAAATTCGCCAAGGATAAAACAATTAATAATATTGATATACACGTTGATAACCCAAATAAAATATATAACGAACTAAATACAGATAAAAATACTTGTTAAAAAGTCAATAGATGATTGAAAACCAATATTGCGCAAGAGTGCCCAGTAGTAGTAAATTCTAAGTAGTTTCCATGAATATGCTGCCCACATGTAGATTCAATAAATTATACTATTTAAAAATGAATACCTTGAGTTTTGAAACTTTCATAGCAATTTCAGACTTGTCGTATAGGAAATTCATAAGTGGGTTTTGTGTGATTACTGTGGAACTCCCTGGTCATCGGAACTTAAACATATTCAATAAGTAAAATACACTTTGTGCGAAGGACAAAGACAACTTTAGCCATGTATATAAGCAAAAATAACAAAATAACGCAACATACAGCTGTTTCGAGGATACGCTGGATCCCGTTCATAAATTCAAGAATACCAACAAATCGGAAGCTCAAGAAAGGAATGGGGACAAAAGCAATAAACAGGGGGGGGGGTATATATCCAAGAGTTGGATCGTAAAAGAGCATAAAAGAAAGCAGCGCGGAGAATAGTTCAGCCAATCCAAAACGATACGCAACGCACAAGATTGGCGTTCGCCAACACACAGCAGGAATACCCCGAAAAGATGAGTCGAATCCGAATAACAATTGTTGAGACCCAGAAAGACTAAAAATAGGTTAAAATGACACATAAGATCGACAAAGGAATAAAACAATGAGAGTAGAAAAACTTAGCCAGATCGTGGACAACTTACTTATCGCGGAAATTTATTCAACCAGATAGCGGACAAAAATGAAGTACTGGCAAAGTCATTAACTAAATTACTTGAATTTTTTCTTGCTTCAAATAAATCAAGATCAACAGATCGACATGCATTTCTGTATGATCCTTGTTGAAGAAAACTTAAAACGGTAGTAAATTTGATAGCAATGTTGAACAATTGATGATTTATTAAAATCCAGTATTTTGACATGGTTTTCATTAAAAGATGAATTTAATAAATGCGGCACTTTTATGTTTAAATCTGTAAAGGTTTTCGATATTCAGATATTTAAGTGCGCGGGTTTCATATTTAGTGATTATTAGCAAGTTTATCGTCCCAAAGCGCAGATACAAATGGGATAAAAATACATTTAAATTATATTTTGAAATAGATAAATAAATTCAACATTTGTAGTACCCATCTCCATAAGGGACTCCTTTTAAGATTCGATTCCCATATCAAATGCAATTATTATCTTACGGACATAACATAAACTGTCAACTGTTAATTTACTCAGTTTTCCCGCATAGTTTTCAGCCTCGGAACATTAATTATCCAAAGCTCGAGACTGTTCAAATACACAGGTGTGCATGCGAGTTGCTGATTTGATGACAAGGTGTTTGAAACGCTAAAAGGCGCTCTAAATTAAAGTTAATCCTGTTTTCTCTAACAGGAGTGTTATATATTTATGTACTTGTAGTGGAGGTTGATGTCGTACTGTTTCACCGTTTTATATCAGATATTGATTTTACTCTTTCACTTTGTATTCTTATAATTTCATTTGTATATAAATAATAGCTATGCCTGGGGTATCTGTGGAGGAAATTGGAGCGTTGCAAAAATGTAAACACTTTGGACGCTTATATCTGCGAATCTAACATAAATATGTAAATAAATTTTATTTACCTAATTTATATGTAATTCAAAAGTAATTTCAAGAATGTGAAATTGTATAGATATATAATATATCCTAAACTGCGAAATGTTATTTCATTTTTGTTAATTTTTGACAATTTCATTTTTGTAAATTTGACGAATTTTGTAAATTTCCTCAAATTTGTCACCAAGTGGTACAGACATATTCTATTGCAATATACTTAACATAACATCCGTTTATTAATTGCTTTGAATTTCAATCCATTCATAAAATTTAACATTGCAATTCAATTTATTTGTTTTAATTTTAAGTATTAGCAATTTGGCCTCAATGTCGTTAGTTTAGCGGCATTTTCGTCAATAGGGCAACATTGTTCCTAAATTGGGCCACGATTCAAAAAGTCGCCAATTTTCTCACCACGGACGAAATAATTGGACATACAATTGCTGTCAAGAGGAACTGACGGATAGACTCTATTCCGGCCGTCCATTCAACTACTCCATACATTCGGGTCAGTGGGGCAATCTGGGTTCTTCAGATATATCCTATTAAAGCATGCTTAATATACCATCCATATAAATATTTGTTTGAACTCCAATCCATTCATAAACGTAAAAAAAATAAACTCCACTCCTACTTATGTTTTGATTCCAAATTTTATCAATATGGAATCATTTTCGTTAATTTACCATCATTTTACTCAATTGGTGACATTTTCATTAATTTGGCAACATTTATGTCAATTTGGCAACATTATGAACATTCTCGTCAATTATTCGCCAAAATTCTAGCCATGGTTCAATGACTAAATTATCTGAAATTAAGAGGCTATGTTAACGTATGAGATTTTAAAAATTTTTGATTGTTGAAATATGATAAAAATGGTGCAGGTGCATCGTTTCTTACCATTTTAGCGTTTTTATTTTGAAGCATGTTGACAAAACTTCATATCGTTGTTAAGTTGTTTACAAATCATGATGTTTTGTTCTTCAAATCTGCATGTGAAAATAATTTCGTAAGGAGGTAGGGTGACCCAGTAGTTATGGAAGGAGATTCCAACAGCTACCCAAACCATCCCCATGCCTTCACGATGTACGAGCTCGTTAAAGCTGTAAGTCTGAAAGTCTTTCTGAGACGTTGGTGGCAGGAGAACAAGGGTCAGGTTCTTGTGAATGTCATCTCCACTGGGTTCCGGTATAACTCGGGTGACTAAAGAGTGCAATGTGATGCGCAAATGGTTCACGCTCTGGTCGCTATATGTGAATGCTATAATACAAAGTTCTTGCCCATTTCCTCAAAAAAGTATATTATTTTGAATTGCGAGTCCTTTTTAAGCTCATAAAACTTTTTATTAATGGACTTCTCAATGAAAATCAACTCATACTATTTGAATTATAAAAGCAAAGTGCAATATTTTAAAGACATTACTGTACCACACCTTTATAGTTCCTCAAGTTTTACTCAATTATGTTAAGAAATTCATATTCCCTTGTACACTAATTTCCACCTTTCTTAAAGCTGTTACACAAGTTTTAATTATTTAAAATTGCATTATCGCTTGTCACGTGTTTAAGACACTCTTGAAGATTTTGTGATATTACAAGTACTTATGCAATTAACTTAATGGTGACTCAGTGCGTAAGATTATGAAATAATTATCGATTTGAAATTCCAAAGTAGGAAAGCCATATATTGAAGCGAACCATTTAAAGGTATTTTAGTAAAATGTGTATTTCAGACACTTTAATTTTACTTTAATCTCTCCTTATGGATTCCCAACTTTCATATTTTTTTGTAAATGAATTTATTAAAAGGCATTCCACTAATGTATTAAAATTAAATATGTGCCGTTGCTGTATTCAGTAACGTTATGAAAGATCACAAATATATACTATAAGTTAGAATGAGTATTATACACATATGCTATAATTAAGCATAAGTACTCGATCATGAATAGGCTGTAAGTTAGTATAAGTATTACACAAGTATGCTATGCAGTTACCTTACACCTTTCTGGTAGGTCGGACGGTCTGGGTCTCAACAACAACAAGTATGCTATGAGTTAGCATAAGTACTCGATTATGAATATGCTATAAGTATTATACAAACATGCTATAAGTTAGCATACGTACTCGATCATGAATATTCTATAAGTTAATATAAGTATTATGCAAATATGTTATAAATCAGCATAAGTACTCGATCATAAATATGCTATAAGTTGGTATAAATATTCAGTAACATTATAAAAGTTCACAAATACGCTATGATGGAGGCACATAGCATTTGAATGGATTTTTAGAATGTTTGCAGAATACAAACTCATTGTCGTACGGGTGTGCGCACGATATATGTTTTTTCAAAAATCCTAAACTTTTCAATACATTTATTTTTTTAAATAAATTCTGTAATTTTATTATCATCTAAATGTTGTATAAAGTTTATATTTATACAACATTTGTCCAATTGACATGTAGTTATGTCTTTTAGCTTCTGAAGTATTCACTTATATTATTCATTAAAAAAAAATATGTATGTATATATATATATATATATATATATATATATATATATATATATATATATATATATATATATATATATATGAAAATTCTGATTCGAACAGCATTTTCTCTACATACTATTTTTTTATTCATTTCTATCGTTATCTATTAAATTGGGTTTAATTGACGAAAATGAAACAATTTATTTGAAATTATATTAAATTTGCAGTTTAAATATTTTCTTCATCCTACTTCATTATGAAACGTCTCTAGATGGGAAAAATTACAAAACGATATATATATATACACTTACAGTAACAATTTGTGTGGCCGGGATTGTGTTTGTGTTGTTGTTGAGACCCAAACCGTCCGACCTACCAGAAAGGTGTAAGGTAATTGTTTAGACGCCCGGGAAGTGCCGCCCAATTTAGACCGGAACCCAGTGGGGGAGGCATCCACAGGGACCGTACCCTCCTTCCCCTACCACCAATCTCTCGGAGGGACTTACGGCCACACATGTTTAACGTGAACGTACTCCCCATGAACATTATGAATATGCTATAAGTATTATACAAACATGCTATAAGTTAGCATACGTACTCGATCATGAATATTCTATAAGTTAATATAAGTATTATGCAAATATGTTATAAATCAGCATAAGTACTCGATCATAAATATGCTATAAGTTGGTATAAATATTCAGTAACATTATAAAAGTTCACAAATACGCTATGATGGAGGCACATAGCATTTGAATGGATTTTTAGAATGTTTGCAGAATACAAACTCATTGTCGTACGGGTGTGCGCACGATATATGTTTTTTCAAAAATCCTAAACTTTTCAATACATTTATTTTTTTAAATAAATTCTGTAATTTTATTATCATCTAAATGTTGTATAAAGTTTATATTTATACAACATTTGTCCAATTGACATGTAGTTATGTCTTTTAGCTTCTGAAGTATTCACTTATATTATTCATTAAAAAAAAATATGTATGTATATATATATATATATATATATATATATATATATATATATATATATATATATATATATATATATATATATATATATGAAAATTCTGATTCGAACAGCATTTTCTCTACATACTATTTTTTTATTCATTTCTATCGTTATCTATTAAATTGGGTTTAATTGACGAAAATGAAACAATTTATTTGAAATTATATTAAATTTGCAGTTTAAATATTTTCTTCATCCTACTTCATTATGAAACGTCTCTAGATGGGAAAAATTACAAAACGATATATATATATACACTTACAGTAACAATTTGTGTGGCCGGGATTGTGTTTGTGTTGTTGTTGAGACCCAAACCGTCCGACCTACCAGAAAGGTGTAAGGTAATTGTTTAGACGCCCGGGAAGTGCCGCCCAATTTAGACCGGAACCCAGTGGGGGAGGCATCCACAGGGACCGTACCCTCCTTCCCCTACCACCAATCTCTCGGAGGGACTTACGGCCACACATGTTTAACGTGAACGTACTCCCCATGAACATGGCGGCAGTTGTGGCAGCGTGCAAATCCAAGGTACTTTAAACATAAGGTAGATCAGAGAAAGGGGGTTGCTTTTCGACCGGGAGAGCTACTTGAAGCGTGACGTCACTGACGCACAAGTCAAGAAGAGGGAACATAGAGATACGTGTATAAAGTTTAGAAAGTTCGCGTTTATCATTCGAAAAGGAGATAAGATCATTCGTAATAAAATTTTAGAAAAATGAAAGTAAATGATTCTACACATACATGCATAGGGCTATCGTTAAAATATTACAATACATATATTATTTATAATAAAAGCTGAAATATATCGTGAAAAGTGTAGTAAATATAAAAATTACATTTCAAGTGTTTTAATACAGATATGATGATATGAATAAATATCTAATCATCCGTTTTTTAAAAATATAGTATCCATTATCTTAAACATTGATAATACTTTCTACATGTAATATAAATATGTATTTCAAAAATATCTAATTGCGTAAAAAATCCCACATACATATAACATATATTGATGACTATGAAATATCATCAATCTAGTAGTTACATAACTATATATTATATTAAAAAGCGTAGATCGGTTCTTGGGAAAAGGGGGGGACTTGACGGTCGAATGGATGGTCAATGGCAGTAGATTTATTTTATTTACCCAACAAAAAGACGATGCATTTTGTGAGATAGTAGAGTATTATGACTCTTGGTTAAGCCACTGGATCTGTCAGTTTCACAAAGATATTTTAAGCATGCGAAATTGATGTTATTAAACTTTGTAGCGCTTTAAATATATAAACTATGTACAGTTTTAAAATTTTAAAGCAATGCTCATATGGATCATAAATAATAAATCAATACATACCATTTTTATGCCATGATACTGCTTTTACACCATTTAGAGACTATTCTTTGCTTTTTTCTCTCCACTAATTGTTGCATGAAAGTCTTATTTAAGTGTTTAATGCGAATGAATGTTCTGGTTCGTGAAAACAAAGTTATGGCTTTTAGTGGTATAGAAGGTGAAATGTTTGCTAACTTTGACTGCAAGTTCTTAACGACGAATTTCTCTTTTGATATATATGCGCCATGCATTTCTATGAAAGTAAGCTCCCACTTTTTTATTTCTTCTGAAAAATGTGCCGCTGGCTTTTAGTTTTACTGTAAATAAATTTTTTATGCATTATATTTTAACTTTGATGATTTTAGTTTTGTATTCTAAGCTTTTTACATATCAAAACGAAATGTCCCTTAACTTGAGATGATGTGAATATAATATCAATATTATGATTAGTAAAGACATGGGTTTTATGATTATGTATATTAATAACAAAGTAAAATGCATAAGATATTTAAAATTAACTTTACATACATTTTGCAATAAACTAAACTGTGTAAATTAGCTTACAAAATGCTAATATCTCCCCCCTCCCCTTCTCCAAAAAAAAGAAAGAAAACTCCATAATTGCTAGTATCAGAAATATAAATTATTTTTATATATTTTAGATACTGCATATGAAGTCGTTTTTATTTTATTAATTTTGTTTTTTGGATTACTTAGAGGACCACCTATTTTACATATCAATGAAACATGTCAATCATAAGTATTTTTTATACTGCTATATTAAAACATTATTTTTAACTGCGGTATTAATGGTATGTGAGATTTTTGTGCCGTTGTCTTCTTGTTTTAATCGTTTAGCCGGATTCAAAATCCAAATTTAGCCCGGAAATCTTCTTCAAAATCTTCATCAGAAAAGTGACTCGAACAGACAGTTGCGTTAGCAATGCTTATTTTATCCTTTCTTTTGCACTTCACGATCCATAATTTTTGGAGTGTAGGATCTTTCGGAAATCTATGAAAACTGATAGATCCCATTGACTTCTTGTAATAATTTGAACACAAAGCAACCGAGCATCAACCAGGCATTTTTGTGCTCACCAAAATGATACTTTATATACGTGAAAATACTAATATATATACATCTATAATACTCAAATTTACACTTAAACTTCACTTTTACGATAGATTTACAAATTATATTAAAACAACGACTGACACAGTCTACGTTTTTCCATAGAAATGAATGCTACTCGGAGAAACTGGCACTTCTACTTCTAAACCAGTGACGTCACGAACGGCGATAACGTCCACCTTCTAGAATACTGTCAACAACGACATTCTGGTCTTTTGATCTCTGACCCTCCCTGGCGCAAACCACCAGGCTTCCGCGCTCGAAACGTGCCAACAACACGCGGTGTTCCCAGGTGGTCACCCACCTAAGTACTGACAGCGTCCGATGCTGCTTGACTTCGGTGATCTAACGAGGACCAGTGTTTTCTGCACGGTAGGACTGTTGGCTGTGATTGTGTTTGTGTGGATGTGTTGATTCGATGTTGCTGTAATTCGGAAAAATAAAACCCTGCATTTTTATTAAGGGAGGGGCGTAATGGCTCACAAAAGTTGTCAAAATCTGAAATAAAAACTAAATATATTTAAATGTATAAATTAAATGCTTGCTTATTTGATGACGAAAATAATCAACCCAATGTATTTAGAATAAATTGTTCTGTTGTGTGGTCTGGGTATTTCACACAAACACAATCGAATACACACGCACTTACAAGCACAATACATACATATACACACATACATACACTAAGACGGTCAACTGAGATGTCACTATGGAAGCACGCTTGTTTTTTCGTTCCTGCTATTTTGATCCGTGTGCGCGTGATTTCGTTGTGATTGTATAAGTGTTTAGTGTTTTTTTGTTGTGTTTTTCCCCAGCTTTACGTAGATATAAGTGGTTTCCCGCTGCGATGTTTGGTTGGTGAAAAATCCTTTATTGTATTTTCAAAACATTCCATTTCATTGTTCTATTGTATTTCAAGTATCCATTGTATTGGGATTCATTGCAAAAGTGCTCAAAACGACCTTTTGCTACATCTGTTTAAACCTTCTAATTTTAACTTTAACTATATTTAAATTGCATAATTATATACCTTGATATGTTTACTACACTAAATGATATGTTTTTAGCCATCCCTGTTCCTGTATATATTGTAAATTTGCATTTTTAAAACTGTTGTTTTTCACTTTTGTCGTATTCTGTTTCCAATACTTCGAATCCCCCCTTACTTTTGATAATGTACCTCTCCCATGTCTTAAACAGCAGGTGTTCTCGGCAGGTGTTGGAATATTCCTACTTTACTTTCAACCTGTTGTCCTCTTCTTCTCTTGGTCGGCGATTTTTCGCCTCTTCTTCCCTGTAAAACTCATTCTCATTGAGTTTCCTATTGAATTTTCACATTTTATTTTTTAATTTAAATAAAAACTTATATATTTCTTATCCGTTCGGCATCAAGAGCCCGATTGCCATCTTTAATCTTCTAAAAAAGTTTGGAACTTCTGGCACTTCGAGTTCGATTTTTCTTTTGTGGCAACAGTAAAGTTTGATCATTTTTGTCACATTTTCGTCATTTATGTCACGTCTCCGAAATGTGTCATTTCTGTCACGCTTTTAATTTTTGTCATTTCGGTCGCGTCTCCTGAATGACTTGCTTGTCGTTCCTATCATTTCTATATCGTCATCCCGGTCACGCATTTATTTTCACTCTTATTGATTTTTAAACATGTTTTTGTATTTTTTATGTATCATTATGTTATCTACAGTGTATAGTATTGATTTAAAAAATATGGATAAGCAGTTGGAGTCAGAAATTGAGATAAAATTGCTAACCTCTTCGACACCTCAGATTTTAGATACGGAATTTTTTATGGTAAACTTCGAGTTTTCTTTCTTTCTAGCTTATTCATTGTAAATATTGTATATTGTTAAATTGATTATCATCATGAATCCCAACACGTACTCCCCTTCTTCAGAAGACTTTCCTCCTATCCAACCTACTGTATTGCATACCCCGTTATCCCTGGTCACTGAGAGAACCGCTGCTCCTGATTCTATTACTTTATTGTGCTCAACAGAAAATACTCCAATTGAAACAACTCCCACAACCGGAAATCCTGGCATTAAATTTTCAAACTTCAAAAGTGTTCCTCGAACCTCACAAGTTTATGACTCTGCAATTTTCTCTCATTCCATCCAGCCTCCTCGTCTTCCTCGACAGTCCATCTTATCTCAACCTTCAACATCTTCTACAATTCTTGCACCGTTTGGTTCCTCGAAAACATCTAAAACATATACCAATCCAGTTTCTAACCCATCATCTAAACCTAGTATACCATCTACTAAACCAATGTCTACTGCCATGCTTAAACCAGCTACTTCAAGAGTTCTTCTCCCGGCCAGCAAACCTCCTCATTCCACTTCGCCAGTCTTTCCTCCTCCGCCGGTCCTTCCTTCGTCTCCTTCCACTCCTGCTGCAGCTGGCTCTTCCTCTTCTCCAGTTATTCCATCTTCTCCTGCTCCAACTTCTTCCTTCAGGCCTGATGATCCTTCTTCAACTTCTGCTCCTTCGGCAGCTTCCAGCCCTGGTTCGAATGTCACAGTCCTTGAATTTCCACAGATCAACATAAATAACGAGCATGTTGCCAGGATCCTTCTGAACATCTCCAGACTGGAAAAATATATAGCCAAAAATATTAAACTTAACGCAACTCAGAAACTCTATACTGAAGATAAATTCAAAGATATTAAGATCTCGTGTCATACTCTGGAGAGTAATGTTTCCTCCTCCTTGCCATCTCCACGCTCTCGACTGGCGGACACAGCTGCATTGGAATCTCTCTCCAAATCTATCAATGAAAACCTTTCATCTTTTCAAAACAAAATAGACAATAGTCTTAAAAACTTTTCTTCATCTATTTCTAAAGAGATCCCACTGATTATCAAGAACCATCTATCATCTTCAATTACTAAAGAGATCCCACAAATTATCAAGAGCTCTGTTCAACAAACTATTAGGAAAACTGCTCCGCTTGGAGGCACTTCAACTTCTTCTTCTTCTTCTATCCCTTCTGTTGATCCTGCTGGCAACAGACTGTATTCAAGTATCCTCCTTCAGGGCAGAGACAGGACTAAAGGCAATCAACAACATAAAAAGGATCTTTTCTCGCTCTCCTGTCCCCAGGGAGTAAATATAAAAAACATTTCGACTCTCCCTAATGGAACTCTAAAAGTTACCTGCAAAGAATCTCATCCTGAAAATCTATTGCCCATCTTCCTGAACTCCAACATTAAAGAAAAATTCACCTTTAAACTTCAAGAAGACCGTCGCCAAGCTCTTATTATTTTCAACCTCCCTTCAGACTTCTCTGAAGAGAATGTTAAAGCACTTATATGCCTCAATCATACTACCTTGAAATCTGGAGACATTAGTATTATCAAAAACTTCAAGACCAGGTCCGGTTGTGTTAATTGGGTTTTCTTGGTGGATCTTCCTTCAGCAAATCGCATTCTAGACTCAAAAAAACTATTTCACCATTTCAGGTCTTTTTCGGTGAAAAAATACATCTCTCTGAAAATGTGCCATAAGTGCCAGGGATACGGGCACGTTGCAAACTTTTGTCATTATCCCATTGGCAACTGCAGCCATTGCACGCGTCCTGGACATACCTTTAGAGAGTGTTCAGCTAAATCATCGCCAATCTGTGTCAACTGCACAACTTCCAATGACGATAATCCTAGACTCAATTACGATATATACCATAACACTCATGACAGAAAGAACTGTCGCACATATATGGCTGAAATGGCTAAAATCCGCTCCCTTCAGAGGGAAGCTTGATTATTTTGCCTCCTTGTATATAGTTATGTCTTCTTTTGGTGTTTTTAGTGTATTTATGTATTACTCTGTTTTTCCGTGCTGTATTCACCTTTTATTGTGTTTTCCCTCCCTCCGAGCTTTGTCCTTTTGTCTTCCAGTTTCTTATTTTTTTTCTTAATTATGACCATTTCTGGCTTACAAATTAATGTTAATCATTCCCTTTCTGCCCATTCAAATGCTTTTAAATTCGCAATTGATAACTCAATCGATTTTATATGCCTCCAAGAACCCTATATTAACCGAAACCACATTCTTTCTCCTCCCCCTGGAATTCGACAGTTTATTTCTGCCTCCCAAAAGGCAGTTATTTTAATTTTTAATCCCTCTCTTACTGTCAACTTCAAATATAAATCCTCTTCTTCAATTTTTGTTGAAATTTTACTTCCCCATCTCTCCCCCTTAATCTGGCTAGCATTTACTTTCCTCCCCACGACAATTTTAATACATTACTTTCAGAGATAGAAATTTTTGATTATTTAACCTCTAATTTTCTCCTTTTGGGAGACTTTAACGCCAGAGCTCGGATGTGGGGATATGGGTTCACAGACCAGAGAGGTCTCGACATGATTGATTTTTGCCTCAACAACAACCTTTTAATCTGTAATGATAAAAACAGTGGTCCAACTTTCGTCTCTCACTCTGGTAATGGCTTTCCTGACCTTTCCCTGTTAAATTATTCATTGTTTGATTCTTTACATTGCTGGGAGGTCCTTTCGAGTGACACCCTTAGCGATCATAAATATATAAAAATTACTCTTAACTTAGTTCCCCCCCCCCTCCTAATTCTTTTTATCTGAAAACACGTTATGGAATCGGCAAATTTATATATAATTTCAAATCAAACCTTAATTTACTTAATTCCCTATTGGACAACATCGGAGATACTCATTCCTTGGATTCATTTTTTAATACATTCATAAATATAACGCAAAATTGTGCAATTAAACATATTAGGAAGAAGAAATCAAAAACAATTAGGAATTTTACTTGGTGGAATAAGGATCTGTCGAAACATAGAAACTTTGTTACAGCCCTCTATAAAAGAATTAAGTCACTCGAGAGGAACTCCGCTCCCCAGTCCGAAATCTCGGCTGCCTTGATTAAATATAAACTTAACAGAGCAAAGTACAAATTAATGATAAAAAAGACAAGATTAGACTCCTGGAAATCCTTTTGCTCTAAATGCAGTGAAACTTTCGGATCCCTTTTCAAATTTACTTTCCACAAACATAAAAAATTTAACGACATAAACCTTCACTTTCCAGACTCTCCTTCCCTCTCCCATGATGAAAAAATGAGACGCTTGTTGGACCATCATTTTAAAGAAGATAAGGACTTCATGAATTTTCCGTCCTTCACTTTGCCATCTGAGGGTCTTGGAGTTATTTCGGATGAAGAGCTTCTGATTGTCTTTCAAAATTTAAAAAATGGCAAGGCACCGGGCCTTGATAATTTGGATTTTACAATTTGGAAACATCTATATAAATCTTTCCCTTCTCTCCTATCCAAAATTATAAACCTCTGTTTCAAATTCTGTCATTTTCCCTCCTGTCTTAAAAATGCTAATATCTTATTTTTCAACAAACCCGGAAAGGATCCCTCTCTTTTCTCCTCTTATAGACCTATTTGCCTCCTCCCCACCTTTGGAAAAATCCTTGAAAGAATATTTGTAAATAAACTTAATTTTTGGCTTTCTTCCGCGGGAGCTCTCCATCCTCTCCAATTTGGCTTTAAAGAACTTTCCAGTTGTGAGGACGCCGCTCTCAGGCTGATTGAAACGGTTTCATCACATAAATCTAAACATTTTGTTTCCTTGACCACCGTAGACATCTGCGGAGCCTTTGATAGTCTCAATTGGAACATTTTACCTTTAGCTCTTACAAAAACTAATCTTCCCCTTACTTTTCAACATTTTATTTTTTCGTATCTTTCAAACAGACAAATTTCTCTTTCCATTGGTACTTCCCTTATCAACAAATTTATTTCCATGGGTGCTCCACAGGGCTCGGTTTTATCGCCCTCCCTGTGGAGTATTTATTTTAATGATATTCTTAATCTGAACAATGATCTATATCACCTTCAGGCTTTCGCGGATGATCTCGCGGTGGTCACTTACTCCTCTAGCCTTAAATCACTCCGTTTAAATACCAATAACCTTCTTGATGTCATCTCCTCCTCTCTTTCAAATTTGAAATTATCTATTGCCCCAGAAAAATGCAAATCCATAGTTTTTAGCAAAAACAGATCAAAAATTAGACAGCGTCCCTCCTTTAAAATTCAAAATTACAGAATTCAAACTTCTAGACAATTAACCTTTCTTGGATTAACAATCGATGATAATCTTAAATGGAGTTCCCACATTTTTAACCTTAGAGAGAAATGTTTTAAGTTTGCCAGTACCTTTGGGCGGGTTACTGGCAATAATTGGGGAATAGATAAATCCTTTTTAAAAACCTGGTATATTTCGGTTATCGAAAAGATTATCATTTTTGGCGCGGGAATTTGGGGACAAGCTTTGACTGGGGCTCAGGTCAAAAAACTTTTATCTCTCCAAAGGATTTTTCTTCTAAAAATTGCTTCTGGTTTTCGGACTACTTCCAACATTTCTCTATATTCTTTAACTGGTATCCCTCCCATACATTTTGTTATAAATACTCAATATAAAAAATATAATTTTTGGAAACTCCGGAATAACCTTTTTACTGATCCGTCCCTCCCCTCCCCTTCAAACTTCGATTTTAATTCTCCCTCTTCACTTATCCCCCCCCATCTTCGTATTGCTCACCTCTTACCTCTTGTTCCCTCCACCTTTTCTGATATCAATGTTTACACCGATGGCTCTGCCATTGACGACAAAATTGGTTATGCTATTTGCATTTTTAATAAAGACACATTAGAAAACACCTTTACTTTCAAACTCAACCTTGGGAACACAGTTTTTCAGGCGGAAATCGCCGCTATCCACTTTGCTATCAAATGGGCATCTTCTAATAATTTCAAAATTAACATCTTTTCAGATAGTCAATCCTCTATTTCGGCCCTTAAATCTATTAGAAACAAATCTGACTTTCTGTCCAAAATTAAACTTGAAGCTAATATTAATAAACATTTAATCAACCTTTGTTGGGTCAAGGCCCACTCAGACATCTCGGGTAACGAGGCCGCCGATACAAATGCTAAACTTGCTACCTCTTCCGGCACCCCCACCTCTATACCTTTTCCATATTCCTTATTAAAGAAACACTGTAAACTCGACATCCTAAATTCTTGGCAAAACTATTTAAATGATTATATTTCCCCCAGAAACCACGATCCAGCTAGAATATTAAAATTTCTCCCGAATGTTAACTTTAATACCCACATAACAAATAAATATCTTGTTTACTTTATTACGGGCCACGGCCCATTCCTCGATTACTTATACTTTTTTAAACACAAAACAACCTCATGCTGTACTTGCGGATCCTATGGTGACGCAGACCACTATGTTTTCACTTGTCCCCTTACAAAATCTTTCCACCTTTCTAAACCTTCTGCTGGAAACTCCGCGGCCTGGTTCACGAGTGTCTGCTCCAACAAAACTTCTATTAACAAGATCAAAAACTGTGTTCTCATAGCGAGAGAAATTTCTAATAAAATTACATAATCAGCCTGGGAGCCTCTTCTGCTTTTAACATTTTCTCTGCTCTCTGGACCCCCCTGAGGTGTCGCTTTTTTGGTGGAGGTTTTTGCTTTGTTTTTGTAGTTGGTTTTGTTTTTGTGGTTTGTTTTGTTGTGCTGTTTATATTGTATTGTATTGTATAGTTTTTATGTTTTGTTTTGTTGCCATTCTTTTATTTGTCTTGTTGTAACTGTGTTGTGATTCAATTTTAACCTGTCTTGTAATCTTTTGAATCTAAAATAAAGTTCCCGGCCACACACTTAGCTACAGTAAACCTTCGGGTCTGTCGTGTGGTCTGGGTTTTCAACACTTCAACACATACATACACACATGCATACATACACATACAAACATATTTTCAATTTCATTTATATAGATATATCGACAATCTCTGATAAAAAAAAACAAAATATGGACTACATTTTAAGTGGAACTATGCCAAGGCTATCGACGAAATTTCAAGAAATTCGGTGCAACCTTTTAAACATGATGATGAGACAAGCGGACACAAAAGCATACAGACATCCAGGGGTGGGACAGCCTAGGGGTTAACACTTGAAGATTGCCCTCGGATGTTCGAAGTTCAATTTACGGCTCTGCACAAACTATCCCCTTGTTCACGCGGAGTACGGATACGTTACATATGTGGTCCGTAAGTCCTTCCGAGAGGTTGGTGGTAGGGGAAGGAGGGTATGGTCCCTGTGGATGCCTTCTCATTTGATTTCGGTTTAAATTGGATGGCACTTTCCGGTAGGCTAAACAGATACCCTACACCTTCATGTAGGTCGGACAGTCTGGGTCGAAGAAGAAGAAGATATATTAGCACATTCAAATATATATATATATATATATATATATATATATATATATACGAGTATATATATATATATAGATAGATAGATAACTAGACAACCTATAGTCCTAATAACTCAAAATACAGATTGAATTTTAAGTGGGACAATGCTGAAACAATCCTCAAAATTTCTAGAAATTCAGAGCACCCGTTCTTCTGTGTAGATAAAACAAACGAACACACACACATACAAAGATATTTTCAACTTTATTTATATATATATATATCAACAACCTCAGCTTCCAGAAGCTCAAAACGCGGACAAATTTTAGCTGAGGCTATTCCAAGACTATTCACAAAATTTCAAGAAATTCTTTGCAGCCGTTCTGCCGACAAACAAACAAACACACGAACGAACACACACATACACACACACACACACAGACATTCACTTCGTTTACAAAGATATACATTATCTACATTCTTGCACACATAATTATTAAACTATTTTAAAACTTAATAATATATCTTACTTAAAGAATATCATATGTATAAAAAATCATGTTAAAATATTTTGGTAGAATAGGTGTCACAAATATCGTTTTCATAATTTATCTTCAGCTAAAAGCACTGTTAAATTAATTATGGTAATTAAAACACCGGTCTGATGTTGTGTTATAGTTGCACGGTGAAGTTTTGACACAAATCGATTATTATTCTTTTCTTTCAACGAAGGTAATGGGGATGTATATTTAAAAGAGGGAATAAAATGAAAAGCATTTTAATCAAATAGTTTGAAAAACTCAAAAGTTATTGTCTGCGAATATTTATATAATATGCAGTGAATTGAGTGAGTGAGGGGGTGAGAGGGTGATATATCAAAATTAGTGACTGCCGCCACTATAGCTGGAATCTTTGTTTTTATGTCATTTGATCCGTTTCAGCTTCGAGACTAAAGGGAAACACGAAAATGTCAAACATTCGAATTAAGGGAGACCGCACAAAAGGGTAATTAACAAGAAATATCAATTCTGCATAAATAATTGGTTATGAAATACTTTCCAACTAAAATGAAAGTTTATTTAAATATCTCTAAAATGCGATACATTCAGCGGTAATAGTTTTAAATTATCACAATATTACAATAATTCAAATATAATATTTGAAAACTTCATTGACAACAAATAACTTTATTCAAATAAAGTCATCTAAATATAAATCGCCTGGATCTCGATATAAAAACAATGAACAATCATATTCTTTCATAACCTTTTTACCATTCCTTTCATTGCGGCGATATTTTGAAAATTATCACAATACTACAATAATTTATTTTTCTTAAAAATTTAAAACCATGGAGTTAAAATTACTTTCTAACTCCATGCTTAAAACTTCATCAAAAAAGCAATATGGAATCGTCTGCTTGTCTAAGTAAAATCAATGAAGGTTTCATTCAAATCAGCTATACTGCAGACACCAGAGCTAAATAATTTTGCGTTAAAGAATTTCAGCAATTCTTATACAAATCATCTTGCAGCTTGATGTGTTTACTTTCTCCATACGTGAAAGTTGGGCATCGTTGTAGAAATGATCAAAGTTTATGGTCATTTAAACTCCAAAATATTGCGTCTGCGTAGTATATAGATGCACAGAAAACAAATAAAAAATAAAGCCATTTTAGGACGAATTCAACACTAAATATAAATTAAAAAGAATTTTAGAAATCACGATTTTGACAGAACTTTAATGCCATATTTTATTTGGAAGTGGGTCTCGTGATCTCTTCATATAATATGGGTGACAATATTATTTTAAATCTTTATTTAAAAAACTACCGAATATATTTTGCTGCTTTTTTATATATATTACAAGATAATTTGAATAGTTTTTGAAATTTTTGAAGCAATTTGTGAATTTAAAATTTGCTTAAAAAATGTTTGAAAAATAAGGTCCCGTAGGGTTCAAAAATCGTTTGCTTCTCTTTGTAAAACCAATGAATGTTTCATTCATATCAGATATATTGCCATGAGCTAAATAATTTTGCATTAAAGAAATGTAGCAATCCTTATATAAATCATTCTACATCTTATGGTGTTTACATCCTCCATAAGAGAAAGTTAGGCTCCGTTGTAGAAATAATCAAAATTTGATGATCATTTTAACTCAAATAAATGGTAATTGCGTTGTATCAAGATGTAGATGCACAGAATATAACCAAAAATAAAGCGGTTTTTGGACGAATACAACACTAAATATGAATTAAAAAACTTTAAAAATTATGATTTTGACGATGGCATATTATATTTTGTAGTGGGTCATGTGAACTCTTCATATAATGATCACGTGATCTCTTCATATAAAGGGTGTAATTATTATTTTAATTTTTATTTAAAAAACTAGTGAATATATTTTGTTAATTTTTTTATATATTTTATGGGATAGTTTGGATATTTCTTAAAACTTTCGAAGCAATTTGTGAATTTTAAATTCGCTTAATAAATGTTTAATAAATTAGGTCCCGTAGGGTTCAATATATTTCATTTTTCCAAACCGGGTTCAATCCGAAACTAATTGGGTAACATTATTCATTTATATTCAAATGTGTCTCACAGACCGTCTCAACAACATAATAAAATTTCATTTTGATAAAGTCATTTTTGCGGCAGTTATCGTGCGAACGAACAGACATACGGGCAGACAGAGAGACAGACTGCCAGACAGAATGAACAAAGCAATGAACACTTTCAACTATGTTGTAAAATGTTTAAAAACCAAAACGACTGTACCTAATAACGTAATAATATAGCACATACGTGCAATGAAATAATATAACATTTCGATAATTCGATTTAGGAGTAACAATGCAAAATAATAAATAAAGAAAATCAAAACAACATTTGTAAATGATCGAGTTCTTCCACTCGAGTGAAAATATCACTTCTGATTTCATTTTAATCGTCTCAACTTGGAGATTAGATAAATAATAAAATCTTTTGAAAATTCGAATTAGAAGTTACAACACAAAAGGATTCTCAAAATACTTATGCATCTTTTCCTCTCAAGAACAATCAATAAACAATTTCATATCCTTCCTCTGCCAACGCTTAAAACTGATAATTTTGAGTACGCGTGTAGGTGTCACTTTTTGTGTCCACTAGTTATCACAGTTTGTGATCACAATCCATCATATATGTACCACTAATCATCACAATTAGTGACCACAGCCCATCACATTTAGACCACTAAAAATCACCTTTAGTGACTAGAAGCCATCTAATTTAGACCTCCAGCTATCCCACATATTGACCACAAGGCATCATATTTTGTGACTACAAATCATCCCATCTAGACCACTAGTCATCACGTTTAATAACCACAAGCCATTACATCTAGACCACTATTCAACACCTTTAGTGACGATAAGCTATCACATCTAAACCATTAGCCATCCCATTTAGTGACCATAAGCCATCACATCTAGACCACTAGCCATCACGTTTAGTGCCCACAGGACACCACATCTATACCATTAGCACATCACATAATAACTAGCCAATTACCTTTGAATAACAAATTCGAGAAAGTTATAACTTAAAGTGAATTGAATGCATATACACGGACCATTTGTAAGGCAGTTGGGACTGCCACATATTACATTGAGTAGCAGGCTATGGTGTCAATATGGCGTCAAATAGTCTGACTGAAGTTGCTATATGGCGAGTTCCTGACTTTTGAAGCATGGAATAGCATTACGAAATACAGTGATTAAGAATGGTGAATTCGAGAATGACTTCCAATTAACACTAATATTGAACCAAATTATTTCTTAAAGTAAAATAATAACATAATAATATAAGAGAAAATGCACTTAGTAGCTGTTTATGCCCAAGGTTCTTTTACGCTTCAATTTAAAAGAACGCTTTGCGCGACTATTTCAATCAGAATATATGGTCATATTTGACACCGTAATTAATTTTGCAAGTGAAAGCTCACAGCCTATCCTTGATTTTCAGTTTAAATGTGTCAATTCATTTCGAATTGGTGACAACTTTGATTTTGCATCGAAAAGAAAATTCCTGTTTCTACTTTCAATTGTATCTTCTCTGGATGACAACTCACATTATCTGGGTGACACGTATAACTCTATACGGACTGAAATACATATTTTGCTTTCAATAATGTTGGTACAAAGTATTTTTATTCTCATATTTCACAAGACAGATGTCTGGTTTTTTCTGAAACCGGTTTATACATTTCATCAGTTAATTGTTTACTACATATAGTTTCATTTTTCAGTTTTTCTACGACAATTAGAACGTAATTCTTATATTTCATGCCAATGAATATATTTATTTTCAAATAAATATTGCAAAACAATTTATATAAGTTTCAGTGTTTTCTGCCTGATGCAATATATATTATTTCTTTTCATTTTAAGCAATGTTATTTATTTTTAGGAATACAGTTATGGAATAAAATTAACACCAACATTCCAACAATTCCATGATAAATTTAGCTGCTGCAATTAATTGTTGTAGTAAGGTCTTATATTTTAATTATATATCATATTGCTAAACGTACATACATAATTCGCTTCAAAGCATTGCATTCCTTTGATGTAAATTTCAAGTTTTTGAAATACAGATTAAAAATAATTTAAAGAGCCGTAATTGATTCTTCAGATCAATGCGGTATCCAAATAAAGACAGAAAGGAGTATAATTAAATTCGAAGTATTTAAAAAGTCTAATTAATATAAAATAAAGGTTTAAAATATAAGTATATTTGATATTTATTTAATACAACCTTAAAGTTGACTTTTAAATTAAATAGATCGTTTATAAGGATGTTTGAACTTAACAAACATATGTTTCTTATGTATGTTAATATTTTACATCCGCATTTTCTTTTTGTAACATAAAACATCACAAAAGTTCTTACTAAATTTTAACATAAAAAACTATAGAATGTATAAAATAATAATTTAGTATATAATGATATTATAGTATTAAATAATGTAAGAAATTATTATTTAAATTGTACCAATTTTTTTTATAAAAATCTATATATATAAAGAAGAAAATATGTATGTGTGTATGTAAGTATGATACAACATCACGGGAGAACGGTTGAACCGAATTTGAAGAAATTTAGTGGGGGTAGCCTTGAAATAGCCTCACTTAAAATTTAGTCCATGTTTCGAGTTTTTAACACCAGGGATTGTCGCTATAGTAATGAAAAAATGAAACTTTCATTTGTCTTATCATCACAAAAGAACAGCTGCACCGAATTTATAGAAATTTTGTGGGTAGCTTTGAAATAGCCCCTTATAAATTTTGTCCAAGTTTTGAGTTTCTATGACTGGGTGTTGTCGGGATATTAATAGTTAAAGGAACTTGTTCCTAGGAGTTCTACCCTCTAACATCATGATTCCCAACGAGAAAGGCTGGAAATAGTTGGTTTAAAACGTGAAAATCAATTAAACCTCTGAGTTTTGTGGGAGTTTATTGAACGTATTAGTCACTTTTGAAAATCGCAGGTTTGAAATATGAATTTACATGGAAATGTATCAGCATGGTTTATTTTTCACAGGATTACTAAACAAATTTTATTAATTTCAATAATAAATAAATGATTGGGGTAAAACCTAACAAATTAGGATACTGTCATTTAAGTTTTTAACAAGTGCATTAGTGTCTAGCGTTTACGAGTAATTTTAGTTTTCCTTTCAAATTTTACATATTTTCCTTTCAAACTGTACATATTTCAAACTGTATATATTAACTGTACATCAATTGTGGACACCTAATAATCACATTTCAAGACGCTGCATAATGCAAGACGCTTATATAATACATTGATTTGTTTCTTACATAATGCAATGAATTTACTTCTTTCACAGTGGAAAAACAATGTATAAGATTCACGGCCCTATTTATGTTCCGGTGCAATTTTTATCAGAGTTTTGCATCTTAAATCCCGAGCAGCGCCGGATAATCGCTGCTAGTATAATATAAGTTATTGACATACATTTCATAAAATAAAACTTTATACAATATAATATTATCATTCATTCATTATTTTGAATATAACAGAGCTATATATAATAAATTATAAAATAATAGAAATTTGAAAAAAGTATCAACTACTGTAAAATACACTCACTTTTCATATGTAATATTATGCGATAAATATATTATCATCATTCTTTTGAATCCAGTTCGTTCCATTTACGAAAGAAGATAATAAGGCGACTAATTTAACGTAATATCGCCAATTTTGCAATATCCCGTTAGAGATTTTCGAAATGATCGCCAAAATTACAAAAATGACGTTTTATTTATAAATTAATTATTAATATATTTTACTATATACTGGCTATCAGTATTGATAATTATCAATGATCCTATCAGTATTGGTAATTGTCAATTTAGGTCTGCGAGAAATGTAAATTGAGTAGTACTTCCAAGTGGTATTAGATGTTGCTATCCGAAAAAACACCAACTGTACAATTCAACGTTTAAAATAATATGCATTGGATTTTTCTTATACATCATTTTTTCTGTGTGAAAAATTAAAGTATTTGCATAATATAGAAAAGTCATGTGCTGCCCACATCAGTTTGTTTACATGTTAGTATTTGTTCTATTATATGCATATGTAAAAATTGGCTCATATATTCGGATTTTAATATTGCTAATATATTAATATGTCATTATTTCTACTACATTTACATTTTTAAATGCTAATATATTCAGATGAAAATATAATTAAAAGAGTCATATATTTATATTTAAAAGTTTCTATTATCGTCATATTTAAATATCGTTAAAATAACCATACACTATTACCTAGCAATCGTTACAAATATATTTATCAACACGATCCCGGCTTTGTGATTGGTCAACACAAGAAATGAATAACTGTATACAAACTGTAACTAAATATTAAAACATTTCTCTAAATGTGAACAATTGCTTAAAATGTGTAACACAATTTTAAAAGTATTTTGTAAAAGTGAACAGCTGTTTGAAATATGTAACTAAATAAAGAGACTGTGGTCAAAAGTTTCGATTACATTCAATAATATTTCATATGGAAACAACTAAAAAATCAGCTTTATGAATTAAAGAAAATCGCAAACATTTTTTCGTAACATAAATTGTACGCGAACAAACAACAGATATAATGTGCTAAAGTCTAGAATGAATTTAACGTCAAGTGAAACACAACTCCCTTTTATTTTAAAGCGAAAGCAATATTACTTTATCTTTTACAATAACTGTAAAAAAAATCACAAATGGTAATCTTGCGAATACTTTATAATATATCGGGAAATTTTGTTTATGTATATTGATAGTATAACTCTAATTAATGTATACATTTAACAAATCTTCATGAATGCAATGAAATTTACTTTTAGAGAAATAATTTCTACTTATAATAGGGTATAAAAAATTCAATTAAAGTCTTCTCTGTGAATTATCGCTTAATATTTTATCAATGTTTTAGGAAGAATCATTTTACTAGTTTTAAAAATAAAAAAATATTAGTTAATGTTATTAGTTAAAGTTAGTTAATATTAGTAAAACATAATAATTTAGAATATTAGTTTAAAAAATAAGTTAAATAATAGTTAACATATTAGTTAAGGACTCGTATAAGAATATAAATGGTTGCGTGACTTGAAATACTACAGATGTTACTAAGTATGTAAAATATGAAAGGGAAAAAAATTGCTCTAACATGAAATAGTCTATAAATAAAATACACATTATGTGGTGCACATTTTAATAAAACTGTTTATGTGGAATTTTATACTTATTAAATTATTCATAATCATTAACATGACCGTAATATCGTATATCGTGAAACATTAAAACACATTGCGTTGTGTGCCACTTAAACAAACCATACTTATGTTTAATTCGACTCTCGGAATAGAATATTTATTAACATAATGCTACAATTAACTGCACCATTTTAATAAGAGCATTTGGTTAATTATTAAATTGATTACAGCAATCATCTTATTATTTTGCGGAGGAGATCAGACATGTGAGACCAGGTAAATTAGAAAATGCCTAAATTGCATTTATGACCTTCTATAATATTTGATAAACACACACATTCAAGTCTGTTTTTGGATTTTGTCACACAGCTCACACTTAAATCGATCATATCGTACTCAAACTGTATATCAGGCCATTTCTGTGGAATACCTTTGTGAACTGTATATCAGGTCATTTCTTGGGAATACTCTGGCGAACTGTATATCAGGACATTGCTGTGTAATACTCTCTAAGAAATCACTCTTGAAAATCGATTGTAGAAGTCGTGTATATCATCTCTAGAACCTTTCGGTCGCGGCCTCTTTTGCCTCACGTCGGCTACTATTGGTCAAACTTAGGGCAATGCGACCAGATATCTTGCGTATTGGCTAACATATCGGTTAACATGTTTAACCAATCTCATGGCTTCACTTTAGCCTCCTCTATTTATGACCTATTTGATCTCTCGAGTCAGGGTGCCACAAAACTGGTGTCCTTAAGTCTGATACCATTGTTTGACATTATAGACAATCATAAATATTCAACATAAAACTGTCTCCGCTAAATCTCGTCTGAAATTTGGTCTCACACAGTATAACACGACAAATAAAGGTTAAATGGAATTTCAACCGTTTTATTATTTCTTTATCAGCGTACATGATACATCGTTAGTACTTAACAAAGTAAGATCGTGCGTGTGAAAATATATTTGTATCAAGTTCACCAGGAAGGTAATTATTGCCAGGAAAAATAGCTGAAAATTAAAAGGAAAAACTATGGTGAAAGAAAATAACAGCAGATATAAAATAGGAACTATATTCCCTATGATGAAAAATAAAGGGTAACTTTAGAATGGGAAATCCAACTGAAGTTCAAAGCAAACAACCGATATAAAAAATTTTGGATGTTGCTTGATGGATGAAGGAATTTACCGAAACGTACGTAGCCTTGAAAATTGGTAACATCCTACATTTCTCCTTTTGTTCTGACTTCAACAGTGCTTTATTTAATAGACTATTAATATATATTTATTATTAAGTGTTATATGAATTTACTTGATGCATGTAGGTCATACAGCTTATATATTTATTTGAATGAATCTCATATAGCTTCCATACACTGTTCATGTCCTTCATTTCTTGTGATATATACTTAATACCTCATCCTTTTATTCGTATTTTGTTATTTTAATTATTCGATCAAAAATTGATTTATGTAGTTTATATTTACTTATGTGGTTTTCGAAACCGGTTACTTTATTTATTTTCGTTAGATTATTTTTTGGTAGTATTTTAATTACTGTTATTTTAATTCTTTGAATCGAATGCTGATTGCATTTAGTTGATGAAGCTATCACATGTTCCATTCGAATCTGGTAACTTCCTTCACACTTTGTGTCATATTGTTCTTAATTTCACAGTCTTATATTGATAGGTATTTTAAATTAGCTTGATCTTAAATTATTTAAATTTAGATTTTAAAATTAATCTTAATCCAGAAGGTTTCCTAACTTAGTCGTTTCCATGAAGATTGTGTTTATTCTTAATTTTGGAGTATTCACCTGTTTTTTTACCATAGATCACATAGTTCGCAATTTTCTTATACAGTTCTTTCCTTTCTTCATTTATAGAGTTTTGTGTGGCAACAAATACTTTCCGTTGTGACGTGATACAATAATTTTTCGACAGACGTGATCCTACCTTAATTCTGTTGGTGATGCGTCTCATATACAGTAGAATATTTCAAACCGGTTAATGTCCTTTTTCAAACTGGTTTTGCTGTGTTTTAATGACATTTAGTTTTTGCAGCATCTAAATGTGGTTGTAGACATCATTCTCTTGCATAATAAAATAATTCATTTGTCTATCTGTCTCAGTGTACCTACTGTAGTAGAAAATTTAAGCTTGGGACAGCACAAAAATTCTGTAAAGAATTGATTGAACTTCAAATTCGAAAGACCTTGTCGATTTTACTTACAGTTTCGAATTAGTGTAAGATTTAAAAAAATTCAAAGCAAAAAATCAAATCAATTAATTCATCGTAGCCGCAGATGATATTCCATGCTTTCCTCCCAAATGCAGGTGGTCTGCGAACGACATCCCTGACATTCTGTCTACACATGTACTGCAATAAAATTATCTATTTTTTACACTCGGGTATTTAAAAGATATATTTTTAATATTTGGAATATATAATTATGTCAATGTTATAATTGTGGTCTGACAATTTGATTTAAATCGGATGAAAGATTGGAATTGCTTTTGCGAATTGTATATTTAGGGTAAAGGAACATTTTATCTGAAACTTCGAGTACCTTGAATTATTAATGCTTGTATTAAACAATCCAAAAGTATAAAATCTTAAATATCAGTTTCATGACTTAATTTAAATATTTAAATAAAAACTATAGCAAAGTGATTAAAATATATAGCTTGTAAATTAAAAATATGTAGCATATAGATAATTTTATGTTATTTTGAAAACGACCGACGAACATGATGTTTGTGCACATGCTTGACGAATTGCGAAGTGTTTAATAGGGCGTATCAAAAGAGCTTATCTGTAGCAAATTAATGAAGTATCTGTATTATTTAAGTAAATAGCGCTTTTGTAAGACACCACCAGGTAGGGCAAGGTACATTTTCTAGTTTTATCTAAAATAAATAGTACGCTTAATCAAAGGATTTGGGTTTAATTAAAACACGCAAATACTTCATACTTATTGCAGTAGGGATAAAATATTGCAGTAGGGATACAGTGTGGGCACTGATTACAACATATTTTCACCTGTAGAAAATAACTCCCATTTTTTAACTGTAGAAATTATTTGCTGCATTTTCACTATAGAAATTAACTCCAGTCTGCTCAATCTCAAAATTGACTCATGTTAAATACAAGTTCCTCTATTTCAATTACCTTCTTAAGAGCAAAGATTTATTTTATCCCGAAAATCATTTTCCGCCACCAAAGTCGCAAAATTCTAAAAATATGATATAATCCGAGTACGATACATCTTAGGAACTTCAGTTAGTCTTTTATTATAAAATTATAACAAATATGGTATGGGCAGCCCATAATTTTCCCTACAGACTCAAAACCATTATCTCATTTATATCTTTAACAATGCATTTATTTCTTTAATAATTGCATTTTATTGTACAGAATAACACGCATAATTTTTTGCAAATACACTGAATTTGATTATTTAAACATTTTTTGTTTATATTTGGAAACTGGACGATGTTTCAAAGGCGGCGTATCAACTCCTATTCCTAGAGTAATGGGGTTGGTATTATTTCCTTCATTGTCAAAAAATACGTATAAACAAGCATTAATTACATACATTCGAGCATACGTAGACTTTTATTTTTGAGTTTAACGATATTTGCGGGCCATTTCGCAAAAAAGCAGGTTCTGTTCAAGTCATACCAAATCATATCAAACATGTGAATTAGCTATAAAATTTTGTAAAATTCGGCTAATTAGTTTTCTAGTTGAAATAGATACAAACAATTTTTGCGGGTCATTTTGCCAAGTAAGGTAGTTTCTATTATCTCGAATATTACCAAAATATAATCAGCACCAGGACAACCTACAAGTGACGTATCTATAAAATTTTATGAAATTCTGGCAATTAGTTGAGTTAGAGTGGATGCATTCATTCCACAGACAGACTCACACACACATAAAGACACACACATAAAGACACACACACATAAAGACACATACACACATTAAGACACACTCACACATAAAGACGCACACACAGATGACACGCTAAAAATAGATTTTCTCGTATCTATAGAGTTCCCAAAATGTGGAGATCCTTCGAAAACCCGACTAGTGATTTTCGACATGATTCTATTTGTAATACAGTGGCGCAAAATGTATTTACATATTTCACAAATGACTCTGCGACCGAGCGGCATTAGCTGCACACTCGACGACGCCTAATTTTACAATGGGCGGACGATTAATATCTGCGATTAATAAATGCAAGGTGCCATCATGAAAAGTACATCTATGGACTCAATCGAACCCGTGGGCATCATGAAATATCCAATGACAGCCAATATAGACCACGTCCAGATGACTACAGCAAATAAGCACGCATATACGGTGGAGCCAATGAGAGCCAAGGAGGGAAATCGTATTTACTCCTGTGCAGCATGTGAAGGTAAATATACGCTCTCGAAAATGTGGCTGTGTGCTAAACACATATTTTTGCCGCTGACTAAGCACATAAAATGTGCTCATGTATATACATTGTATATCTCCAGAAAGTTGTCGTTTATTAAACACGCAAGACTGTGCTTACACCCTTCACCAAATTATCGTCAATCAATAAAGTCAATGAAGTGGTACACATATTAGTTGCTGTGCGCTCAAGACCAAAGAAGTAAAACTTGTATATCATAATATTAGGATTTATACAACTTGACTAGAAGTGAGAAACAGATCGCAAATGCATCACTACCGATTCAGTTAAGCAAGAGAAAATATAACATTGTAAGAATTAGTAAGTTGTAGAGATAACCAGTGATTTGAATGGTAAGCTAAAATAAAATTTATTAAGAATTACATTTATTAATAAAATTTAGTTCGATCAAGTTAATCTCTTCTTATTGGATAAGTAAAATAAGTTTATGTTTATTAATCAAAATGATTTTCAGTAACATCGGGAATTTTCGTCAATTAGTCGTCATTTTCATTGCTTCAGCGCCATTTTTATCCATTTGGCGAGATTTTTGTTAATTTGGCAACATTTTAGAAAGCCGCCAAGTTGGCGAGATTCCCCTAAATTCGGCGCCAAATTCTTGTCAAGCGATATGGATGGAGGAATAAGTTATTCTTATAACATATAAAAGACTATTGGCGTTCAACTACAAAAGTATTACTCAAAGTATCTTTTCTCAGGAATGGAACGAGCTAGATCCACGTGAATGATACCACCAAATTTATCAAATGATATTACATATGAAAAGTGAACATGTTTCTCAATAGTTAATATTTTTTTAATTTATGGAATTTTTTGATAAATTTATTTGAAGAATATGAAATATCTCGAGAACGGCTCATGTTAGCTTTCTAAAGTTTATGTCAATCGTTTTCTAAGGAACAATTACACAAGAAATGTCTGTTTACGTAACTTTTTTAATGGTTTTGATTTTTTTATGATTTTTTTAATATGTTACTCGAAAATTGAGGGGGATTCTGAACATTTGTTTGTGTTTGAAAACAATAGGCTTCTAGTATTCATAGATTGAAATTATTGTACCATATTTTATTTGAATCATCCCATTCATTTGTGAGATATCGTCTCTACAGACTCACTGACACACACCCACCCTCCCACACACACATACATCACTTTAAAAATATTCGATTTGTGATCAGGGATGCTTGAAACTTGCTCTCACTTCGAAAACTTGAATTTGAATTTTCTACTCGGTCACAATAATTTCGCTATACTTTATACTATATATATAAAGGAAGTAACTAGATGAGTTTCACATCTGCTTAAATTCACTTTAATATTTATTCACAATTTAATATTTATACGTCACACTACTACTTTCCCTATACCTTACCATGTATTGCAGGGAAAGTAAAAAGGCATTTTACTACAAACATTTAAGTATAAAACAAACATTTAATTAATACAAATAAATATAATTAGACAATTACTTTCAAAACAAGCATTTAATTAATGCATGTAAGTATTTGGATATTTTTTTTAAACAAACATTTAAATAATACATGTAAGTATACTAAGATGCCATTTATTTTTCAAAATAAGCATTATAATCTATCTATTTCAAGGAAAGTATTGCCCTTTAGAATGAAATTTAACCTTTTTCTCAATACGTTTTATTTCCTTTAATAAGAGTTTAGAATCGAAACTATCTGAATTAGGAACTGTGCCGTGGTTAATACTATAACTACAAAATTTCAAAGAAAAAGAAACAAACTCCCTAAAAAACTATGTTGAAACGTTTGTGTTTTCAATATATTTTATTTTGTAACAGACTCCAACTGCAGATAACAGAGTACTACGAACGGTTTTGTTCTTATTATGAGGTAGCTTGTCATCAGCGAATAGCCTCTATCTTCTGATAACTGATATGTTCATGGAATAGCTGATATCGAATACCGCATACTGATGAGCACATAATAACCGTGAAACCGGTCCATAGATGCTATTATCTGCAATGAGAGCATCTTTCAAAGTATTGAAAACTTCTTTTACCAGCGATTTTCTTTGATTATGATGGCTTACCTTCTTTAACAATTGTACATTGTGGTTATTATTGAAAATAGCTATGACGGGAAGTTCCCCGTGGCGTGCAATGTTTCATACTTCTAGGTCACAGGTGGATTTTGGAGGGTGTTGTTTTTGTTGAGACCCAGACCGTCCGACATACCAGAAAGATGTAAGGTAACCGTTTGGATGGCCAGAAAGTGTCACCCAATTTAGACCGGAACCCAGTGGGGGAGGTATCCACAGGAACCTACCCTCCTTCCCCTACCACCAACCTCTCGGAAGGACTTACGGACCCACATGTTTAACGTGATCGTACTCCGCATGCACACGGCGGCAGTTATGGAAGCTTGCAAATCCATGGAGCAAACCACCGGCCTACCGCGCCCGAAATAGATTTTGGAGGGTGTGTAGCGACTCTTCGCCTTCCTTTAGTTTATCTGCTCATGCAAAGAAAGTGATAAGCCAATTCTGATAAACTATGTTTTGCCGTCGAAACCATATTTTTGTGAAGATATAAAATGTCCTCACATGAAATTCTGTTGATAACAAGAAGGAGAAAACACATTTACACTCAGCCATTCCTATGACGAGAATATAAAGTTGCCATATCTGGACTACTGAAGCATGGTTTCCATATTTTCCTATTTATCACCGATTTGGCATTTGTTGGCGAATTTTTTTATGTACTCGAATTTTTCAAAATAACGAATATTATTCGAGATACGAAGAATAGAATACAAAGGACGTTCCTTCCGGATGTAAATACTGAGTGTATATAAAAGGAGTCATCGATCATGAACTCTGAGAAACGTCAATGTTTTGAAAACAGTTTCGGCTGTTTTGTGAAATTAGTGGATAATTTAATTCCTGTTTTACTGTACCAGTTGTTAAATGAACTTATAAGATAGCTATGGAGATATGTATTATTTCTGTTTAAGTTACGCTGAAAAATAAACGTGTCGATCATCCAGATATTCAAATTCATTTTTGAGTCCCGAGAGTCCATCAACGATTCCCGAGCATGCGTCGTAACAATATTTGTTCAAAGATACAATCTTCCAGGCAATTGAGAAGGATTTTGGATATAGTATATTAAAAGACTTTTCGAATAATCGTCATTTTGTTCGTCTCCCCAGGAGAAATCCGAAATCCAGCTCCATTAGATTTGGTCACGCATTACAGGAAGTGTGCAAAATTCGGGTGTCTCAGATCACGTATTGCTGAAAGTGTGCAAAATATCGATCTTCTAGATCACATATTACTGGAAGTATACAAAATTCCGGTCTTCTAGGTCAAAACAGAGATCCTGAAGAGGAGAGAGGAGCAAAAACACATTCAAAGCAGAACAGAACACAGGTAACACAACAAAAATACGTTTATTATATAGATTTGATATGTTTTACGAGATGTTTACTAGTTCTAAAAATTCAGATAATAGTAGTTTAGGACTCCCATACGAATATGGGAGGTGGTATAGATCAACAAAGGATTTCTGGGTGAGGAGGCAAATTCACACCAGTTTATAAGAGTTTTTACTTTCCTTATATACAATAAGGAAAGTATTGTGACGGGGTCGAAAATTCGAAGTCGAGTTTTCGACGGGAGAGCAGGTTTCAATCATCCCTGATCACAAATCGGACATTTTTGAGGTAATGTGTGTGTGTGTGTGTGTGTGTGTGTGTCTGTGTGCCTGTGTGTCAGTGAGTCTGTGGAGATGATAACTGACGAACGACTGGACCGATTCGAACGAAATTTATTACAAAAAATAAAATCCGTGAATATTGGGAGCCTATTGCTTTTATACGCAATCCAATATCCAGAACCCCCTACATTTTCGAGTGAAATTTTGAAAAAATCATCAAAATCAAAACCACTAATAAAGTTACGCAAATGCACATTTCTTATGTAATTTTTCATTGGAAAACGAGTAACATAAATTTTAGAACGCTAGCATGAACCGTTCTCGAGATATTGCACATTTTAAAAAATAAATTTCAAAAAATTATATAAAATAAAAAAAAGTATTTCCTATTGAGAAACATGTCTTTTCATATGTAATATCATGCGATAAATTTAGTGACATCATTCTCGTGAATCTAGCTCGTTCCATTCATGAAAAAATATACTTTGAGTAATACATTTGTATTTAAACTACTATACTCATTAATCTGCTATAAGGATAAATTATTTCTCCATTCATAAAGCTTGACGTGATTTTGGCGACGAATTTTGTGGAATGTCGCCAACTTGGCGCTTTTTTTAATTTTACCAAATCAAAGAAAATCTCGCCAAATGGATAAACATTACGCTAAATTAATGAAAATAACGACTATTTGGCGAAAATTCTATACATTTTAAAAAATATAAGTATATACTATAAAATATCCTATTTTGTTTTTACTGTAAAAGTAGTAAATACATTGCAATATATAAGGAAAGTCATATGCTGCCCAAATCAAATTTTTTTATGAGAGAAACAAGCGTTACGCATTACTTCGTTAAAAAAAAGACCATATCTATTTTTTTTATTGTACCAAAATCCTGCCGGCGTCAAGATAAAATTAACTACCACATTTCATATAAAGCTGTCAGATAATTTTTACTTTCCTTATATACATAATGTATAAGGAAAGTATTGTGACGGGGTCGAAAATTCGAATTCGAGTTTTCGACGGGAGAGCACGTTTCAAGCATCCCTGATCACGAATCAAACATTTTTGAAGTGATGTCTGTGTGTGTGTGTATGTGTGTGTGTGTGTGTGAAAGTATGTGTGTGTGTGTGTGTGTGTGTGTGTGTGTGTGTGTGTCAGTGGGTCTGTGGAGACGATAACTGACGAACGAATGGACCGATTCGAACCAAATTTGGTACACAAATCACAATCTGTAAACACTGGAAGCCTATTGTTTTTATACGCAATCGAATGTTCAGAACCCCCCTAAATTTTCGAATGAAATTTTCAAAAAATCGTCAAAAAATCAAAACCAATAATAAAGTTACGTAAATAGACATTCCTTATGTAATTTTTCATTTGAAAACGATTGACATAAATTTTGGAACGCTAACATGAACCGTTCTCGAGATATTGCACATTTTTCAAAAAAATTATCAAAAAGTCAAATAAAATAGAAAAAAAATATTTCCTATTGAGAAACATGTTCACTTTTCATATATAATATCATGCGATAAATTGGGTGACATCATTTCTCGTGGATCTAGCTCGTTCCATTCATGAAAAAAGATACTTTGAGTAATACTTTTGCATTTGAACGCCAATTTATCTGCTGTAAGAATAACTTATTTCTTCGTTCATAACGCTTGGCGAGATTTTGGCGACGAAATTGGCGGAATGTCGCCAACTTGGCGACTTTTTGAAATGTTGCCAAATTAACGAAAATCTCGCCAAATGGATAAAAATGACGATAATCAATGAAAATGACGACTAATTGTCGAAAAGTCAATATCTTGGAAAGGATATTACTATCTACTAGAAGAAAAACCTATTTATTTTACTGTAAAAGTAGTAAATTCATTTCATTATATAAGGAAAGTCATGTGTTGCCCACATCAGATTTTTTAGTTAAAGTGGATGCATAACTTTTGTAAACTGGCAAGCAGACATACATATACACATACAGATAGACAGACACACATAGATATCACGCTACAAATAATATATTCGGTGTTCTAAATGGTCTAAAATTGCAAAACATTGATCTCCCAGTTTTTTACCCCATTCTAATATTTACCTATGTAATACCATAGAACATATGGAATGAAAAAACAGCGGATTTCTTCTCTTAGTCTGTAAATCAAATTCCTAAAGCGCATATATGCAGTTTGTAAAGAAACCAACTTTAAAAAATAAAGAATTATGAATATTACTTTTGCAATTTATAATACCTTACGAAATATACTTTTCCATTTTAATATACTTTTTATACTTACTTAGTAAATATACTTTTCCATTTTAATCGCATTTAACTTTACTTGATTATTTAACGTCCTTTAAAGTCCTCGCGGCTTATTTTAACATTTCCCGCAGGTTGAATTAAGCTGTAATTGCTTAAAAAGTAACTTCATCAAGCGACATGTGTTCGAGAAAGTCTCAAAGGCTTTCCAATAATGGTTTTAACATTAACTTTAATAGCGTTTTAATGTTAGGAGGCATTTTAGTGTTATTGGTTCTAAATTGAACAAGAAGTCTTGTATAATATAAATGTCTTTAGATTTCGGTATATGCTCAAAGTACTACATATGCGTCAAAAAATAAATTGAGAAAGTTTTCATCTTGTAAACAAAATTTTAAAATTAGGAATTTGTTATTTTTAAATTATTTTATTACTATAAAACCTGATAAATTGTTTAGGTGTATGAATATACATACATGTTGATAACGTTTAAAATATTGTATACGTATCTTCTGGAATCGCCGGTGTACACTCAGGATACAAGAATGAGTCCGAATTTCTAGATAACCTACACGTTTATTCACAGGCACAGTGTAAACAGGAACAAAATGCAGTAAATAACACATACATGCTTCACTAATTTCACATAGCATCTGATACTATTGCCAAAACATTGACTAAAGTCATTTCACAAAGCAGCTGAAACCATTCTCAAAACATTGACAAAAATCACAGTTAAATGTAGCACGTATCATTTCAACTGCTCTCCGACCGAGTAATGACTCATTTTTATAGACTATCCGTAGAATCTTCTGCAAACCTCTCTAGAATATTGGTTATTTCGAGGTGTTTCTCGAAGCTTCGGAAAGTCGTCAAATGTCGCCATATTGGCGATAAATCGCCACGTCATGTGAAAAGATGCCTGAAAGGAAGCTTTCACCGTCTGGTTCTAAAGAAAAAAAAATCTAATGAGGGAATATTACACGCTAGCGACAATAACAATGTTCTGTTCGCTTTTTGGAACTATTTAATTACACAAAAAATATACAATTAAGACCACATAAGTATAATGTACATATCTCTATTTATCTAACGTGTTCTTTTTCTTCAGATCCTCCAGAAGCCATTCGGTGATCTAGTAGACTGAATATTAGCTAAATTATCGTACCAACTACGGAATAATACTGCCGAAGGTTTATTTTTTATCCCCCCCCTTAAAAAGTATGGGTTTCCAAAAGTCTCTCCAGATCATTTAACAGTCTCCTCAATGACCTAGAATGCTGAATCGTTACACACATTCATTTTCGTTTACAGGACCTAACAGAGTAGGATTGCAGCGGACAGGTTTAAATAGATTTCACGAATGTAGAAGTACATATTATTCACAGCTACAAAAAATATGATATTTATAATTAGCTGCAAAACAGCTCCTGACTTACAACACAGAGTTTCGAAGCAGTTCGAAGCTGAATGGTGTAAGTATAATTTGAATTCTATTCTGGCCCAGTTTTCTTAACATATTGAAAGTAATCTTCTTGAGAAAATTCAGTAGAGGTGTCAGAAAAAATAAATTATTTAAGAACCCCCCCCCCCCATAAGGGGGTGACCTTAGCACTGCGAGTGGCAAATAATAAAGTAAAATGTGCAAAATTTCTATGCAGCATACTTTCCAGTTTCTGTTATAAATTCTATACAATACTGTTATAAAGAACAGGACGATTTTCACATTTCCTCGATTATACAAAATCATGATTGCTCGTACATTTTTGAACACCTTTTTCTTATGAATTAATCATTGTAAAATAGTGGTAATTCAGTCTCATTGTTTGGTGATCTATTTCAGAAAGCGAGTAAAATGTGTTTATTGATTATATCTCACATGGTGTTTCTGATTCATTTGCCACAAAAGTAAGTGCTGCTAAACTTTACACCTTATTTATTGTACAATTTACATCTTATTTATTGTACAATTTAAATCTTATTTAAAGTACAATTTACCACCTACAGAATTAAGTTTCACATTGTGGTGATTCTAACGGCATTATTGTGATGTCGATCCACATGTTTATTAATTACTTCAACTAATGTATGTTGAGATTTAACAACTAGAATTTTCTACGGAAGGATTGAAATAGTAAATGTGACAAACCACTATATGATTCATTTTAGGAATACGTATACTCCTGTGTGTAAATATTGCAACATCATGAAGGAATCATCAGAATTGAATGGGATTTATTCCACAAAAACTACCTGTATTGATGCAAATAAACAATTAAATGTACAAATCAAAATAAAAGTTTTACATGTCAAAAATCTGTATTTGGTGAAGACGCACACGCTGCAATAAGTGTTTCTATATGGCGTGGCATCAAATCAAACATATTTAGAATTTGTACCCGAGGAAGAGCATTCCGCACTGCGTCTATCCAAACCCAAAGTTCAGCTGTATTAGCTACGGGATGAGCGTCACGAGCGAGACGTCGACCAACGAAATCAAGGACATGTTCAATAGGTGACATATCTTGTGAATAAGCAGGCCATAGAAAACGCTGTATCTGTTGCGCTGAAGATAAGTCTTGAACATTCCTAGCAATATATGGACGGATATTGATTTGTTGAAATACAGCTCCAAGAATGCATTAAAAGAAGGGTACGACTTCGGCCTTCAGAACTTCTTTGATGTACCGGTTACTTTTGAGATTACCATAATACTTTGCAGCTGAGATCGTCCAAGATACCCAATGGCGCTCCAAACCATCACTCTTGATTTTCTTCCAGTATGACGATGGATAAAGAAGCACTCCGGAAGGTGGTGCTCACCGCTATAGCATCTAACGTGAATTCGGCAAACACTGTACCCGAAATTAAAGAGGGATTCATCGGAAAAGACGACCTGCAGAGAGATGTGTATGGAATTCGATCTTCATCATTCGATTATTTTTCCGATTGAGTTTTAAGGAAGTACGGGCGTTTTACATGTTCCACGTGTTTTGATAAATGTTTACCTGACTCGTGACTGATTTTGGAAACTGATCGCTTTTACTATCCTGAAGTTCATATTTATCATCCATTAGCTATTAAAACAATTTATATTTTTAACATCTAAAAATTTAGTTGTTTATTAAATGTTATTCCCCTGTGTGTCCCAACTGTCAAATAATAGAATCAGAACTTTATTTTCAAGCCTTCATTTTCGAGTTTTTTAATTCGATGTTTTACATTAAATTGGATAATTTAAAATAAGAACAGTAATACAAAATCTGCTATCCTTTAAAGCAATATTTTAAATTAATTTTGTATCACTGTCCCCTAGGTATTTTGTAATGCACCTGTCTTTACATTTTAACACCTTAGTTTGTAGGCAGATGAAAACGCAATTGAAGAATTATTATTTTCTACTAAAGCCCATATTCATCATTTCAAGAGTACGATTATGTACTAGCTATCATTCTGTAGAGGGCCATATTATAGAACTGAACAATTTTAGGTAAGTATTTCTATCCCTTGTCATTAATCTGTCCTTTATTATTCTCCGAATAAAAAAGTATATAATTTTTTAGCCTATATGTTTGCCTAGTTTGTGTAGCAAACTGAATAGCAGGTTAGGCTTAAATGGAAATAAAACTTATGGAATCAGAACATAAAATCACATGCTTTGTCATCCCCCATTTACATGTATTCTTGGTAGACAAGGGCATTAGAGCAGATGGATTACATTTAAATTAGATTTTCTTTTTAGAAGATAAAACAGATAAGAATTAAATTTTAAACATAAGACTGTAATTAAAACAAAGCAAATTTTTGATTTATCTAATGATATATATATATATATATATATATATATATATATATATATATATATATATATATATATATATATATATATATATATATATATATATATATATATATATATATTACTTAACAAGCAGTTGTCTATATTAAGTGTCACTCCTCTGTTGTGCGTCATTTACTTGCCTTCTTGAAAATCAAAAGTTGCATTTTCTATTTAATTTCCCCAAAAAGATTGCCGCGGATGTTTCTTTTTTATTTAAACCACCTATGTTAAAATGTAATGCAGAAAACAGGTTGAAAAATAGAATAAATATATTGTAACAAGAAAGAAGAAAAATCCCGTTTAGAGAAAATGGACCATATTGTTATAAAATTGTGCATTCGAAATTATTAAAATTAATTTCCTTATTTTCACAAATACCACATCGTTTTCCGTTTTAAATGTATTACTGGTAAAAATGTCAATCATCAATTTCCAACTGTTATTACGTCGACGACCTATTTTTGATCTTAGTGATAAATTTTGCAACTTTAGCAAATTAATTCATAGAATGTCAAGTACTCGGCGAATTTTTAACAGTTCTGGAAAGTGATTTCATTAGATTTTCACGGATTATACGTGGTTTTCTAGGTCATTCCGCAGTGGGGTATATAAAATTGTTTAATGTTTAGAGACCGAAGTTTGGTGATGTAAGTAACAATGTGTACATAAGACAGTGTCTTGAGAATACTATATCTTTCTTTTTGTCATTTTATTTAGTTGCTTTAATTATTGTTTTATTCCACCCATTTTATCGTGATCTAGAGATTTATAATCTCTATCTTGTTCTTATATACACTTATCACTGCTTTGCCTGAAACTAAAGAATTCAAATATTCAGACTTATTTTTGTATTCTGAGATGTAGGATATAGAATTCAAGAATATAGATATCAAGATCCTGAGATTAAGAATTTCAAGTTCAATATCCTGAATTCAAGATTTCGGAGAATACTTCAGTACTTTGCAATAATATCCCAATAGAAAACTGGTTCAGGTAAACTTATGAGAGGCCAGAAAAATTTTAAAATAGGGGTTAATAAAATAAATAACAAATATTTTGTCCCAATAAACAAATTATGGCTTATTCTATATCTGCATTAAATGCCTAACAAAACTTTATCTTCCAAAACAGTATTTATATAAATATTCAGCCATAATATTTCTAAAAATAATTCAATAATTCTACATGTTTTATTCAACAAAAGACAGCGAACTGTATACACTTGGCAGGTGTTGGAATTAATACAAAGCTCTCGTTTAAAAATACTGCTAATTTATGCAGTTTTTCGTCTTTTAGAAATTCCCCAACTTGAGGGATGAAGAATTTGTGTCAAGGGAATTTCAAATTGATTTGAGTTTAAACATTGTGAATATTTTACAGATATTGTTAAATTACTGAGTATACCTTTATTTTTTCTATAAAATGTTTCTTTATTAATATTTCCAGTCGAGATGCTTACAAGATAGAAAAATCTTAAATTCTGAAGTTCATTATAAAATACATTTTCTAGCAGACTTGTTTATAAATACTGTTTCATTGACATTTCGATAATATATAAAACTGCTTATTAAACCTTTGCATACATGAAATAATCTGATGTGGGCAACACATGACTTTCCTTATATAATGCAATGGATTTACTACTTTTACAGTAAAAAAATAGGTTTTTCTTACAGTAGATACTTATAGTATTTCTAAGATATTGAATTTTCGACGATTAGTCGTCATCTTCATTGATTTAGCGTCATTTTTATCCATTTGGCGAGATTTTCGTTAATTTAGCAACATTGTTTAAAATGTCGCCAAGTTGACGACATGCCCCCAAATTCGTCACCAAAATCTCGCCAAGCGTTATGGGCTGAGAAATAAGTTATTCTTATAGCAGATAAATGACTATTGGAGTTCAAATACAAAAGTATTACTCAAAGTATCTTTTCTCATGAATGGAACGAGCTAGATCCACGAGAATGATGTCACCAAATTTATCATATATTATTACATATGAAAAGTGAACATGTTTCTCTATTGGAAATATTTTTTTTATTGTATATGACTTTCTGATAATTTTTTTGAAAAATGTACAATATCTCGACAACGGTTCATGTTAGCGTTCTAAAATTTTGTCAATCGCTTTCTAATGAAACATTACATAAAAATGTCTATTTGCGTAATTTTATTAGCGGTTTTGATTTTTTGACGATTTTTTCAAAATTCCACGCGAAAATTTAGAGGGGTTCTGAACATTCGATTACGCATAAAAACTATAGGCTTCCAATGTTTACGGATTGTGATTTCTGTACCAAATTTCGTTCGAATCGGTCCATTCGTTCGTCAGTTATCGTCTCCACAGGCTGACTGACACACACACACACACACACACAACACGCACACAGACATCACTTAAAAAATGTTTGATTCGTGATCAGGGATGTTTGAAACGTGCTCCCCCGTCGAAAACTCGAATTCGAATTTTCGAACCCGTCACAATAGTTTCCTTATACATTTTGTATATAAGGAAAGTAACAATTAATTTATACGTCAGATTCAAATGTCACAAGCACTCATTTTAATACCCATATATTTAACGGTTTTACCCGTTGAAATTCTGTGTATTACAGTGATTTTGAATTTAAGAAACCTAAATTCGTAACATTACTCAACAAATTAAGCAAACGAGTAGATAAGGGGATCTTGTGGCATCTCTTTCTAACAGACGATTCTGGTGGAAACTGCAATTCAACTGCGTAGAGCCGTAGACATTTAAGACCATAGATATTTTTTGCGGAAAAGTATAAAAAACAGAGTTTGCAATAAGGGAAGAAACATCATCAGTATTCATCAACATTCGAGAGTTACCAATCCTAGTGAAGTTCTAAGTCCAGTCCATTAATGGAAAACCGGGTACTCTCAATTCGATGAGCAGTATCATTTTTGACGACACTTAAGCACCTCCCATATTTTGTTAAAGCCAACCCCAGTGCACTTCTTCGTCTGGCTAGCTGGAAGAAAAGATGGAGTAAAATCACTTTCTCCTGGATTTATTGGGATATAAACCGCCAACAGCGACCATCAAGCAGGACGTGTCGATTGCGTGATCTCTCCAAGCAAGTAAAATCCCAATAAGCCTCGGAGTATCTGATGCTGCGCAAACCATGCGCCGAGCCAATATATATATATATATATATATATATATATATATAACTCAATAATTTGAAAAAGAAAAAAGAAGAATGACATTGTATCAAAATTTCGCCGGGGGGGATTTTGACCCCCACTTCCCGGTTTAGCCAGCTTTATGTCATGACGACACTCCCGGAAGCGGATACAATGTCGCCAACCAAGTACATATACTAATACTTTAAAAAAAAGAAGATTTTTTCTTTTTTTTAAAGTATTAGTATATGTACTTGGTTGGCGACATTGTATCCGCTTCCGGGAGTGTCGTCATGACATAAAGCTGGCTAAACCGGGAAGTGGGGGTCACAATCCCCCCCGGCGAAATTTTGATACAATGTCATTCTTCTTTTTTCTTTTTCAAATTATTGAGTTGTATAGAAATGTACTTGTCTTAGCAGCTTGGCGCCTTTGAGTATATTTTCAGTAATCAGTTTTTAGATGTGATAGATGTAATATTTATATGTATATATATATATATATATATATATATATATATATATATATATATATATATTATATATATGTATATATATATATATGTATATATATATATATATATATATATATATATATATATATATATACATATATATATATGTATATAATTTACAAATGTAAAGTATTCTGAGATAGCTACATGAAAAAAATTTCTCATACGTAAAATATGCAAACATGGCGCTAAGCTGCCCTTATACACATTTACAAATATATTATAAGATGGAGTTTCATACATCGGACAGTTTTGGTAAGATTTTTGGAATTTGTTGAGACGGGTTATATCGGCACGTTCATATGTAGGCACATTGAGTGAATTGAATAGTTTTTTCGTGTGTCAACCAAATAGTGTTTTTGAATTTTTGCTGTGGGTTTTTGATGTTCGGTAATCATTATTAATAATTAATTCGGTATTAAGGCCATTCCATGTATAAGTATCGGCTTCCGGGAGCGTCGCCATGGCATAAAGCATTGCTTAACCGGAGAGTGGGGGTCACAACTCCCCCCGGCCACTTGTGATATTTTTCGTTTTTCACATTCATCTTTTGCTTTTCTGTACTTAGGTATTCTTTTTGGAAAATATATATATATATATATATATTATATATATGTATATTATATATATAATATATATATATATATATATATATATATATATATATATATATATATATATATATATTATATATATATTATATATATATTATATATATATATATATATATTATATATATTATATATATATATATATATATATATATATATTATATATATATTATATATATATATTTTATATATATTCAGGGTGTCCCAAAAACATTGACCTCGGCACTTATTCCTTAAATACAGATCTCAGACATATATAATAAATTACAAAGTTGCGTAGAAAAGGTATAGAATTTTATGAAATCGTTTAAAATTTTCAAGAGAATTAAATTTTAAGAAATACAAAATTTAAATTTTTATACGGTCCACGCACAAAAACATTTCCAATGAGTAAGACGTGCCCCATACAGTAATAAGGTGATGTACAGAATTTCAGAATTTTATCATAAAAAGACCCAGAGATACGAAAATACAAAAATGTTGACTAAAACCACTTTTCGGTGCATCGACATGGGTTCTCAGATGGGAAAAATCATGTCGGCAGATCGTGTTTCTGGGGTCATACACAAATTACGACGGAAAATAATGTTTTCATAAATAAGTAAAACATTTTCTATTTATTGGTACAAGTTATCTACACTGTGTAGAAATAATAAATTTATACAAATATCACAAAGCTGGTTCAAAAAGTTTCCCATCTATGCCAAAGAACCTTTAAAGATAAGAGACAGACATTATTTGCCTATGATTCATTTCTGCGTTGCGCTATTTGCACTCTTGCTGTAAACATTTACATTTTAATTTGTGATTCATCCATCACCAATTTTTTTAAACATATCTCTGGAACTTTTTATGATAAAATGCTGAAAGTTTGTACATCACTTTATTAGTGTGGGGGGACACATTTTACTCATGGGAAATGTTTTTGTACGGGGGCTGTATACAAGTTTAAAATTTATATTTCTTCAGATTTAATCCCCTGAACGTTTCTATGGATTACATAGAATTCTATACCTTTTTATACTCAACTTTGTAATTTATTATATGTCTCATATTAATATTTTAAGAATAAAAGAAGAGGTCAAAGTCATATATATATATATATATATATATATATATATATATATATATATATATATATATATATATATATATATATATATATATATATATATATATATATATATATATATAAATATATATATATATATATATATACATATATATATATATACATTGCCTTACATCTATATATATATAATATTTAAGAATATAAAAGAATAAGATAATAATAAGAGATATTGTAGTGAAATAGTATGTATGGGCAAAGCAGCTATAAACTATGCACGATATAAATCTAAAATGAATAAGAGAGAGTAAAAAAGGAAAAGACGGAAGGATTTTCGAGATGCTTACTTAAAGGCTGTAAGGGGTTGTGACCTTACACATCCAGTTGTCAACCTGCATGTCATAATTGAAACACATATTATATCTCTAGAAACCATTGATAGATCATGAACAACGAGTATGCAATGTCATCATGACAGGAACACAGCACGATAACCAAGAGTTAGTATTTAGGAAGTACACTACCATCTAAGGCACTTATAAGTGTTAACGAGTTAGACAGTGCATTTTCTTTGCACTTTACTTTATATAGCTTTTGTGACAATTGTTATTATCACTTGGGAGGTTGGCTTCAGACAGTGTTGGCGTCCAGGAGTGCAATGCCGAGGCATTTATGACATGCATGTTGACAACTGGGGTGTAAGGTCACAACCCCTTACCGCCTTTAAGTAAGCAGCTCGATAAGCCTTCTTTCTTTGTTCCTTTTCTTGATAAATAATTTTGTCGAAATTAACAATTTTAGGCCTAGTGCTATCCACGTGTATAGCTTTAATGTTTGGATGTTTTTGTTTTTCTACTTTCGAGTCCACACCATTGATATTTGTTGATTATCTTTAGCTTGATGACTAGAAATATGCATTTTATTTTACTAATGACTGATGATTCTTTATTTAATAACTTCTTTTTAATTTCTGGACATATTTAAGTTAGGGTTATTTGAGTTGTAACTTCTCTCTATTCTATCATTAAATTTTTACATTATATATTTATTATATACTTGCAACACATCCGTTCTTCGTACGGAGTATATGATATAAAGAAACTTAAAATTCGCAATCATGTGCAACTTCCTATTGTATATTGAATGACATTTTTAATAAAAATATGCGGTTAAAGTATTTAATATAATGCTACTAAATGAAGTTTAAGAATCTCTGGTCTCATTATGCAAAATTATCTTCACTGGGAGATCGGAAGAATAAAACATACTGACCCCTTATGTACGTAAATTTACAAAAAAAATATATAGAATTGAAGCAATATATGAAAAATAAAAGAGTTAAAATTGTATGGGACAAGTACTAATCATATACCCGAATATTAGAAGATATAACCTTTTATTAGTAGATTACATGTATAAATTGAAAATATCAATAAACCAGTAATCTTTAAACATGAAGGCAGAAATTTATTCCAATATATGTCAAAATGAAAGTGCTAAAATTATATGCGAAGTGTGTGTTACTTATACGTCTACTACTACCGTACTACTTATAATGTCGTAGATTAGAAGATATGTCCAGATATTTGTAGAAGATTACCCGAATTACAATATGAGTCTCAAATATCATTGCCAAAATAAAACAGATGACGTAATAAATTGAAAATATAAATATCCCCCGTAATCTTCATACTAGAAGTCCATACTTGATTCCAATATATGCCAATACATGTCAAAATATATGCCAATATACACGTACTACTTATAATCTCGCAAATTATAAAATATACCCGTGCATTTTTAGAAAATTACTTGCACAACGTAAAATATGTGAGTTTCAACATTTTTTGCCGCAATAAAACAATGGCGAAATAACTTGAAAATATCGATAAGCTCTGATTCAATAATCCTCGACAGCATCATTAATACTAATGTTTAAACCTGATGACCCCAATTGATATTATCCAGTCAAAAATGCAATAGCAATGATATGTATTTCATATGCATATCTCCATTATTCAAATCGAAAAAGATTTAATAAAAATTGTCTGCGGCGTAAACACACGGGATTTAAATCCGTTGTTAAACGACATGAGATCATATGCTTCATATAAATTGGTAGACAAAATATCGTCTGAATAATGCTATCTCTAAGGAAGGTTTGGCGACATTTTCGTCAATTTAGTGACATTTTAAAAAATCGCCACATTTATCGCCAAGTGGGACTATAGAACTGCCGGTTCCACTTAACGACAAAATTTTGCGACAAATTGACGAAACATCATCACAACACGATCCCCTAACAAAACACAATTAATTTCATTTATTTAGTGCAATTTTATCAATTTCAAGATATTTTTATGGATTTACAAACATTTTTATGAATTTGGTGATTTTTTAAAAATTCGCTAAATGTCTTACTAAGTAGGATGGATGGACTGACCAACAAATGCTACAGAAACATCATTTCCGTACTCTCTTCTAAAAAAACATATTTTTGTGTCATTTTTATCAATTTGGAGACATTTCTTTCCATTTGGCAAAGTAGTAGAAAAATTACCAAGTTAGCGATATCTCGCGAAATCCATAGCTCTTAATTTGTGGATCTGAAGAATAAAACATCCTGATCCCGTTTGTATATACTAAATGAAAACAGTAAAATTGTATTGGAAGATATACCCGCTCTATTTTTTTTTCTCTTTCAGCAATCGGCTAAATGAATTTATTGGGTAAACACAATATATGAGTTTATTAGCTAAACACACTATATAAGCTTGAAAACTCTTTGCCAAAGTAAATGAAAATGATGTACGCAGTCCGCAATTAATATAATTAAAAGAAAAATCAAAACGTCCATTTATAAAATATATTTTACATGCATTTATTTATTATTCAATTAGAAAAGAAATAACTAATTTTATTACACACATTTAATTTAATTGCGTTGCTGAGCAACATGATATAAGATCGAATCTTCCTTATAAAATGCGAAATTAAATAACCATTTTGATTTCTGTATACTTTTCATTGTTGATCAAAAGCTTATAAAAATAAACCATGGAGATAGATTTTCCATTTAAATTTATGTTTCAAAAAAATCATGCTTTCAGACAGTGACTAATTAGCTCAAAAATCCTCCACCAACTCAGAGATAAAGTTTTAATTCACTTTGACGTTTCAAACAAACGTGTTTCAACCTTTCCTTTTTGGATAAACCACTTAGTTAGAGAGTAGAACTCCTTGAAAAAAGTTCAGTTTTCATTAATATCTAGACAACCCCTGGTCTGTCTTAGAAACTCAAAACTTGGACAAAATTTATAGGCAGCTATTTCAAGGCTATCCGTAAAATTTCATTAAATTCGGTTCAGCCGTTCTCTCGAGATGATGAGACAAACGAAAGTTTCGTTTTTCACTAATATCTCGAGAATCGTTGGTCGTAGAAACTCAAAACATAGACTGAATTCTAAGTGCCTATTTCCAGGCTACCTACAGAATTTCATTAATTTCGGTTCAACCGTTTTCCCGTGATGATGGGACAAACAGACAGATAGACAGACATATTTTCAATTTTATTTATATAGATATATCGAAAATATTATCCACTGAATTTTCTTATATGTATTGCCAAAATATCTGCATTAAGTATTGTAATGTTGAAATAATTAAATGTGCTCATTAGGCAGCTCAAATGAAGCACGAAATATTTTAATTAAATTATCTTCTGAAAATGGCATTATCACTTCAATAACTGCGATCTCTTTGATGTTGTTTCAGTAATGGGTCTGAACTCCAGATGACAAAGAAACTTTTCCATTATTAAGTTTTCAATTCAATTTTATGTGTTAGTTTTACAAACAAAATTTGAAAATAATTTTAATTTCATTTCTTTCATATCGAAAAATTCGAATATGCCATCAAGCTGAATAAATGTAATTTTTTTTAGATTTTATCAACAAAAGTATTTCTGGATAAAATATTTTATATTGTTTAAATTGAAGTAAATGCAACAAATTAACTGTGAAGATAACAAGTGGACAAAATCTTCTGCACAATAATTTACTATTATGTTCTATTGGATAATGCCACTAAGAGTATAATACTTTCATATTCCTTTCTTATTGTAGTCAGACCGCCTGACATACCGGGATATAAAATGTATATGTTTGGACTGCCAAAAAAACGACATCATATTTAGACAGAAACCTAATTGGTGTGGTCACCACATGTATCATATCATCAGTCCACAACCCATGCCCTCCAGTAAGAAATTTCTGGCTTATAGATTTATTGCACCCATACTCCGTCTAGACACGAGGATAGTTTTGGTTGGTGTTGAGGATGAAGCACGGAATTACCGCATGTGTGCTTTTTTCCAGAACCACTTTGCTCTCTTGGTGGCCAAAGCGATTTCTTCTTTCGACCCAGACCTACCATAAGAGTTAATACAACTGTTTAAACGACTGGAAGAACGACCCAATTTCTTCCCGAATCAATTTTGGCGAAGTATACTGCTGCACTTATCTTATAATGTTGGCGCTCGTGTTATGGTCACGTTCCTGATATTTCCACCCTTCTATTGTGAGTTAACTAACCAAACAATCCGCAGGATGGCATCACCATCCAGTGAGGGGGTCTTCTAGTGTGTCAAGTGATCATTTGCCATTCACCCAGGTTGAGCAGTAGTGCATCAGTTGCCCGTTTTGTGTTTTTCGTGTGACCTCTTCTTGTTTTAATCTGGTAAGTCTTCTTTGTTTTATGCATGTATTTCAGACATTTCCATGGAAACTATCGTACTATATTCAGTCTTTAATGATCTTTCGATTGGTGTTGTCGTTGATGGCGTAACTGTTATGAGTTGTTCATATAATTAAATGATTTTCGTGAATAATTGCCTGCTCATGATATGACCATCCAGGTGGCCATATCAAGTTCACTTCATTTTTATTTTTTCTCCTGACAAAGTTCACTCAATAAAAAGGTTTTTTGTTTCGATATAAAATAATGTCCAATAACTTTAAAAAGAGAGTATTATGGATGAAGAAGCCATGTGCAAGGTAGTGAGCTGTGTGAATATTGGGTTCTCATTTCACGGGATAAGTAACAAGTTTTGTGTACCTGAACGTACTTTACATGGTTATTTGGAGAGAAATGGCCCCTTAAAGAAGTCACAGTTGGGTGGAAAACCCACCTTGACACATGAACAAGGAAAACAGCTATACCAGAGAATTTTCCGTTTGTGTTCTGTAAGTTATCCATTGACTCCTAACATCCTTAAACACAATGTTTTTGGTTTCTGTCAAGAAAACAACATCACAAACCGTTTTAAAGAGACCGCTGGTCGTAAGTGGTTCGACAGTTTTTTGAAAAGGAACCCTGACGTTGTTGGATGGAAAGCTCAAATACCGAGCCCAGCTCGGGCTCAGAAATTAAACAAGATCATAGTTGCTGATCACTTTGCGAAACTAAAATAAATCTTCACCAAATACGACTTCATCAAATTCCCAAAACGAGTTTTCAATATGGATGAAAAATAATGCCTCCTCCATCTTTTTAAGGATCCAAGAGTTTTAGCCCAAAAGGGGGTCTTCAAGAGTTCATCTTGTGTTCACTGGGAAAGCGTTCAGTTGTTGCTTGTGGGAAATCTGTTGTATCGATGATCCCTCCAATGATTTTATGCTCAGGAGTGAGAAAAAATAAAGCCTGGAAGAAAGGTCTGCTTGCTGGATCATCGACTCAAATGACTCCAAAAGAAAGCGTGACAACTAAAACTTTTGTTGAATTTTTGCAACATTTTGCCAGGTTTAAACTCAACGGAGCATGCCTTCTTATTTATGACGGAGCCAAGATACACCTCTATTACAAAACTTGTGAAGAGGCTGAAAAGCATGATATTGTCCTCTATTGCATGCCATCCAATTCAACTCATGAATTGCAACCGTTGGACAAAAGTTTCTTCAAGAGCATTGAAAATTTTGGTGACCAAGAAGTTCTGACATCTTTCGATTCACACCGGGATGAGAATTATGTCACTCGATTGAACTTTCCTGATGTGTTCACCCCAGCATGGGGCAGATCAATGACACATTCCAATATGACTTGTGGCTTCGGAGCCACAGGTATTTACCTGTTCGACCCGAATGTGATCCCAGAAGAGGCGTTTGGCATTAGTACTGTGACTGAAATCCCACCTCCTGAATCGAACAACCAGCAAAGCTCACACTTGCTGACAACAATTAGCCGAGCACAAACCATGATCTGATTTATTCTTGCAGCTCATTGGACCAAGCCACTACTCTTCTGGCATCAGTTGTTCACACTCCACCACAAAAAAAATAAACGTGATAAGCATCCTCCAATTGTCGATCTTGATTCGTCATCGTCGTCTGATACAGATGATCCTCTTGACGTTGATGCTCTATGTAGGGATAGAGATGACTCCCCGTGACGCATTGAATCATCCACCAGCAAATCATCTTCCAGCTTTGATGAATTTCTGTAAACGCCTAAATGGAAGATATGAACAACCAGGGCCATTAGACCAGTCATGAATTCGTATGGGATCGAGCTGAAAAAATATTTTCCGCACAAAAGAAGCTCAGTCGTCTGAACCGAAAAAGACACCAACCACGAAAAAGCCGTTGACCAACAAGCCAAAAGAAGCTCAGCCGTCTAAACCGAAAAAGAGACCAACCACGAAAAAGCCTTTGACAAACAAACCAAAAGCATCTCAGCAGTCTAAACCGAAAAAGGGACCAACCACGAAAAAGCGGTTGACCAACAAGCCACAGAACAAACAGTAGCAATCCTGGTTTAACAATCTCATTTTTGTCTGGCTTACTCTTCTCTTGAATGATTTCATATTTTTGCTTTTTGAAATAAATTGTAATATCAATTTTGTGAACAATTTCATTTTTGATATTGTTGGTCAACCGCTGGTAACTTTGATCCTCTCGATATTGTTTATACGAAAAAATGCTTACACACTGATCGAAATCGAAAATTCCGAGAACACAGCTGTGGAAAGTGGCGTCGAGTTCCGTTCTCGATCGTAGCAGGCACAGCAGTACTGATTTCCCTCCAAAAGTTCTGTAGCATACCAGCGCCGCTGGGATGCGCGCGCATTTCAGTGTGCGTAGAGCGAACTCGCTAACTGTCGGGATAAGAGGTGCGTGTTTCCCCATGCGCAGAAAACAAAAATGAGGCATTGGGAATTCGAAAACAGACTTTAACTTGAAAATCGGGCATTTTTCTTATGAGGGTTAAAATGACCCCTGTTGGCTGTTCTAGGTATTTCTAAGATTATTTAATTTAATAATTTACATAGAAATATGACAAATTGTCGCAGTACACGTGGAAGCATTTTAAGAAAAGTAAAAAAAAAATATGAGCTTCGATGTTCAACTGCATGGTCAAATAAAGCATGGGGAATTGGAAAAAAGGCAAAATGGCCCCAATAGACCTTCTACAGTTAATGTATTTTATTTAAATGAGAAAATGAAATGTATGATGATTCAGTAGCTAATTTCGCATTTTAAGAGGATTCACATTTTAAGGGTGTAGGTAAAAAGAAACATATATTAGAATTTCATCTTTAATTTAGATAAATATTCCTCATTAGGAGTTATAAATTATTACATAAACAAATAAAATATATCAAGAAATGTTATGGGCCAAACCCATAGCTCGTAAATACCAGCGTTGATACATTTTTAGCAGATGTATTGGAAACTTCAATAGCACTACACGATGAAACAACTTTCGACTGGCCACTCCGTTCTCTACCGGGGTATAGGGTCTATCTCGTTTCCTGTTAAAGAAAGGAAATAAGCGCCATTTATAAAGTTGTAGACCATTTAAAAATTAGTTTTAAGTATTTTTGAACCAACCCTCCCCGTAAAATACGGAAAATAACTATCTAAATAGCGATTCTAAAAGTGACGATTTTATGCGTTAAACAGTGTAAATGTAAAGGCATTGAAAACACGTGAATACATTTTATTACTCATGTGCAAACATTAACAGTTTCTAAAGATGAACATTATGTATTTTGTTTATAATAAAGTCAATTTTATTTTGCTACATTGTCTAAATGATCAAGTTTGGGGAAGATGATGTTGCATATAAGCATTTATTTTTAGGGTGGCAAATATGCTCTTACTAATTTTGAAACGTTTTACTGAATCTTTGGAATTGGCTTTTCTTCTCTTTGGAATTGGTTTTGGAATCTTTGGAATTGGCTTTATAAAGATGGTGATCAGCCCCGCTTTACTTGTTTCCACCTGTACCGCAGTTGAGTTTTTCTATACACCTGCATAAAAAATATACGGCAAATCTAATACTTCTCGCACTATCGGCCTGCATCATAACTTTTCTTGATAACCTGCATAAGTATATACTATTAAGTAGTGCTAATAAAAAGTATATTTAAAACGTATCGCATTTAGCAAAAATAACTATGCTACTTACTTTAACATAGAAAGTACATTTAATGCAAATAATTTTCTCTCACCTCTCATTACTTGCAATAAATTTACTTCTTTTTAAAATTATATCCCTACACACATATTTTCTTTAATATCCTCTTCTTTGGGGAAAATATTATACTTGTGTAACTTATGATTAAAACACCCGTAGGTTAGGTGTTGCAAATTATACATTTTATTATTTAGCTCTCGGTTAAAAGCTCTGCTGAATTAATTATGGTAATTGAAACGTTGCTCTCACGCTGCTGTATTGCTGTAAGGGGAGGTTTTGACATTAGATCGATAGAACTTTTCTATTTTCTGAAGGAAGATAATGGGAATTTACCATCTTTTGGAAAGTATACGTTAAAACTGCGTTAAGTGTATTTTCTTGATGGTGTGACAGGATAAGCATGTGTTTTTGTATTACTTGAATATAAGGAAAATGTTTTTAAATTTATTTAAATAAATTAGACTATATTGCATAAAAAACATAATGTTTGCATTTAGTTTTTGTTAAATGACACTTATTTTTTAAGCTTTTTTGCATACACGTTATTATTACAGTTGTTTTGAACGATGTAAGCATCTTGATAAATTATATAGTTTCGTATTTAATTTATTGTAGGGTACTTATCTTTGCGCTTTTATTTACTGAACAAGTGCTCTGAATCTCCTGGAAGTTCACATTTCTGTTTGGCTTTCTGTTTGGTTTGTTGTTTGCTTCTCTATTTGGTTTGCTGTTTTGGTTAATCCTCTGTTTATATCCTTACTTTTTTGTTTATATCCTTCATTTTTTCGATTTGTTTGACAACCGCTTTCATGGAAGCCAACGGCCCTACCGTGCTGAAAACACCAGTTGTCGTTAGATCACCGAAGTTAAGCAGCATCAGGCGCGGTTAGTGCTTAGGTGGGTGACCACCTGGGAACACCGCGTGCTGCTTACACATTTCGGGCGCGGTAGCCCGGTGGCTTGCGCGCTGGATTTGCACGCTGCAATAACTGCCGCCGTCTTCATGCGGAGTACGATCAAGTTAAACATGTGGGTTCGTAAGTCCTTCCGAGAGGTGGGTGGTAGGGGAAGGAGGGTACGGTCCCTGTGAATGCCTCCCCCACTGGGTTCCGGTCTAAATTGGGTGGCACTTCCTGGCCGTCCAATCGGTTACCTTACACCTATCTGGTAGGTCGGCCGGTCTGGGTCTCAACAACAACAACCGCTTCCATGGGACACATTTACTACTCAATTGTCAGAAACATATCTTTCTCTGGTGGAGTGTTGGACGTGCTCCAGAAGGAAGGAGCTGCCTCAGAAACAGGTTGCAATTCAATATTTTTATTCTGACTGGTAAGAATCTTTCAACTATGTTGTTGTGATTTGTGCTATATAGAGTTGTTAATTTTCATTTTCAGCAACAATTTGAGTATATTTCAAACACGCCAATATATACCAGTAAATTATTTTAGGTAATTACTATTTAATAACAATGAGCATATATTACTTATTATTAATTAAAATATGACAAGGTAGCGTGCTCATTATAAGAACATCTGAATTTGGATCATAAGAATTTCCAAAATAGAGTTGCCAATGTTATTCAGACTTTTTATCCCTGGATTTATTCACTTTACGGAATGTAAAGCATACAGAAATCGCAAAGCCTAAGAATGTATAAGGTTAATTGTGACTTCGGGGAATAATGAATACTGGGAAAGTACTGTAAACATGTTATCTTACCTTAAATCTGTAGGTTCTTAGTTCGATGGATTACAAAGATATAGTGATCACTCCTAACCCTTTTTATCACTTTAGTGGTAAGTTAGGAAAATATTAGTAATTCTTGATAATCACTTGTATAATCACCCCTCTTAAAATACAAAAAAGGCCTGCTCGAGGGTATAGAAATGTATTGGAGTGAGTAAGGGTGATGACTGCTATAAGTGTGAAAAAAAAATCAAAATATATTTACATCTTCATTTATCGTTATCATGTCTAATATTATCAATACGTTCATTTTTTCGTATCCAGCCATTATACGAGTAGCACATAATAAGCAAAAGCGACCAACGTACTTGTGGGTAACCTTCAGGGCTCGCATTTCGGTGTTTATTATGCAGAAGAAATAGGCTATTATACGAGTATATTCAGAATCACAAAGCTGCATTTTATTTACATTTTATAACAACTTGGTAGTCTTATATTCAAATGTCAATATAGTTTTATTTTCTCAGAAGTGGTTTTAGTGATCCTTATGTCACGTGGCTAAACTGATTGGTCGAAATTATTTTTGTGCCATTTCGAGACTGCTCCTCCTTCTAGTTTGCATTGATTGAAATTTTAATTGGCGAGATATGCTTTGTGACTGTTGGTCATTCCTTGTATTAAAACCTACATTGGCCAGACTGAAGTTGTTATTTGGAAGATGACTGCCAGATTGCGGCTAGGAAGGTAGTCTAGGCCGCTTGATTTCGCTCCCATAGGGGATACGTAACTCAGGAAACAATGCATAACAAAAGTGAAAAATCTGATCTGGGCAACACATGACTATCCCTGCCGACCCATATTTATGTTCTCTTCATTTCTTTTATAATTCATTAAATTGAGTTTAATTGTACAAAATAACACTACATGTGCATTTCTAATTCCTTTTTTTTATTTGGCAATTGGACATTTTACCTAAATCGGCGTAACAAAAAGGCAAGAAATCTCAAATATCTTGAGAATGGTTAGTCCTAAAGTATAATGGAGTGTATTATATTCTTTTCCTCGTCAAAAATTGCGTATAAAACAAGAATTTAATTGATACATTTGAGCATACACTACTTAGTCATTTATTTAGACTTTGGTGATTTTAGCGGACCATTAGTATTTTAGCTAGAGTGGATATATGGAATTTTTACGGACCATTTCGCCAAACAAAGGCGGGTTCTGTTTTTACGATTCCTACCACAAACTAAACAGCACCAGGGTCTCACCCAAGTGACTTACCTACCAAATTTTATGGAATTAGGTCCATTAGATTTTTAGTTAGAGTAGATACATACATTGCACAGACAGACAGACATACACACACACACAGACACACACACACACACACAGACGTCGCGCCAAATATTGTTTTTCGTATTCTAAATGTCTCGAAACGTGTAGATCCATCCAAAACTCAAGTTGCGATTTTCAGCACGATTCCAATACTTTCCCTATACATTACCATGTATTGCAAGGAAAGTAAAAATCTGATGTGGGCTGCACATGACTTTCCCTTCAGACTCAAATTCATATTTTCTTTATTTCTTTAACGATTCATTAGATTGAGTTTAATTGAACCAAATTACACTAAATTGGCATTTTTAATTCAATTTTGTTTTTATTTAGTAATTGGACATTTTTCGAGAGGTATCGCAACGTGTAAATCCGTCGAAAACTCGAGTTGTGTTTTTCGACATGATTCCAATACTTTCCCTATACTTTCCCCATGTATTGGAAGGAAAGTAAAAAAAAGAAGACAAGTAAATATTTTCCTCATCGCGTGAGACTAAGCATTAAGTGTTATATATATTTATATTGGAAGACCTATGAAGATGGTTATAAGATTTCGGATACCCTCTAAAATATTTACGCCTTTGAAAATGAATACGATATAAATTTGCATGTAACTAAATCTGCCCTAAATTTTGCTGATTACTATATATTTAAAAATTAGATTTCGACCTGCAATCTGTTTTGAGTAGACAGAAAATAAGAAATCAGCTGAAAATTAACAGATATAAATAAATAGAAAGAAATAATTAGAATATAACAGATATAAATAAATGGAAAGAAATAATTAGAAAATAACAGATATAAATAAACGGAAAGAAATAATTAGAAAATTAACATATATAAATACACGGAAATAAATAATCAGAAAATTAACATAAATTCTCAGGAAAATGTCTAACTGTAAAAGACATTAAGTCAAAAGTTAAACATGGGAATATAAAGTACGAAGTTAGATAAACTGCGTTAGTTATATAAGTACAATAATATATATTTTGGGTGTAAATATTGAAATATATAAATATATAAATCTAAAATAAAGAATTCAAAACAGAACTCATAAACATAAAAAAATATGACTATTACAAAAATAATGATATTTAATAGCCACATATTAGCCTCCATATTATATAATATGTAAGTAATTAAAACTAGAAAAAATAAAGGGATTTAATGAAAATGTTTGATCTCTAAGTTATACATCGCAATTATGCACATATACGCACGTCAAATATCGTTTAGGTTGTTAAATTTTTGCATGTAAAGCATTGCTGTGAGATGAATATTAAATATCTTCTAGAGAAAATACGATAACATTATGAACTTATATAACAAAGATAAGTTTGTTTTATTATTAGATTATTAATTTAGTTAAAATGGCAAATGTTTGAATAATTAGTCGAATTTCTCTTTCCTGCCAAGAATATGTATTTAATATCTCAATATATAGTAATAAATTACATTTATATGACAGAAGCATTTATTGGAATTCTAGTAATGGTGATAATTTATTGTAAATATTGTTTTAGTGATTTGCCTTGCATATAGTGCTTTAAATTTCACATTTAATTATGTTTTGTTGTCAAAATGTTTATCAATATAGTCAAGAAAATAACTAAGGTGACTTTACGAAGTCACACAATTGCTCGACTTGTGTAATGCATCGCAACCGGATTAGCTTATAAAGTAAAATATACAAGAATAAATCAAGTTAAATTTATTAATACGGAAGCACACTTTGGGCAAATAATCGTAAAATTTAAACAACGTAGTTACACAGAAATCAATATGCAATGCATTATACATCTGTCTCGAAGAAACATTGGAGCCCTTTCTTCAGTGGTATACAAGCCAACAAACCCAAAGTCATGTAATTTCGCCTTTTTTTAACACTTTACAACACAGCTGAAAAGTGTTTATGACTTTGTACATTCTGTCTGTCTGTCTGTTAGCACGATAACTGTCGTAAAAATGACTTTATCAAAATGAAATTTTAGTATGTTATTCAGATGGTCCGTGAAACCTATGAGTATATAAATGAATAATATCACCCAATTGGTTTTGGATTGAACCCGGATTGAAAAAATGAAATACATTGAACCCTATATGACCTAATTTTTCATACATTTTTTAAGCAGATTTAAAATTCACAAATTGCTTCGGAAGTTTTAAGAAATATTTAAAGCATCCCATAAAATATATAAAACAAATTTCAGCAAAATATATTCAGTTGTTTTTGAAATAAAAATTAAAATAATAAGTACACCTTTTATATGAAGAGATCACGTGGCCATTATATGAAGAGATCACGTGACCCACTTCAGAATAAAATATGGCATCCATATCGTGTCAAAATCGTGATCTTTAAAGTTATTTTTATTCATATTTAGTGTTGTATCCGTCCTAAAACCGCTTTATTTTTCTTAAATTGTGTGTATCCACATACTGAAACAACGCAATTGCAATATATTTGAGGTTAAATGATCATCCAACTTTGATTGTTCTACAGCAAAGCCTAACTTTCACTTATGGAGAATATAAATACCAAAGGATGTAGAATGAGTTGTATAAGAATTCCTGCATTTCTTTAATGCAAAATTATTTAGCTCATGGAGTCTGCAATATAGCTGATATGAATGAAATATTCATTGATTTTACGCAGAGAAGCAGACGATTGTTTCGATGAATTTTTAAGCATACAGTTTAATTACTTGTACCTCTATGGTTTTAAGTTTATAAATAAAATAAATTATTATAGTATTGTGATGATTGAAAGGAATGGGTAAAGGTTATGATTGAAATGCTGCTTTTATAAAAAGAGCCTGACGATTTATATTTCGATGACGTCATTTGAATAAAGCTCATTTGTTTTCCATGAAGTTTTCAAATATAAAAAATTATTGTAGTATTATGATAATTTTAAAATTATTACCGAGGAATGTGTTGCATTTTATAGATGTTTAAACCAGGCAATTTATATTTCAATGTTGTCATTTGAATGAAGTTCATTTTTGTCGTTGAAATTTAAAGTTTTCAAATATAATAAATTAATGTAGAATTGTGATAATTTTAAAAATATTACTGACGAATGTATCGCATTTTAGAGATGTTTAAATAACATTGCATTGAAGTTGGAAAGTGTTTCATAATCAATGCGTTTTGCATGATTGATCGTTCTTGTTGACTTATACGTTATGCCATGTTGTATATCAATTTGTTCTTTATACCACTGTTTAAGATTTTCATTATTTTAGAGTTAATTACAAAATTAAAATACAAAATGTTCTTTGAATGATATGTTTGCAATGCTGATTGGAAAAGTATGAAGTAATTTGGTATGTTTAATAAACATAAAATAATAATTTAAAAAATTGCTCCATTTCTCAATGATAGATTATACAATGTGCATCTATAGGACCACTAAGTTCCTTCAATATAATTATGAAGTTATTGGTGAATATAATTTGGATCTCCTATATATATACTAAATCCTTCAGTTATGGTTGCAATTAATTCTCCCCATAATTATACTGTGACCCATTTTTAATACTTTGTAAAGCAATATGTCGACATATTTAAAACTTGTTTCAAAGCCGGATTTCTATATGAAGTCAAGTAGTTTTACATAACTGAAGCGAAAAAAACAATTTATTCTATGCATGCACATGAGTTGCACCGTTATCTTGCTGCACTTTTAGAGTTTACACACACTAAAACGAATATGGTTAATAAGAATAAAGAATATGGGTAAAAGAATACGGGTAATACGAATATGGGTGCATAGAAAGAAGTGGAATTACTGCCAATAGAATGACACTTTTAAACAGGTAAATGTCCAAAGAGTTGCACGGAGTAATGGGTATATTTAATTTCACGCTAAGGAGACCGTTTTTAACACAGGTCATTTTACGCACCAATTTATCTCCTACCTACTTATTTATGGGCTTAAAAGGATCCTTAAAGAGGTACCCATTTATGCAGGTAAACGAGTGCGAAATGAACATCTTATGATACCTCTGTACCTATTTAAAATGATTATTTCATTGTGAAAAAAATATATTCATTATTCCGTGGAATTCTCAAGTAAATAACTAAAATAACACATTCATATAGACATAGTTACCTTAAATGTGTAAATGGAAATTTACCAGTTTAAAAGTTTCATTCTAGTTGCAGCAAACCCATTTATTGTGTGGTTTTACCCATATTTTTAACACTTTACAACAAAGTTGAAAAGTGTTTATGGCTTTGTTCATTCTGCCTGTCTGTCTGTCTGTCTGTCTGTCTGTCCGTTAGCACGATAACTGCCGTAAAAATGACTTAATCAAAATGAAATTTTAGTATGTTGTTCAGACGGTCTGTAGGACCTATGGGAATATAAATAAATAATATCACCCAATTAGTTTTGGATTGAACACGGGTTGAAAAAATGAAATACATTCAACCCAATGGGACCAAATTTTTCAAACATTTTTTAAGCGGATTTAAATTTCACATATTGCTTCGAAAATTTTAGGTAATATTCAAATTGTTCCATAAAATATATAAAAAAAAATCAGCGAAATATATTCAGAAGTTTTTAAAATAAAAATTAAAATAATAATTACACCTCTTACATGAAGCGATCACGTGACCACGATATGAAACGATCACGTGACCAACTTCAAAATATAATACGGCATCCATCTTGTCTCAAAATCGTCATTTTTAAAGTTCTTTTTAATTCATATTGAGTGTTGTATTCGTCGTAAAACCTCTTTATTTACGCTTAAATTCTGTGCATCTGCATACTGAAACAACGCAATGACAATATATTTGAGTTTAAATGAGCATCCAACTTTGATTATTTCTCTAACGAAGCCTATTTTTCACTTATGTGAAATGTAAATAGCAAAATATGTAGGATGAGTTGTATAGGAATTGCTGTATTTTTTTAATGCAAAAGAATTTGCTCATGGAGTCTGCATAGCTGATATGAAAGAAATATTCATTGACTTTACCGAGAGAAGGACGATTTTTTGCGATGAAGTTTTAAGCATAGAGTTAAATTACTTATAGCTCCATGGTCTTAATTTTTAAATAAAATAAATTATTATAGTATTGTGATGAATGACATGAATGGGAAATTATTTATGAATGAAATGCTGCTTTTTTAGAGAGAGCCAGGCGTGTTATTTTTTCTATGACGTCATTTGAATGAATTTCAGTTGTTTTCGATGAAGTTTTTAAATATAATAAATTATCGTGGTATTATGATAACTCTAAAATTGTTACCGAGTAATATATCACATTTTAGAGATGTTTAAACCAGGCAATTTATATTTCAATGTCGTCATTTGAATGAAGTTCATTTTTTTGGATGAATGTTTAAGTTTTCAACTATAATAAATCAATGTATTATTGTGAGAAGTTTTAAAATATTACCGAGGAATGTATTACATTTTAGACATGTTTAAATAAAATTGCATTGAAGTTGGAAAGTGTTTCTTAATCAATGCTTTAAGCATGATTGATCTTTTTTGTTCAATATACAGCTGTGATAAATGGTGCGGCGAAAGCCAATAAATTGGCGACAAAATGTAACACCAAATTTTTGACCTCACGAAATGCATTCTAACAGGTTTCAGATTATGTTCATGACTGCAGTAAAAAATACTGGGGCAGTTCTTTCAACCGTAAAAACTCAGGTACAATGACAGAACCGCAATCAAATTTCCGCTTGACAAGTAAACTTCGTCCGACCGGAGGCCATGGCAGAATTATTGGAAACAGAATGGTTCATGCCGTTCTATTAACTGTTTCTTGATAAGTTAATTTTCATCTAAAAAAAGTGTGTCCCTTATTGCCAGCAATCATCTCTATTTTAGTATATTCATTTCACAATCCTACCCTTTACTTGTAAGAAATGTTTGATATTTTATATTTGAATATCGAATGTTAAGATTTCACAGGAGCACAATACACTGCGTTCGGATGGAACAAAATAATAGTATATCCTTTGTAATTTTGGTTAATGATTGGGTTTTATAAAATATTTCATTAAATAATAATCATATAATTTTTGAAATAATTTAAAAATTTCAGCTCTTGGAAAGTCCCCTATTGATTGGATATCTGGTTTCGCACAATCTCTTTATTATATTATTAAATTATTAAATGTAATAATTAGATTATTAAATTAAACGTCTTTATAATTCGAGAAGTATTGCGTTTTCCAAAGCTGTTTTCAGTTGGAAAGTGTTTATGAAAGGTGTCAATCTGTCTGTTTGTCTGTCTGACTCATCGCACGATAATTTCCATAAAAATGACCTTATGGAAATAGTATTTATGTATGTTGTTGATACGGTTTGTGGGAAGTTTGGAAATGAAAATGAGTACTGTCACCCAATTACTATTCGATTTCATCTATTTGTCGGTTCGCACAATAATTTCCGTAAGAATAACTTTATCGAAATGGCATTTCTGTATGCTGTTGATACGGTCTGTGAGATGTTAGGAAATGAAAATAACTAATGTGTCACCCAATTACTATTGAATTTTACCTGAGTTGAGGAAATGAAATAGAATGAACCCTACGGGACTTAATTTTTCAGACGTTTTTTAGAAGGCGTTTAAATTCATTCATTGCTTCAAAAAATTTAGGAACTAATCAAATTATCACATAAAATACATAAAAATATTCCGCAAAATATGTTGGGTAACTTAAAAATAAAAATAAAAATAATAATTACACACAGATTATTTTCCGATAACTGAAATTACTGCTCATGCCTGAAGGGGAGTCGCGCGGTCTGGCCTTTCAACCCATATTATATGAACCGGTGTATGAGGAGATCGCGTGACTCATTATGAGATAAAACAGATCTTCGGTATTTCTTCAATGTTTTATACCGTATATGTTTATAGATCATTCAAATTTATATTCAGTGTTGAATCCCCCATACCGCGCTTTATTTTTCGTATTATCTGTGCATCTAAATTCTGTGCTAACGCAATTACAATATGTTTTATTTTAAATTATCACTAAACTTGTTTTATTCCTATAACAAAGCCTAATTTTACAGCTAAACTATAGCATATAGAATGTAAATAAATCAAGCGATTGGAAGGTACGTTATATGAGAATCGGTGAATTTTTTTCTCGCAAAATTATTTAGCTCTGGAGTTTGAAATATATATTTTTTTTTATTTCCAATGGCAGAGAACAAGATAAACATTATACAAACAGAACAGAATTCGAAGCATATAACGTGAAAAGTCAATATCTTATCGTTTGGCCTCTAGCTTTCCAGTACTTTCCCACCTCAGAAACTCCACGCAGCGCAGGACACCTTCCAATGTGGGTCCTGCCCATTTCTTCATTTAACCCGCAAAGTGGGCAATTTGGACTGGAAAAAATATCAACACGATACAGATGGCTCGCCAAGCAGTCGTCACCAATTTCGAGCCTAAAATTGGCCACTGTTTTTTCCCGAGGTTTGTCTGCAATTTCCCTTTCCAAAATATCTCTCCAGCTCTTATTTGAGACACGCGTCATACGTTCTCCTTTCCATTTTTGTTTCAAAAATTTGCGAATATATAGTTTTACAGAATTGAAAGAAACACTTTGTAGATAACTTTTGAACTATTTATGTACCTTTTTTGCAAGTTTATCGGCCTGGTCCTTTGCGTAAAGGCCACAATGTCAGGGGATCCATTGTAAGGCAATTTTTTTGCCCCCTAGTTTCTTTTTATCCAAAAGAATTTGGCATTTAAGGATTTCCTCGGACGTTGGACAAACCCCTGATCCAATAGCCTGAAGTGCTGCCCTTGAGTCCGAGAGAATGAAAACTCCTTTGTAGCAGAAATTTGGGGCACTTACCTGTCTTAGGGCTACACAAACACCCATCATCTCGCTATCAAAAGCAGTTTTCTGCGTACCCACGCGTATGTAAAACGAAAACTGGGTGGAAAAAATTCCCGTACCGGCATTAGGTGAGCTCTCAGCAAATGAACCATCCGTGTATATGTGAAACCAGTCAGGTTCAAGGTAAAGTGGATGTATAGTCTCAAGGGCCAAAATTTTTAAAGTATCTTGAGATGTTTGATTTTTTAAAATACGTTGAATTAAATCTAAGTTAATATTTCTCCCATTCAAGTCCAAAGGACTACAGGGCTTTAGAAAAATCTGCATAGTCTCATTTTCCAATTCAAGGTCTGATCTAAGTTCTTCCACCTTCTGGAGGAATCCATCCTGAGTTATAAGGTCCCTATGGTCATTTGTACAACAATTCCAAAAATCTGATGTGGGCAACACATGACTTTCCTTATATAACGTAATGAATTTACCACTTTTACAGTAAAATAAATAGGTTTTTCTTATAGTTGATACTAATATTCTTTCCAAGATATTGAATTTTCGACAATTAGTCGTCATTTCATTGATTTAGCGTCATTTTTATCCATTTGGCGAGATTTTAGTTAATTTGTCAACATTTCAAAAAGTCGCCAAGTTGGCGACATACCGCCAAAATTCGTCGCCAAAATCTCGCCAGGCATAATGGACAAAGAAATAAGTTATTCTTACAGCAGATAAATGAATATTGGCGTTCAAATACAAAAGTATTACTCAAAGTATCTTTTTTCATGAATGGAACGAGCTAGATCCACGCGAATGATGTCACTCAATTTATCGCATGGTATTACATATGAAAAGTGAACATGTTTCTCAATAGGAATTTTTTTTTTTATGTGACTTTTTCATAATTTTTTTGAAAAATGTACAATATCTCAAGAACGGTTCATGTTAGCGTTCTAAAATTTATGCCAATAGTTTTCTAATAAAAAATTACATAAGAAATGTCTATTTGCGTAACTTTATGAGCGGTTTTGATTTTTTAACGATTTTTTCAAAATTTCATTCGAAAATTTAGGGGGGTTCTGAACATTCGATCACGTATAAAAACAATAGGCTTCCAGTGTTTACGGATTGTGATTTTTGTTCCAAATTTGTTTCGAATCGGTCCATTCGTTCGTCAGTTATCGTCTCCACAGACTCACTGACACACACACATACACACACACAGACATCACTTCAAAAATGTTTGATTCGTGATCAGGGATGCTTGAAACGTGCTCTCCCGTCGAAAACTCGAATTCGAATTTTCGACCCCGTCACAATACTTTCCTTATACATTATATATATAAGGAAAGTAAAAAGGGATCCCATTTCTCATTATTTTTCAACAGCAACATGGCTTTCTTTTCAATAATAACTTTAATAGGTCTGTTCTTTGAGAAAAGCAACATTGCATCTATAGGGGTAGCATTTACCGCCCCAATAATTAATCATATGGTCTGATTTTATAAGGTTTCCAATTTTTCTATAAAATTTCTTGGGGCTGTGATCAAAACCTCCCAAAAGTAGCATATAACCGGTAATACAAGAGTTTTATACGTTTGGTTAAGTTTTGACCGGGATTTGTTGACCGGGACCGAGTGAAACCCCCAGAGACAACCCGCCAAACATTTTAAAATTTTCAATCTTTTCTCAATTTTCTCAGTTGTACATTCTATTTGGAAACTCCATCTCAGTTTATTATCAAAAACCACTCCTAAATAGGTCCTTTTTACTTTCCTTATATACATAATGTATAAGGAAAGTATTGTGACGGGGTCGAAAATTCGAATTCGAGTTTTCGACGGGAGAGCATGTTTAAAGCATCCCTGATCACGAATCAAACATTTTTGAAGTTATGTCTGTGTGTGTGTGTGTCAGTGAGTCTGTGGAGACGATAACTTACGAACGAATGAACCGATTCGAACCAAATTTGGTACAATAATCACAATCCGTAAACACTGGAAGCCTATTGTGTTTATACGCAATCGAATGTCCAGAACCCCCCTTAATTTTCGAATGAAATTTTGAAAAAATCGTCAAAAAACAAAAACACAAATAAAGTTACGCAAATAGACATTTCTTATGTAATTTTTCATTAGAAAACGATTGGCATAAATTTTAGAACGCTAACATGAACCGTTCTTGAGATATTGTACATAATTTTTTCAAAAAAATTATCAAAAGTCATATAAAAAAAATATATGTTTCCTATTGAGAAACCCTTTCACTTTTCATATGTAATACCATACGATAAATTAGGTGACATCATTCTCGTGGATCTAGCTCGTTCCATTCCAGAAAAAAGATACTTTGAGTAATACGTTTGTATTTGAACACCAATAGTCATTTGTCTGCTGTAAGAATAACTAATTTCTTCGTCCATAACGCTTTTCGAGATTTTGGCGACGAATTTGGTGGAATGTCGCCAACTTGACGACTTTTTGAAATATTGCCAACTTAACGAAAATCTCGCCAACAGGATGAAAATGACGCTAAATCAATGAAAATGATGACTAATTGTCGAAAATTCAATATCTTGGAAAGAATATAAGTATCTACTTTAAGAAAAACCTATTTTTTTTTTTACTTTAAAATTTGTAAATTCATTACATAATATAAGGAAAGTCATGTGTTGCCCACATCAGATTTTTTTCACTGTTTATCAGGCGAGACCCTTGAAACAAAATCTTGGGAATAATATTTCGATGCATAAGACAGAACGTCTGTATTGCCGTCTTTGTTAAATTTACATATTATTTTCCTCGCACCACCAGATCGAAATATTAGTGATACGAATTATATATTCATTGATTTTACATGGAGAGGCAGATGATTTACAAAATGAAATAGTTTATCACGGTTACAACAATAATTTAACAAAATAATTTAACATGATATAACCAAACGATGCATTTTCTGTAATAATGATACATTATAATTGCGATGTAATATTAACCGCAAAAGCATTGTAAACAATTCGCAAATTGTACTTTAATGAATTTGAAGTTCATTTCGTGAAACTATTTTCGCCTTGTTCGTTAAAGTTTGAAGTTTTCAAGTATATTAAATTATTGTAGTACTGTGATAACTTTAAAAATATCAGCGTTGAAAGAGTCACATTTTAGAAATGTTTAAATAAAATTGCATTTCATTTGGAAAGTGTTTCATAATCATAACTGTTCATTTTTACCAAATAATCAATTTCCTTATTGAATAGGATTATATTATACGTCTAAGAAAACTATTACTTTCACTAACAGTAAATATTTATTTCCTTATATCCCACTTACATTCCAGATACAGGGTGGAATGTTTCTTATATTGCAATGAAAGCTGTATTAGATATTTATGGAGTAGTAATATTAAAAGCAATGTAGAGAAAGTATATACTTAAGATTAGGACTCTATATTTATCCATAGTGCTTTTGATGTATTGAAGTTGCTAGAATGAGTATGATTAGTCTTTTTACTTTCCCTGCAATATATGGTATTGTATAGGGAAAGTATTGGAATCAAACCGAAAATCGCAACTCGAATTTTCGACAGATCTACGCGTTTCGAAACATCTAGAATACGAAATAACAATTTTATTGTGACGTCTGTGCGTGTATCTGTCTGTGTGTCTGTGCAGATTTTGTATCCATTCTAACTAAAATACTAATCAACCGAATTTCATAAAATTTAGTAGGTAAGTCACTTGTGGGGTAGTCTGGTGCTAATTAGTTTTGGGTACGATTCGGGATAAAAGAACCCTCCTTTCTTTGCGAAATGGCCCGCAAAATCACATAGCTAATCGCATCATTAGCTATAGTATCCACTCTAGCTAAAAAAATAATGGACCGAATTTTACAAAATTCGGTAGATATGTCGCTTGTGGATTACTCTGGTGCTGATTAGATTTTGGTACGATTCGGAAAAAAATAACCTGCCTTTTTTAGCAAATAGGCCAGCAAAAATCGTCAATATCTAAAATACAAACTTACGTATGCTCAAATATATCCATGAAATGCTTGTTTGATATGTAATTTTTCACGAAGAAAATAATGATAAATCCAACTCCATTACACGAGGGCTAGCCGTTCTCGAGATATTTAAGCTTTTCATATTTCCTCTACGCCACCTTTGAAAATAAGCCCAGTTACCAAACAAGAACGAAAATTGAATTAAAAGTGATTTAAATTTAATTAAAATAACGATAATGTGGATATAAATAAGTCTGCAGGAAAAGTAGTGTGCTGCCCACATCAGATTTTTTAATAAATATTTTCCATACAAAATTAATTGGTTGATATTCAAAGACAAACATTTTGTAGAATAAATAAAACACAATTGACGTGTACATTCCATATTCTTATTAAGAATTTTTATTCTCTATTGTATTCTTATTTCGCACTGTCATACCAATTTCCAGGAAACTGGAAGATACATCTTCAAAACCTTAAAGTGAAATCCTCAGTGAATGTCCCTAGTCCCTCGTGAATTCGATGCTGAACTCATATAAATCATCATCTATCATATAAAATATATGATATTATAGATAAATATATGAACTCATATAAAACTCTATCTATACCCAATCTTGAGAATTGAATGTTTTATGGATATTTTTTGGATCGGATGGGGGAATAGGATGAAAGTGGAAATCTTCTGCCACCAACATTGTCACACTTCTTTCAGAATTTAACAGTCTTTATCTAGATTCTGTGGTGTGATCCGATTAGCACGCCACTGGCAGTGATCGTAGCGAATGGTTCGGAAATAATCGAAGCTTCAGCGTCGAAGGTGAGTGGTCGATGTCGGACGCGAGGTGGGTCATATCGGAGGACCGTCGATGGTCAGGGATGACATGGAGTTGGGCGTTGCAGAAGCACCAGGATTGGACAATTCTAATGGGAGACTGGGTTCACGAACCGAAACAAAGTGTCGATAGAGTCTGATGAATGAAGAGACCGGAGATGTCTTAATTTAATTAACTTCCTTTAATTTGCACTAGATTATCCTTTTAGATAATATAGATAATATAACAGTATCAGATACTTTTTCTCAAAGAACATTAAAACTTCTTACATCATTTTCTTCA